>CP125974.1:18867456-19274061 GCA_030063025.1 Avena longiglumis
CTACATATAGGGAAATTCTCGTAGTTGCATATCTAGAGAATTTACTTTGTGCCAAGCCTAAAATTGAAAAAGTATTAAAAATTGGTTAGCACCTATTCACCCCCCCCCCTCTAGGTGCCCATACGATCCATTTCAGGGTGGATATGTAGATTGGGGATAAAAGAGAGGGTGATACAGTTAGAAAATTGTATGTACTCAGTTGATATTGTTGGAGATATGCCCAAGAGGCAATAATAAAGTGGTTATTATCATATCTTCACACTTATGATAAATGTTTACATACCATGCTATAATTGTATTAACCGGAAACATTAATACTTGTGTGATTTGTAAACTTAAATAAGAGTCCCTAGTAAAGCCTCTTGTTAAACTAGCTTGTTGGTTAATATATGATCATGGTTTCCAGATCATGAACATAGAGATGTTATTAACAACAGGATCATATCATTAGGAGAATGATGTGATGGACATACTCCTATAGATAAGCGTAGCATAAAGGTCAAGTCATTTCAATAGTTCAATTGCTATATGCTTTCTGATACATAGTAACCTAATTCCTTCGACCATGAGATCATGCATATCACCTTTACCAGATGGATGCTTTGATGACATCAAACACCACACCGTAACTGGGTGGCTATAAAGGTGGCATTGAGTGTTCGGAAAGTATTGGTTGAAACACATGGATCAAGAGTGGGATTTGTCCATCCATATGACGGATAGATATACTCTGGGCCCTCTCGGTGGAATGTCATCCAATTAGCTTGCAAGCATGTGACTGGATCAAAAGGGATCACATATCACGGGAACGATAAAATAGTACTTATCGGTAACGAGGTTGAACTACGTATGCAGAGATACCGACGATCATAACCTCGGATAAGTAAACTATCATGAGACAAAGGGAAATTGGTATTGTATGTAAGTGGTTCATTCGATCGCAAAGTAATCGTAGAAATATGTGGGAGCCATATGAATTTCCAGATTCCTCTATTGGTTATTGTTCGGAGAAGTGTCTCGATCATGTCCGCATAATTCACGAACCGTAGGGAGACACACTTAAGGATTCGACGTTGTTTTGAGTAGTTATGGTATTATGAGAAAGAGACCGAATGTTGTTCGGAGTCTCGATGGGATCGGGATAACGAGGTGATCCGGAATGGTCCGGAGAATAAGATTCATATAAGGAAAGTCCTGCTTCGGAGTTCGGGAATGATTCCTGTTTTACCTGAATGTTCTAGAAGGTTCGGATTGTCCCAAGACTCGGGGAGGGTACATGAATGTGTCATTACATATTGAATGATTGCATCATGTACTAAGTGTTCTTATTGTTCCAAATAAAGGATTAAATTGAATCCTAAAACAGAAAGTCAAATGGCCAGTTAAAAAGTCAAACGGCTAAACAGAACCGGGGAAACAAGCAAGAGGTGGTTGGAACCGACTTGGGGAGGAGTCCCTCCAAGCCGGCGCGCCAACCAAGGCCGACTTGGAGGGACCTCCCCTTGGCCGCCCTCCCATATAAAAAGGAGGGGGCCTCCTCTAGACACACAAGTTCCTATCCTCCCCAATCTCGGCTTAGAGCCGCTTTTGGTTTAGAGCTTCTAATTACTAGCCTAGGTTTAGAGCCTTCTAATTGGTGTGTCTAATCCCTAGACCACTAATAGCTTTCTCATACTCCACCATACTCGCCTCCGCCAAGCCTCTGATCTCCCTCTACTCCTGCAGACCACGCCAGTTGTCTTTGCTGAATCGCGAGGAGAGTGCTACAACCTCCGCCCCGCCTTGGAACAAGGGAGAGGAAGGTCTTCGTCAAGCACCAACGTGTGACCGATTGCTGGAGCACCGAACGCAGCCGGAAGGATCGCTTCACGCGATCTTGAGATCGGAAGTGTACTACATAACCCACGAGAATCGCTTCGTTAACCGCTTTGGAATCTTCGAGGGTAAGTTATTCCATCGACTGCTGTTACAATCTAGTAGATAGATCTTGTCTTGTTTGTTTGTATGCGATAGAAAATTTTTGTTTTCCATGCTACTAACCCCTCACGGGTATCGAGCCGTGTTCATATGTAGATCTCACAGTTGCACGAGTAGAACACAATGGTCATTGTGGGCGTGATGCTTTTATTGTCGATTGCTTCTTGTGTACTTTGCATCTTGCGGTGATGTTGGGATGAAGCTCGGCCAACCTTACATGACATCGCTCATGAGACTTGCTCACGCTCGACATGCAACTTGTATTGCATAAGTGGCTTTTATGGGTTCCTGCTTTCTCCTAGCATAGTTAAGATCCAATTTACAACGGCTAATTAACAATACTAGTATCAATGTTGTGGTTCATGTTCGTAAGTTAGAACGACACTTATTGAAAGCCCCAAACCACGTAAAACATGCAAAGAAAATAGAGGCGTCTAACTTTGTTTTGCAGGGTGTGTGTTGTGATGTGATATGGCCATGATTGTGATTATATATGATGTATGCAATGTTCCTTATTGTAAGTTGGCAACCGGCAGGAGCCATATGGTTGTCTTTAATTTCTGTTAAGACCCGCGTGTCTATTCTAAGTAGTTGTAATAGTTGAAACCGGTGAAAGACAACCATGGAGCAGCGTCATTGACCTTGATGCAATGCCGGTAATGATGAAGATCATGTTCGTGCTTGAAGATGGAGATCGGAAGCACAAAGAAGAAAGGCCATATCATATCACATATTATGAATTGCATGTGATGTTAATCCTTTATGCATCTTGTATTGCTTAGTAGACGACGGTAGCATTATAAGATGATCCCTCATGCACATGAATTTCAAGTCATAAAGTGTTCACCCTTAGTTAGCACCGTTGCTAAAGCTTGTTGTTTCAAGCACCACGTGATGATCGGGTGTGTTAGATTCGCAAGTTTATACAACGTGAGCAAGCCAGATTTTCTCATGCAAACTAAGGTTTGATCTTGACGAGCCTAGCATGTACACATGGCCTCGTGAACACGGATTACCGAAAGGTAGAGCATGAGTCATATAGTAGATATGATGAACATGTTGATTGTTCGCCATTGAAGCTATATCAACTCTCGTGATGATCGGTTTTGATGTGGTGGGTTTGGTTCAGGTGATCACTAAAACAATGTGAGGATATTGTTTGAGGAGTTCACCAAGATTAATTTAATTATTAATTAGAACTCAATTTATCATAAACTAAATCAAAGTGAATTTGCATAGTTGTTGTAGTCATTGGCATCCGCTACCACCTTGCGCTTTAGTTATAATTGAGATGATAGAACTATAGAATTAAGTTAGTTACTTTACTTAACTGGTATCGTATTGTTTTGAAGTGTTAATCTAAAGTTTAAAAGTCCTATTGCAAACTTTCAGTAAGTTCCAGTTACTCCATGAAGTTTAATAATTAGTATTAAATCAAGAGTAACAATTCCAAGTGTTAGTGTATAAGTATCATGTTTGTTTCCATGATTCGTGATATTCAAAGGATTCTCTTAATATCAAGGTTATCTAGGATCTGAAAGAGTTGTTTCAGAAACCATGATGTGTGGAAGATATTGTGATATCTGAAACGAAGTTTTGGTTACAACATGATAGAGTATAATATGGCAAATTTCATGTTCTCATATTTTGATGAGAATTTGCAAAAGGTTGGAGACACTTGTTGTCCTAATCCTCCAAAAGGTTTTGGATAGCAACATTATACTCATAATTCATCGTTATAAGCTAAAAGTAGCTTGATCATGGACGATTCCATGATAAGGGTGAATATTTGATGTAGGTAAAATGTTTACTACACCAAGAGATTACTAAAGAAAGGAATTTGAAAGAACACCAAACATTTGATGATGGTGATCTACTAAAGTGCAAGACCAAAGACATTGGTATTTAACTATACATGCTTTGGACTATATGTCATATGTATGACTCCACTATTGATGTTGATAGATTCTTTCAAATGTAAAAGGAAATATTGAAAGAAAATCTCAAATATATGGCGTAAAGGAAAAGACTAGAATTGTTCGGTTTAAGTATATAGATGATATACATGTTATGGCTATATTCTTTGCTTATTAAACAATGTGGTTCTTAAGTATTTAATATCAATTTGTTGGTATGAATCATCATACGAAACAAATGTAATTCATGAACCACAAGTGGCCTAAGTAATTAGCAAAGAATATGATGATGTTCATCGAGAACAAATAAAGGGTTATTGTGTTGCTCGTTAAACATCAAAGATTGCCTTCAAGATTTGTTTTTATCGTATTATGAGAACAAAAGGGTTGTTCAAATAATTGCCGTAATCCATAAAAGATGGATGATTCACAAATCTCTGGAAAATCACATCCATAAAACTAGTGCTAAAATGTCGAAGACAAATTGATTGAAAGATCACTTAGGAAGTGACATTGCCGCTTTAAATTATATTGAAAGAAAACATGAAGAAACTCCATGTGGATGGAATTTTGGAGTCTTTTGATTTTGATCACATGACGCCAGTGAAACTTTCCTAGAGATAATTGAAACTTCGCTCATAGCCAAAAGGAACGAATGACCAGCTTATTGGAACTTGTACATATTGTTGTACGAAGTCCATTATGTAGTCAAGAGCGATGGATTTCAACTTCATATGCTTTCTCCTAAAAATTTGAGTGAATCTATGAATATTTACTTAATAAGGATGAAGTGTGGAAATATTTGAAAAGTTCAAAGACTTTCAAGATGAAGTGCAAAATCATTGTAACAAGAATATAAATAGTTTATGATAAGATCATAAAGGAAGATATTTGAGTTACAAATTTAGCATAATACCTAAGATTTATGGAATCGTTCCGTGATTTGCATTTTCGAAACACCATAAGAGTATGGAGCATCGAGATATGTAATTAAACCTTGTTTAACATGGTAAGATCAAAGGTATAATTCATAAAACTGCCATTGTATTTAAAGATTAAAAGCTTTAGAGATTACCGTTTTCCATTGAAAAGAGCTCCATCATAATCCATGAAATGACACCATATAAAGTTATGGTTTGGGATTAAACCCAAGTAGTCCTTTCTTAAACATTGGTATGTTATGCATAAGAAAGATGTTTTGCAACCAAAGTCTGATGAACCTGCTCTTTGTATAACTGTTAAGTATTCCTCCATAACACAGGAGACAAAAGTGTTTGTCGCTTAGAACGCCAAGTTTCTTTGAGAAGAATTTTTCGTGAAAAGTTAAGTGGGAGGACAATAGAACTTTGATAAAGTTAAAAAGAACCTTAGCTGTATGTAGAGTTGCGCCCTTGAAAAGTGTTCGGAGGCAACAATAAAGCTCATGGCTCACGTATCCTCAAAGGTTGTGGTCACGGAGATCCAAGTTCCTATTGAAACAAGTAGGTGATGAACAATCAAATACCAAGATTTGAGGTTGAATCATTATTTGAGAATAATGAACCGACTACATGCAAAGAAGCGATGATGGGCCC
The DNA here is from genome assembly GCA_030063025.1 of Avena longiglumis. NCBI lineage: Eukaryota > Viridiplantae > Streptophyta > Magnoliopsida > Poales > Poaceae > Avena > Avena longiglumis. Next base: position 18,872,924 of record CP125974.1, read on the forward strand.
CGACCACAAATGGCTTGAAGCCATAAAACCGTGATAGTTCCATACCAGAAATCAAGTTTTGAACTTGAAGGACCCTCGAGAAAGGTGTAAGACCTTACGCTTGTGTTTGGATCTATAAATAAATATGGATGTTGCACATCTATGAAATAGTCGACATCTTGGGAAAGAGTTCACAACAATGTTCAAAGGTTGACTATGATAAGATTTGATCTTTCATAGCGATATTTAGTCTAGACGGATTAATGTAGCAACCACTACATATAATTTTGTTATATGGTAGTTGAATAAACAAAACAAGTTCTTCTAATAGAATTGTTACCTAGGACGTGTGCATGACACGGTCCATAGGGTTTTGTTAATTCAAAGGATGCTAAATGCATACAAACTTCAATGGTTGAAGTAAGCATCGTGAGTTGAATCTTCACAATGATGAAATTGTTAAAAGAGTTTAAATTCATCGAGATAATGAAGATGCTTGCGCTTGCAAGAAATTAAGTGGGAGCGCTTAAGATATGTTTCTAATACATTATGTGGAAGACATATTGTTGATTGGAAATAATGTATCTTTATTAACACATATTAAGAATTTCATCCCGATGAAAGACTTAGGCAAAACCCAAATATTTGGCATCAATAGACGCTAATATGGTTGTGCCAGAAGTACATAGATAAGATATTGAATGAGTTCAATATAGAAACTACAAGAGAGGTTCTTGTCGCACAGAAAGGATTGAATGAGTTCAATGTTGATGATATATTCAAGTGTATTGACATTTGGTAAAGTGAAACAAATAATCAAGTATATATTGATACTTGATGTATGAAATCACAAAGAGTATTTATATCAATCATACTGTGATATGTACAAATCCAGATATGTCCTATGCTCTAAATGTTGTGAGCATATACCAGAATGATTCGTAAGATGATCATTAGACAATAGTAAGGATATTCTTATGATCTTTTGGAAGAACTAAGAGTATAATATTTGTAGAAGTGACAAATAGATGGTTAGTTCATTGTAAAAGTACTACATTGATACTAGCTTTGTCACAAAGTACAAATTAAGTTTATCTCAATCTAAACTAAGGGTGGCACAATATAATGGAAAGTGAGTTCCATAATGGATTTGGATGAGTTCCAAAGTTAAGACATTGTGACAGATACTACAACAAAAGGTTATATATGACCTGCTTATTTTAGCAGAAAAGAGGGCATTTGTGTCAAGTAGTTTGTTATCAAACTAGGTGTAGTTCACAGGTATAATACTATGAAGATATATTGTGCACAATATTATCAACATGTTTTAACCCCAAAGAGCTAAAGGTCACACGAAAGACCAAATTTATACAAAGCCATCTCATTAGAGAATGAGTGATGTGAGAGACGCAAAGACATGCAATTACACACGACCGAAGTGTCGATCCGAGATCATTGACCACTAGCAATCGTGTACATACAACAATCCGGAAAGCCATAGGTGTTGAATACACAAAGGTTTGAAACTAGATTATTGACTCTAGTGCAAGTGGGAGATCGTTGGAGATATGCCCAAGAGGCAATAATAAAGTGGTTATTATCATATCTTCACACTTATGATAAATGTTTACATACCATGCTATAATTGTATTAACCGAAACATTAATACTTGTGTGATTTGTAAACCAAAATAAGAGTCCCTAGTAAAGCCTCTTGTTAAACTAGCTTGTTGGTTAATATATGATCATGGTTTCGATCATGAACATAGAGATGTTATTAACAACAGATCATATCATTAGGAGAATGATGATGGACATACTCCTATAGATAAGCCGTGAGCATAAAGATCAAGTCATTTCAATAGTTCAATTGCTATATGCTTTCCGATACATAGTAACCTAATTCCTTCGACCATGAGATCATGCATATCACCTTTACCGATGGATGCTTTGATGACATCAAACACCACACCGTGAATCGGGTGGCTATAAAGGTGGCATTGAGTGTTCGGAAAGTATTGCTTGAAACACATGGATCAAGAGTGGATTTGTCCATCCATATGACGGATAGATATACTGGCCCTCTCGGTGGAATGTCATCCAATTAGCTTGCAAGCATGTGACCGCCTCACAAGGGATCATATATCACGGAACAAGAAAAGAGTACTTATCAGAACGAGGTTGAACTAGGTATGCAGATACCGACGATCATAACCCTGATAAGTAAACTATCGTGAGACAAAGGGAAATTGGTATCGTATGTAAGTGGTTCATTCGATCGCAGCAATCGAGAAATATGTGGGAGCCATATGAATTTCCGTATTCCTCTATTGGTTATTGTTCGGAGAAGTGTCTCGATCATGTCCGCATAATTCACGAACCGTAGGGAGACACACTTAAGGATTCGACGTTGTTTTGAGTAGTTATGGTATTATGAGAAAGAGACCAATGTTGTTCGAGTCTCGATGGGATCCGGATATCACGAGGTGATCCTAATGGTCCCAGAATAAGATTCATATAAGGAAAGTCCTGCTTTCGAGTTCGGGAATGATTCCGTGTTTTCATCGGGAATGTTCTAGAAGGTTCTGATTGTCCCAAGCACTGGGAGGGTACATGAATGTGTCGTTACATATTGAATGATTGCATCATGTACTAAGTGTTCTTGCTGTTCCAAATAAAGGAAAAATTGAATCCTAAAAGGAAAAGTCAAATGGCCAGTTTAAAAGTCAAACGGCTAAAACAGAAATCGTGGGAAACAAGCAAGAGGTGGTTGAACTGATTGGGGAGGAGTCCTCCAAGCCGGCGCCAACCAAGGCCGACTTGGGAGGGACTCCCTTCCCTTGGCCGCCCCTCCCACCTATAAAAGGAGGGGCCTCCTCCTCTAGACACACAAGTTCCTATCCTCTAATCTCCTGCTTAGAGCCGCTTTGGTTTAGATCTTCTAATTGCACTAGCCTTCGGTTTAGAGCCTTCTAATTGGTGTGTCTAATCCCTAGACCACTAATAGATTTCTCATACTCCACCATACTCGCCTCCGTCTTAAGTAGAAGCTGCAGGATCTCCCTCTACTTAGGTATCACACAGCCGCCGGAATCGCGAGGAGAGTGCTACAACCTCCGCCGCCTTTGTAACAAGGAGAGGATGGTCTTCGCCGAGTACCGAACGTGTGACCGATCGGGAAAGATCGCCGAACGCAGATGGGAAGGATCGCTCTCGCGATCTTGAGATCGATGTACGACTACATAACCCACGAGAATCAGCTCGTTAACCGCTTTGGAATCTTCGAGGGTAAGTTATTCCATCGACTCGTTGCTACAATCTAGTAGATAGATCTTGGCTTGTTTGTTTGTATGCGATAGAAATTTTTGTTTTCCATGCTACGAACCCCCTCGTATATATCTAAACCGCATATGAGATTTTATTTTGAAAGGAGCATATATTAATATCGGATGATACCAATTACACCGTTACAGAAAAGCGCATTGTCCTATCGGCCATCTGGATGCACACAGCCAAAAAAAAATTACAAAAGAAAGTCACCGCTCGGTTGACTCATTCATTGAAACAACAAGATTACCACCACCAAGACAAAGACAGTCCAAATTCTGCTCCAAAACGACGCCTCCAAGAAGGGAAGGCACAAATACTGTCATGCCGATCAAAGATCTAAGTTTTCTACTCAAGAAAGTCTGCGCTCTCAAAACAATACCTTCAACAAGGCCATTGCAGACAACCAATTAAGAGCCGGTTTTACCTGAGAGATAGGACCATGAACCTCTCCTGTGCAGTCGCCCCCACTTGCATGCCACAACTCCAATTCATAAGTCACCTAGTCAATTCCTCATCACCATCCAGACTCGAACCACCATTGTCTGTCCTTGGATCTCGGTCTTCATGACTTTTTCCGTCAGCACCATGGAACGAGAACATGCCCGATGATAATAACAGCCAACAAAGCTTCGAAGCACACCCTTTGAAACCAAACAGTCAGGGTAAAACATGAGTATGTACGACCGAATTCAATCCTTTCAGCAAACTCACGGCATAATAGCACTTATGGAGTTCGCCGGCGGAGCACACGACACAAAAATCAGATCAATGGAGACCAACATCCAGCTAAACATCGTCTTAGCTTAAGAGGAATCCAGGACCACCTCCTTTATTGAAACCGAGCCAAGCCCCTCACGCCACCCGGAAACTAGTGATCCGCCAAGACCAAGACCATCCGTGAGCCATTCCGCTGCGGAGAAGGAGGTGTTATCGCCATATTTTGGCCAAAGGAGGAGATGGGTCGTAATCAAGATGGGCTTGGAAGATACATATATGCAACGTGTTGTTGAATCGGCCTTGTAGTGGATTTGTGCTAAATTGCCCGTGTATCTCTGTATATTGTAGTAGGTTAGATTTCGGTTTAGGTAAGAGGTAGAGTTGTAGAGTTATTCCAAAGATAGAAAGTTCCTGACTATAAATATGTACCTAAGGTTATTGAAAAAGGAGGACAATCACGTTCACAACAAACACAATCTCGGCATATCGCCACCCTTGTTTCTAGGGTTTCTTCTTGTAGGGTAAATGTCATGTTGCCTAGATCGCATCTTGCGATCTAGGCGATATCTACTATCGTTATTTGGTATTACTCATACTGAAGCCTTTTGATGGCTAGTAATACTATTATCATAGATTTGTTTAGGTTAGCATCGTACTTTTCACTATGATTGTTTAGTTATGCTACCTCTAGTTACCTCGCTACCTTTGCACCTTTTCCGTGTAAAGGTAGCATCTTGCTTCATCTTTATTTTAGTTGATTTGATCCGGTTATAGTTATGCCTTGTTTCCAAGGTTTGGTTTGATATCCACATAGTCGAGGCCTTGCAAGCGGGTTGAACGATCCAAGAGTAATGCGTGAGGATATGGTTTGCCAATTGAGAGGAATTGTTCGGAATTGACTTTACGTCGGTTGTTAGGCCTTCTCTAGGGTTAGTTTTCCATTATCTTGTATCTACTGTGCTCAATCACGTGTAGGACGCCCAATTACGTGGTGAAAGCGTTAAACCGTCAGAGATCGATTTAATTTATATTGATGAAGCAAAACCCCATGTTATCGTGAGATCTAATGCGAAACCATAGGGACAATCGGCTCAGGAGCGATCATGGGAAAACAGCCTGGCCACGGCTCGAATTTTGATATACTTGTTTACCATGCGTGAAACCGATCGAAGCAATCCATCACCTTCGACCGGTATGCAGTCAGGTACGCCTGAACCAAGCGGGCGTGTCGAGTTTTGCGGGCCGTTGTGACCAGGGACCACGCGGCCAGTTCTAGGAGCCTCCCGGCTCTTGGTTGCTCGTCGCTGCTCGCGGTGGGTTTGACAGGCAACACATTCGCACGCCGGTGGGACTTTCAACAACATCTGCATCAACATCCGACGCCATGATGGGGGCGCATTTAACGTCACGATCTGCCCGAGGAGCACAAGTATGATGATATCAAAGCTCTCTTCGAAGCCGATCTCATCGGCTCTTTTGAGAGGACCCATAAGCATGGCATCAGGTGGAAAGGTTTCTCACCTGAAGGTGCTCTTGATGAGGTGGATGCATCTGTTCCTTGAGCGCACTGAGCTCTGACAGAAGCCAACTACATGGTGGCTCATTCTCTTCACCGCCATTCGAGAGCTGTGAAGCTTTGCCAGCATGATCGCGGTGTAGTTCAGGAGATCATGAAACACCGATTTCTCCGTGGGGCCTACTTTGGGGACTCACCAGGAGAAAGACCGCTCGAACCGAGCCACAAGTGCCATTCACACCAGCTCCGAGCCGCCAGGCAACAGACATCGCCTACTGGTCGAAGCGACCAGGCGATTGACAGTTCTGTTTGAGCCACCTAAAGAAATCCCACATGGATATGTGTGCACCCACGGTTTGACTGCAATAACCGGCGCCTGAGCAAAACCGATTGCAAATCAAGAGGATTTATGCGGAGTTCCCCGGAGCAGCTTCGGAGCGGGTATTTCGACCAGGGTGTTCGGGATGACGGCGACAGGCGTGTAGCTAACCAAGTATGCCAATGGAACGAGTCATGAGAATCTAGCCCTGCAGCTCAAGCGATGGAGCAAATCCGTACCATCTTGAGAGACCGGTTCGCTGCGTCAAGAGAAGGACAATCGGCTATTCAAAGCCGTACCCCAACAAGTTTGATCTGATTCCGCTGCCGCCCAAGTATCGGCTCCCTGAGTTCTCAAGGTTTAGCGGATCAGAAGGGTCGAGCTCGATCGAGCACGTGAGCCGATACCTGGCACAGTTAGGCATGATTTCAGCATCGGATCAGTTGCGCGTAAGGTTCTTTGCGCAATCTCTGACAGGACCAGCTTTTGGGTGGTACACCTCACTACCACCTGATTCGATCCAGACCTGGAAGCAACTGGAAGAGCAGTTCCACATCCAGTATCATTCAGAAACTACCGAGGCTGGCATTGCAGATGTGGCATCCCGCAAAACCACTACTAGAAAATCGCGTTGAATTTGTGCATTGCAACGTCATCTTCATGCATTGTTTGCATAAAACTATTTTCGCAAAGCCCGTTTTGTTTTCTAAACGCCCCGTCTTTTATTCAAACGCCAAACCCGGTCGTGAATATTTTGTTTTGCATGGTATCGGGTTGCAAAAGCCTTGTTTGAAATAAATAAAATATTTATTATTAGCAGGCGGTAACGGGCCGATTCGACCCGAATCGACCGCCCTGTGATTTTAATCGTCCAACCTCTAAATCCTATAGCTACCCAGCTAACCTACCCACACTTTCCCTCCACCTCACCCCAACCAATGGGCTGCTGCCACCTCACTTTTCCTCTCTCCCTCACCCTATCCTACACAGCCACCTCACCTCTCCTTCTCTCCTCACAACCAACCCACCTCACACACAACACCAAACAACCCAACCCACACACGCACGCAGCCACCACCCCGCCGGCCCCACCACCAGCCCCACGCCCTCGGCCGCCCACCCCGCCCGACAACTTCCCCACGCCCGATCCCAGTGCGCCCTCTCCTCCTCTCCTCCTCGGCCCCTCACCGCCGGCCCTCCTTCCTCGCAGCCCGCCTGCTGCCCCGCCCACTTGTACGCATCCTCCGCCGCCCGCAAGCCCCGCCGCTGCTCGCCCCGCCTCTCCACTGAGCCAGCCCGGCTGCCTCCCGCCGCTTCGCAGTTTCGACCGCAAGACGCCGCGCTGCCACCGCAGCTCGCTCCTGGCGCCCATCTTCTCCCGCCGCACCTTCAGCCGCCTTTTTCCTCACCAGCTCGCCACCGCTGCCCGCCTCGACCCGGCTGACAACCGCAGCCGCCGCTGCTCCTCCGCCACGGACGCGAGTGCACCTCCTCTCGCCAGGCTCGCCGCCTCTTCCCTCTCCCGCCGCGCCCGCCCTCTCTCCTAGCCGCTGACGCGCCCTTCCGAGCTTCGCCGCGCCAAGTACCCACGGCCGCAGCCTCCTCTCGGTCCGCGCGCCGACCGCTCCACTGCTGCCGACCTCGTCCGCCTCCGGCCCTCCTCTCCCGCCGGGCCTGCGGGCGCCCCACGCCGCCGGGCCGCTGCCTCCGCCTCGAGCCCCGACGACCTCGCAGCCAGCGGCTCCCGCCTCTTGCCCGCTGTGCTGGCCCGTAGCTCGCGGCCGCCGCCACCCGGGAGCCCTCCGCTGACCGCCCCGGGACCCACGCCGCCACCTCCGACTGCAGCGTCGTCCCGCCGTCGTGGTCGCTCGCCGCCACCCTCTTTCTTCGCCTCGCCGATCGAGTTCCCGCCGCTTGTTCACCGCGAATACGGATGTGCTTCTACCGACGAAGAAAAGGTGGTACCGCTACAAGACCTGCTCATGACGCGGATATGATGTTCGTGTGAGGGTTGCTGGAGGCCAACTGAAGACCGAGCCGGAACCCAAGTCTTCCTTGACAATCGATCCAAGATCTTCACCTTAGACGCCAAGTTCTCCGTCTGGGGCGACGCTGTCTTCAACATGAACCACCATGAACTTCTTCACGGATCCGAAAACCGTGGACGCCAAGTCCCCGGGTTCAAAGGCGTCAAGACCCCGATCCCGAAGACCCATCCCAGAGTTCAAAGACCGGACCCTGCAGGACTGACATGATCTTCTTCTCGGACGCCAAGATTCGTCGAGGGCTCGAACGACAAGTACTCCCTCGAGACCCAGAGTACTTCACCCAATGCCAAGACCGACCCGACACGAGGACCCGAAGTTCGACACCGCCGGCGAGTCCGATGCCCCGACGCCACTCAGTACGCCCTCCCGAACGCCAAGGTCCTCGCGAGAGACGACAAGACCGACAACATGGCCGACCACACGCGCCAAGATCTACCGGACTCCGAGAACGATCCGTCAACCCCCGAACCTCAGATCTCGACCTCGACCCGCCGAACCCCGAACCGAAACCAAGACCGTGAGACCCTCAATGTGTGAACCTCTTCCCGAAAACCCTATTTTACAATATAATACAACTTGTCGATAATAATTGTTCTTGCATGCATATTTGTCATGTGGTTTGGGGCCTTATGCGATTCACACGATAATTAAATATGGGGCCCATATGCGGGCAAATCTAGTCTCATATTGGCCTCATTTAAATTGATGTAGCGAACCGGTGCTATCTCTTGCCATGTTAATACAACATTTAAATTGCGGGGGTTCTAAACAACTTGAACCATTTAATTAATTGCCGGGACCCCGGTTCCGCTTAATATGACCTAATTGCATCGCACCTTTGCCATGACATACATCATACATGCATCATGCCAATCTTCTGCCGTTGTATTAAATATTGCATCCGGTGTTTCTTCGCGGATAAGGCCGTTGAGTTGATGTGAGTCACCGATCTTGGTTGAACCTTCGACAATGTTTTCAGCAGCATCTCCCTTTCTACCTATCTTACTTTTATAGTATTTATTCCTCCTGTTGATCTATTGCTATCTCGTGGTTGATGCTCTAGTTTTCGTTCGTGATATCCCTTGCAGCCTTATATCGCCATGGCCACCTCCTATTACCGTTGTTTGGTAGATAGCTGGACTTGCGGCCGTAGTCGCTTGCTCAAGTCTCGTTGCGTGTCGCCATGCCACAGCTTGTTGATGTATTGCCGCATGTTGATGTTGAAGATGATCATAGTTTTACTTACCTGCTCACTTCAATTCCTGTTTAACAACTAAAATTGAAGTAAGCAGGCATCGTGGGTGATAGAGAATATTTGGTTTCAACGCCCACTTGTGTCCCGTGAGGACCCCGAGTACTTGATAATTGCCTTGATTTATCGCGCTATCCACATCCGGAGGTATATGGGACCCCCGAGCCGTAGCTTGATTCAGTCTTATTTCTTGGGGCCACAAACTAGTTTGAGGTTTTATTTACGATCCTGCACTTATGCCATGCTACTTTGTATTTAAATTGTGCGAGAGCACACTGCATCGCTTAGGTAAGCGGAATGTTTCGCCGGTATCGACAAGCCCAGCCACACTTTCGGTTCCCAATAAGCTATGTACCATTGACGCAAACCTTGAGTCCGTCTTGAGCTTGCTTACTTGCGGATCTACTCAATGGGTGGCTCAAATATTTCTCAACTCGTGATTGTTCAGTCTGAAAGCCTCGTTGGGTTTTGATTTGGTTTTTCCGAGGTTGATCGAGCGTGTGTTGCTATTGGTGCACCCCGGCCGGGTAAAACTTTCTGAAAGCCGTGTCCGCGGATATGGACGACTTGGAGCACAGTATCTCGACCATAGACAAGCATAACTAAAGTGTATTGCTACAAATTTGACTTTATAATGACTAGTAATCAACTTCACTATAATGGAATGGCTAATAATACTGTCCACAATTGCTTGTTTGGATTGTCGCTTGCGACCATTGTACCTGACTAGTAAGTATTGCAACTACAACAGAATGGTTGTCTAAGAGTACCAACAACTGCTGGGTTTTGGGATTATATCAGGCCATCTGTATCTGATTAGTAAATGCTGCAACTATAACGGAATGGTTAACTAAAAGTGCCCACCGCTTACTTTATCAGGATGATTATCTATATTTGACTAGTAAATGCTGCAACGATAACTGAATAAATAAAACTGCCAACTGTGTGAGTTCCTCGGTTGACTTCCTCGTTTGGTCTCGAGGGGGAAATGCCAGGATGGGTTTGTTTGATGATAGTATCAGGTTGGATCCGAATAGGTCATTCTTACCCCTCTCTGATAACCGCCAGTTGTATCGAGTCTCTATAGGTTGTTCAGTGCATGTTGCCGCTGCCGCTCAGTCCACCATACCTATGTAGGCGAGGACCGCCGAATTCTAGCCTCGCTGCATCGGCCTCGATCGACGCTCCTATTTTTCCTTTGCCCTTTGTCGGCACCCCTTTTGTTTGAGCAGGTTTTGAGATCGACGCCGTTAGCAGGGTTTCCCTTCCGGCTTGGCCTGGGCAGGGTTATGGACGCCATTGGTTATTCTTCAGGGCTCTTAGCCCCATTTGCATCTTGTCCTTAGTCGGACGCCCCATCTTTTCAAGGTGATTGGATCTTTGTAACTTATATCTGTATTCTTGACTCCTTGAGTCGCTGTTATATATATATCTGTTCTGTGGGTCCCATCGAGGACTGTTGTGTAATGTTATTACTTCGTTTTCCACCCGCATCTAAAGTGCTCGGGCACCTTTGAATCGCTTCTATGCGGGTTTGGCGGGTCGCTAAAACTTGCATAGGGTCGATCTCGAGGGTGTTACAGAGTGGTATCGAGCTGCCAGCTACGATACCCACAAGTCCAAATCAGAGGATAACCTAGCTAACGGCCGCAGTAGAGTGTCAAAACTATTGTTGCAAAAATCGGTTGGATAGTTCTGGTTAGGTCTGATTTTTATTTCTTACCCCTCTGCTATTCTCCTCTTCCCTCTACGTGTTTTGAATCCGCTCTCTTCTCTCCCTTCGAGTCCAGGATTTCTCGTGGTTGGGTTCCGTCGTACCTTCAGGGTTTCGCTTCCTCTTCTGATAACGGTGTCCTACCATCCGGTGTTCAAGCTGCCTGAGGAATCCGTCTACGGTGTTACCATCCTTTGTTCCTTGTTTGTGCCTTCCGGAGTTTTCCGACACGACGACATCATCTACGCCAGATCCGATGCAGCGTCTGCATCACTCCTTTGTTCCGAACCTCGCTTGTCGAGATCTTCAGTCTAATTCCGAGAATGGTTGCGCTCTTTTCTACCGATTGTGCAGAGTAATAGTTTGGGTACGTGATGGATTGGCCCCCATGCCGACTACCCCTTCTATTCGCTTTTGTACATTGAAGTGGATGAGAATGCATCGGTTCCCTCTTTCTATCGAAGATAGAGGTGGCTTTATTTGTTGATACCTCTACCTTCGACCTGTTGTTCCCGGAGTGTTCTCTCGACGATCGCGGACAACGACCTCTTGTTAGTGGTGTCGCGAGGATCTACCTGAAGCGAGAAGACGCAGGTCGCCGACCTTTCCTTCCGGTACCATGAGGCGGATCTTGAGGGCGAGATCCATTGTTAGTGGTGTCGAATTGTGGCATCCCGCAAAACCACTACTAGAAAATCGCGTTGAATTTGTGCATTGCAACGTCATCTTCATGCATTGTTTGCATAAAACTATTTTCGCAAAGCCCGTTTTGTTTTCTAAACGCCCCGTCTTTTATTCAAACGTCAAACCCGGGTCGCCGGAATATTTTGTTTTGCATGGTATCGGGTTGCAAAAGCCTTGTTTGAAATAAATAAAAATATTTATTATTTTTTAGCGGGGCAGTCGAACGGGCCGATTCGACCCGAACGACCGCCCCAGGATTTTAAATCGGTCCAACCTCTAAATCCTATAGCTACCCAGCTAACCTACCCACACCCTCCCACCACCTCACCCCAACCAATGGGCTGCTGCCACCTCACTTTTCCTCTCTCCCTCACCCTATCCTACACAGCCACCTCACCTCTCCTTCTCTCCTCACAACCAACCCACTCCCCACCACACACAACACCAAACACCACACCCAACGTGACACACGCACGCAGCCACCACCCGCTGGCCACCACCACCCCATCCTTTCGCCCCACCCCGCCCGACAACTTCCCCCCACGCCCCGATCCCTAGGCGCGCCTCCTCAAGACCATCTTTCCTCCTCGGCCCCTCACCGCGACCCTCCTCTCACCGCAGCCGCTTGCCCCGCCTCACCGCATCCTTCCGCCGCCGCCAGAAGCTTCCCGCTGTTTCGCCGCCGCCCACTGAAGCTCCAGCCGGCTTTCCGCTCGCTGCTAGTTTCGACCGCTGCGACGCCGCCGCCATCAGCTCGCCCGCCTGGGCGCCAGCATCCTCTCTCCCTCGCTCACCAGGCCTCTGCCCGCCACCGCTGCACCGCTCATGCATTCTCGCTGGGCCGGACGCGAAGCGCAGCCTTCCTCGCTGCACGGCCATACGCGGCTCTCTCGCGCCCGCCTGGCCTCTCCTAGCCGCGACGCCCTCCTCCGAGCGCCGCTGGCACGCCGCAGTACCTCCGGGCAGCTCCTTCCTGGTCCTCAGCGGCCGCCATGACCGCTTTCCAGCTGCCGACCCCTGCCTGCTCGCCTCTCCGCCGCTTCGGCCGATACGCCTCCAGCTTTCCCTGAGCTCCCCGCCTCGAGTTCCGCCTCGCCTCGCTCATGGCCTTCGGCAGCCCGCAGAAGGCCGCCCGCTGGCCGGAGCTCCTCGCCGATCCTGCTTCTGCGGACCCACGCCAGCGCCACCTCCGACCTGCGGCGTGTCCCCGCCCGGTGGCAGGCCCGCCGCCACCCTCTTCTTCGCCTTCGCCGCATCGTCCCGAGTTCCCGCCTGTTCACCGCGAATACGGATGTGCTACCGACGAAGAAAAGGTGGTACCGCTTACAAGACCTGCTCATGACGCTGGATATGATGTTCGTGGTGAGGGTTCTGGAGGCCAACTGAAGACCGAGCCGGAACCCAAGTCTGCTTTGACAATCGATCCAAGATCTTCACCTTAGACGCCAAGTTCTCCGTCTGGGGCGACGCTGTCTTCCACATGAACCACCATGAACTTCTTCACGGATCCGAAGACCGTGGACGCCAAGTCCCCGGGTTCAAAGGCGTCAAGACCCCGATCGAAGACCCATCCCGAGTTCAAAGACCGGACCTGCAGGATCGACATGATCTTCTTCTGACGCCAAGATTCATCGAGGGCGGAACGACAAGTACTCCTCGAGGACGACAGTACTTCACCCGAATGCCAAGACCGACCCGACACGAGGACCCGACAAGTTCGACACCGGCCGTAGGCGAGTCCGATGCCCCGACGCTGCATCGCACGCCTCCCGAACGCCAAGGTCCCCGCGAGAGACGACAAGACCGACAACATGGCCGACCACCGCGAATGCGCCAAGATCTACCCCGGACTTATATCTGTATTCTTGACTCCTTGAGTCGCTATTATATATATCTGTTCTGTGGGTCCCATCGAGGACTGTTGTGTAATGTTATTACTTCGTTTTCCACCCGCACGAAAGTGCCTGGTGGGCACCTTTGAATCGTTTCTATGCGGGTTTGGCGGGTTTCGCTAAAACTTGCATAGGGTCGATTCTGAGGGTGTTATAGCGCCTGCACAAAGCGGCAAAAAGCGGGAGAAATCGTAGTACATCCAGCTTTCAGGACTGCTAAGAACCGATGTTACTCACTGCTTAATCGAGAAAGAAGCGGCCGGCGGTGTTGGGTCTCTCAAAGACTGTCAAGGATCTGGCTTTCCAAGTAGAGTACAACTCATTGGCGCACATGGCCCAGAAGATGACAATGTATGAACAGCGCCACCCTAAGTTGTACCAAGACAAGTTCAAACGTCCGATAGGCCTGGTTTATACAGAAGAAGAGGATCCTACACAAGACCAGGAGGTGGCCATGGCCGAATGGGCTCGGGGCGATCCTGATCCCGCAAATGGGTGAAACAGAAGGGCTGCAAAGGGTTCGACTTGATGTGAGCAAAGCCGAGCAGATATTTGATCTATCTTTGAAGAAAAGCATTTGAAGTTACCAAGGCCATAAAATCCCTACTCAAGAGATGAACGGGAGACCATATTGCAAGTGGCATCACTGCTCACCCACACCACCAATGACCGCAAAGAGCTACGTCGCAGATCCAAACGGCCATAGAACAAGGCCGTCGATCCTTGGGCAATTCGCCATGAAAGTAGACACCAACCCGCTTCCGGCGTCAACATGGTAGAACACACCACTCCACGAGGCGCCGGTTGATTTCTCGTTCGATATCAACATGGCAGGGCCTGTGTACAACCATGGCACATATAAGGAGGAAGGCAGTCGCTCACGGGCCAACGAAAGAGAGGAGGCTGGTCCACGCGACCGCCCAAACGATGACAAAGCGGTATTTAATCGAGGAAGTGAGGAGCGATATCGAAGCCACACTCCACGCATCTCCTTAACAAGTATGAGCGTCAGTATGACCGACGTCGCCGGCGCGATAGAGACGGTGAAGGATATGAGCACCTCTCTAGGGGAACGTCAACAGAAAAGGAAGGCGTAGACAAGCATTGGGATTGTCCTTTCTTCAAGTATTGCTGTGATGCGGAATGAGCCGATTGCCTACAATCGATAACCGCCGGAATGCGGACAGCGAAGGAGGACACGGGGCCGGTTCGGTGTTCAAGCTGCCTAGGGCCTCCCACCTCGGAGCCGACACAGGGAGTCCGCTCGAGCAAAAGATCTCGAGGAGCCAATGGATGACAAAGAAGAAGACAGATATCACCGTCCAAGGTGGTGTCCCGATGGGCTCAGACACCCAAAAGCGTAGAGTTCAGCGGCTGCGTAACTTGGAGGAAGCCGAAGCGCAGTACCTCCACGCTTTAAGGAAAGCACGGCCCGATCTAGCCGCGAAAATTCGGCAGACATTGGAAACGGAAGATCGTCCGAAAAGGAAAGAGTGGCGCCCAAAGTAAAAGCCGATGCGAAGACATCGGCCGCACAAACATGGTGTTCTTACTTCCGCCGAGTTCGCGCCCAAGAACCAACGAGCTACGGGCACGGTTTGATCGCGCCCACGGCGTTATCTTGAAAAGCCACGTGAGAAGGGCTACAAACATCCGAAAGCCACTGTACCTACGAGGTTACATCAATGGCGCATCGTCGAAGATGTTGGTGGACACCGAGCGGCATCAATATAATGCCATACTCCATGCTACGGCTTTGGGACGCCCACCGCAGATCCGATCAAAACCAACGCCACGTTAAGCGACTTCAACGGCCAAACTTTAAACGCAAGGCGTCAACGTGGATCCGACTGCGGGTAGAAAACCATCCCTACGTCATTCTTCGTCAGGACAGCAAAAGCACCTACGCTGTCTTGCTAGGGAGATTGATTCACGCTAATCGCTGCATTCCATCCACGATGCACGATTGCAATACTGATGGATGGAGATGAAGTGGAGGTCATTCATGCAGATGATTCGATCGAGATCTCCATAGCTGGCATGAACATCCGGGAAGCGAAGACCAAGAGCCGATCTCGAATCAGTCTAGACGGCCGTGAGCATTGAAGCTACAAAAACGGGTGAGGCTGGTCTTATCCATCGGCACAGAGTAGCAAAGTCCACGATCGTACGTGGTATGGCCGATCCCTGCGATCGGCCACAAAAAATAAAAATCAGTAATCTTACGACAAGCGGGTCATGCAGTCGTAGTAGGGAGATTCCCTGCCATTGTAAAGCACAAATAAGGTGTAAACCGTCCGTGACCAATGCAATCAAAAAGGGGTCCGATTCAGGCAATCGGCCCAAATTATTTTTGTTGTCCTCACCAACTGTTTGCCCTGTGTTTAGCATCGATTTAACAGGTGATGGAAAGCTAGGGTATGGGTTTACATCCGCTGATGAGCTAGAGGAGATCGACATCGGTCCTGGGGATAAGCCACAACCAACATTTATCAGCAAGAAGTTAGATCCGAGTCTGCGGGGTCCGATGATAGCTCTGTTGAAAGAATATCCAGACTGCTTCGCCTGGGACTATACAGAGATGCCTGGGTTAGACAGGAGCATCATTGAGCATCGACTCCGCTTAAAAAGGATTTCGCCATTCCAAAGAGCGAGCACGATGAAGGCCGAAATTTTGGAAGAAGTCAAGAAAGAGGTCGAGAAAATGTTGACAGCCCAAGTTAATCAGCCATGGTGTATGCCGAGTGGATTTCTAGTATCGCATCAGAGAGAAAAGGATGGCCGGGCGTGTTGCTATAGATTTTCGGGATCTCAATAGAGCTACCCAAAGGATGAGTATCCGATGCCTGTAGCGTAAACGTTAATCAACGCAGCGCTGGTCATAAGATCTTGAGCTTCATGGATGGCAATGCGTTACAACCAATTTTTATGGCTCCAAGACATACACAAGACTGCGCTCGAGTCCCGTGTTCGGTGGGGTTGTTTGAATATGTAGTCATGACATTTGGATCAAGAATGCTGCGCCACGCACCAAAGAGCCATGAATTACATTTTCCATGATCCGATCGGCAAGTGGTGGAAATTTACATCGATGACGTGGTCAAGTCTGCTTTAGTACAAGGACACTTGGACGATCCGCAACGTCTGGACCGAACAAGAAAATGGCTACGGATGAATCCAAAGAAGTGTGCCTTCGGTGACGGCCGTTCTTGGGTTTCTTGGTCCATGAACGGAATTGAGATCGGCCCGAAAAGTCGAGGCAGGCGAACAATGAAGCCACCTACCACGAAGAAAGAAGCAGCCTCTCATCGGCAAGATCAACTTCGCCGTAAGATTCATCTCCAACTGTCAGAAGAATAGAGCCGTTCATGGACTGGTGAAAATTAAATCGACGAGGAATTGGGAAGCGAACAACAAAGAGCCTTCGACGAGATCAAAGAATATCCGAAGCCGCCGCTGTTGGTTCCGCCTGACTGATAAACCATTCTACATTTACTTGTCAAGAGTGACACGCCCATCGCCTCGGTGGTGGTGCAAGTTTATGATGGTCTAGAGTGAGTCGTTTTACATAAGGAAGGATCTTTGGATGCGAGACAAGGTATCCCGAGATCGATAAGTTGTGCCTCACTGCTTTTTCACCGCACCAAGCTGCGCCACATCTTGCTCTCGCCGGAGATTATCATCATATGCAAATCGATGTCATAAAGCACATGCCGGCTCCTATGTTGAAAGGCCGACTTCGGCAAATGGATGTTTGCGTTATCGGAATTTGACATCCGGTATCAACCTGCGAAAGCGGTTAAGGGTCAGGCATTGGCCGACCTTATTGCTGAAAGGATCAACACTAACATAGCAGCGCTGTCCATACGAGCGTGGGCTATGTTTTTCGATGGATCGGTTTGTGACGATGGTTGCGGCATCGGCATTCTACTCGTGTCGCCTGGCAACATTTTCCTTCTCCATCGTTATCTACCCTCGCACCAACAACGTCCGAGTATGAGGCGATACGCAAGGGAATGGAGTTGCTCATCAAAGCCGGAGCGAAGGTGGAAATTTTTGGAGACTCCAAGTTGGTGATTTCCCAACTCACTTGACGAATACAAGTGTGAGAGCGAGTCGCTCTTCCCATTGTGGCTGCAATGCCGTGAGCGATGGCACAGCCGGTACATAAACTTCACTGGATCCCGCGATCGCAGAATACACGAGGCGAATGATCTTGCACAAATGGCTTCGGATATAAGGACGAAAGCAGGAGGGATGTTCGTGCAGCCTCGGAGAACGATCGGAGAGCCGATATCTTCAATTACTTGAAGGATTCGGCTCGGGGGGCACCTAAACGGATAAGGTACAAGGCCATGAAGTATGTGATTATTGGGGACGACATGTTTTACAGGACTCTGGAGGGGTTACTGCTCAAATGTCCGGGGCCAACCGAGGCCAATCGGCTCCTACACGAGGTACACGAAGGCGCCAGTGGAACTCACCAATCGGCTCACAAGATGAAGTGGTTGATCAGGCGATCAGGGTTTTATTGGCCCACCATGCTTGAGGACTGTTTCAAGTACTACAAAGGGTGTCAAGCATGTCAGAAATTTGGGAAAATTCAGATGGTAACCGCATAAGAAATGAACCCCATCATCAAGCCTTGGCCATTCCGAGGTTGGGGCATGGATATGTTTGGCAAGTTCAATCCTCCATCAAGCAAAGGCCACATGTGGATTTTGGCCATTACTGATTATTTCACTAAATGGGTGGAGGCTGTCCCGATGAAGTCAGTGAACTCAAAGGATGTTATCAATTTTGTGAAAGAACATGTCATTCATATATTCGGGATTCCCCAAACTATCACGACCGATGGAGGTTCGGTCTTCATTTCTCACGAGTTTAGAAAGTTCTGTGAGGACACGGGGATTAAGCTGATTCGGTCATCTCCATACTATGCTCAAGCAAATGGGCAAGTCAAGGCCCAACCGAGCCTTATCAAGCTGATCAAGAGGAAAGTCGACGAGCACCCTAGGCGTTGGCACGAGGTTTTGTCAGAGGCTTTATGGGCTTATCGCATGTCATGCCATGGAACGATAAAAACCTCGCCATACCATCTAGTCTATGGACAGGAAGCCGTATTGCCTCGGGAGATTACTACCGGATCGAGACGTGTCACTTTTCGTAACGATCTAACAACCCAAGAATATGGCCTTGATGAGTGATGGTGTTGAGGATTTAACGAGCTTAGGCCGTGGTTGAGAAAATCAAAGAGAACAAGGCCAAGGTAGCTCGTGCATATAATAAGAAAGTGAGACCAAAGGAGTTCCACGTTGGCGATCCGGTATGGGAAGTTGTTGCCATTAGGGACTAAGGATGCAACATATGGTAAATGGTCTCCAAATTGGCACGGGCCATACAGGGTCGATCAAGTTTTAAGAGGGAACGCGTACATGCTTGAGGAGCTGGACGACGTGAAATTCCCAGTAGCTGTCAATGGTCAACATCTCAAGAAATATTTCCCAAGCATGTGGGATGATGGACAGTGAAATGTGGGGGCCGATGCATGAAATCGGCAAAATAAAAAAAATTTAATATATAGCCGATGCACAGTCATCGACTCTAGAGGTTCAAGCTGTTACAAGCAGGTACCAGTTTACATGAACGAGCTACTGAAGGAATGCCTCGAAGGCGTGCAGGGCGTCAGCACGGACACGATCCACCTCGGCGATCTCGGCTTCGTCATCTTCGTCCTTGCCCGTCACTAGCTGCTTGTTCAGGGCACGTATTTCTGCCAGATCGGTCTTCAGTTGAGATTTGAGGCCTTCTGCTTCGTCTTGGGAGCGGGTGATGGATTCTTCCTTGTCGCGAATGAGCTGTTTAGTCGCCCGGACCTTCTCTTCAAGATCTTCCAACTCCCTTTTCAAGGATGCGAGCTCGTGATCGACTTGAGGTGTCGGTTTGGCATCCAGACGCCTTTTTCGTTGAGTCCGACATCTGTCTGCAATATTGGCCTTCAGCGGAAATTGGGCGCGGTGCAGATTGATCCTTTCACGAGCTAACTTCACCCTTGACCCATAGAAAGACAGAGTTACAACTGGCCAAAGCTTCACCTGCAGTGCTACTGGGAGTTGGTCCTTGATTTCAGCAAGAACGCTCTTCACCTCCTCAGAACCCTCGATCAACTCTTCGATCGGGAGGACAAAGAAAGCTTTAAGACGCTGGAATTGAGGTAGAACAGCCCGGCTTGTGGTTCATCGATGGCAAGAGGAGTTGGTTCGATGGATTCGTGGTCGAACGTCGAAGCCTGAAATATCACAACCGGCAGCCAAAAGGCGTCGATGCCCAACATGTAAGGATGAGCCGAAGAAGCTAACATACCTCTCCTAAGATCGAGGGATAGCGATGACGAGACAATCGGCTTGTGTGGTTGCCGGGGCTTGGCCAAAGTGGTAGCCGTTTCATCCGCACCTTCGGGATTGCTAGATCCGCTCGGCTAAAGGCATCAGATCGCCCGGCCTTCCCGCTAGAAGCGTCGGTTGCCTGCATGAAAGATGCTTAGCCGATGCAAATGGTGATGAATCGGCAGATGAAGAAACAAGTGATAAGAGCATGAAGGGTGATGACTTTTGAAACCTCTTGGCTTGCTGAAGAAGTTTGCAGTCCCTTGCGCGCCCGCTTGGCTCACAAATGGCCCCGCCTACCGGTGCTCGGGGGGCAGTAGGTTCAGGAACCGACCTTTTTCTGGAAGCCGATGGTGGTAAATCTGGCTGGCTCAGTGTAATGGTCCTCTCGGAGTCTGTTGGGCCCAATTCTCCTCGATCGGTTTGAGTGTCCTCGCTGGAAGTGTCTTCGACGGAAGCCTGCAAGAGAAGGAGAGCTAGTAAGCACGAGCATGTATGCAAGAATGGAAGAATGAGAAAGATCGACCAAGGCATGGATCAGCCTACATGCGAACTTTCTGGAGAAGGGCTCCGGCGCCCCAAGGTCTTCCTGGCAGCTACCTTCCTCACCATCGTTCTTGTTTTAGTTGGAACTCGAGGGACAGCTGACTTAGAAGTTGCTTGGTTCTTGGAAGCCGATTGTGGTGATATCGGCTGGTTCTGCATCATGACCTTTTTCAAAGGTGGCGAGTTTTTGCAGAAAAGAACCACAGGAGCTGGAGGAAAGAACTCGAAGGGGGAGCCATCACTGTGCGCAGGTTCAGGACCATATTGTTGCTGCAAAGAGAGAGAGTGGGTTAGTAGAAGAATCATTTGTGAGCTGCATCAAGAAAATGTACAAGTAGTGGTACCTGTTCCACGGGGATATCATAGTCAAGATCAAGTGTTCAAAGAACGGTCCCAGAGCTCTCCGAAGGCATGAGTCTTCCACATCGACCACCGTTTTCAAAGCCATCGGTTGATGAAGCGAAGGTGAGGTCGTTAGGAATTGGGATGGTCGAGCATCGAAGAAGGAATAACACCTTTGATCGGTGAGAGGATCAGTGTGTCGGCTCGCTCTCAGAAGATGGTGGAGAAAGAAATGGGAGGTACTTGTCCAAGGCCAAATTGCCGAGCCACTACGACCGGTGGTAGAATTCATACCAGCTTGATTATTCATTGGATGTACTCATGCCAACCGGAAGGAAACAGGACGGATCACGGAAAAGAGTCAAAAGTCTTGGTGTCATCGGCAAAGTTGTCTAGCTCAAGGAGATTGGATTTTCAAAATGTTTCGATTCTTCCATGTAAGGAAAGAAGATAGGGTTGTCCAGCCTTGAAAGAAAGTGCTTGAACCACTTGGATGCTTCCCGAGGGATCGTTTACTACCGCGCCTATACAAAGCTTGGCCGTAGTTGCATCGAATCGCCTTCCCTTTGACATCCGGAAAGGTGCAACTCGCCAAAAGGGGAAGTTTGGGACGTGGTTTTGGAAATACAATTGAGCCCATAGCTGAATGAACCACCAAGGACCTCTGTTTGATCGCTATGCCGGAGAACAGTTTGATAGACATCAACGGAGATATCGATAGACTCTCCAAGGAACAGTTTCGATGCCAAGTTGAGTGCCTTTGGCAAGCTCGAGGCCAAAGAGAGGTAATTCTTGGTTGGAGCAAGGAAGGGCCAGAATATGAAATGTTCCACCGAAGTTGAGAAAGGTGTGTGTTCTTTCTCTATGACAGGCCTTTAGTTTTCATATGCTGGAGGTAGGCACCCCAGTCGTGGCATGCTTTTTGGAAGACAGCTTGTAGGGGACCTTGGTCACTTAAAAGCGGAGGGTGATGTAACATCCATACCAGAATCATCACCACGTAATGAGTTGGTGTCATGGGCCGTGACCGAACATAAAGCGTCGGACTGAAGCCGATGGTTTTAGAAGGTTTTCATGTTTCTCAAGGGAGACAATGACAAATGCAAGGCATCGGCTATTCCGTGGTTTCCCATTGGGATTGGTAAGCTCTAGCTACCTCTGAACCAAGAGACCCAATGTTCGTGGGGATTAGGCTGCTGCAAGGCGATCGGCCCAAGAGTTCAAATCTAGGTCTTGGCTTACAAAGGGGATTCTGTTTGCTTCGCAAGAGATCAGATGGGCAGGACTAGATTCTGTACGGGGGCCAAGACAGACAGAATTTGGAAGAGAAGGATGCGGCAGCAGGATGTCTGAAACCTAAAATTTTTAATGGTGGAATAAAGCATTAATTCAGGTGTTTGCCATTAATTCTAGCATCGTGTTCAGACTGCGAGGAGTAGGCGACTTCGCACTGAGACCGTTGGGTTGGTGTTGGGATTCCGCCATCTAGTTTGCCGCGGAGATGGATCTATGCGGTTGGGGATCGAGGATCTTGTCGCCCGGGTTCGATCCGATCGGTGAGCAATTGGAGATCCGGTCGCCCTTTTTGAAGAAGGTCGCAGCTACCGTTTGAAATCGGAAAGTGGCCTCGGTTGTCTAAGTCGCGACCAAATTTGACCTTGTCAACGTTGGGAAAGCCGATGTTTTACCATCGGCTCTTTGAGCTTTGACTTGTTTGATGTATGAGCGTTAGTGGTGAAAGCCGATACAGTATTATCGGCTTCTGGAGCATCGACCTATTTTGACTATCGGCAAAATTGAGTCAGAAAAGCAATCTTCGAGTTGGAAAGGCAATCTTCGTTCATTCAAAAGACGATTGTTTACAATGGAGCTGATTGCTTACAAAAGGAAATCTACTACTACTACTACTACTACTACTACTACTACTACTACTACTACTACTACTACTACTACTACTACTAGTTCCTAATCTAAAGGCCGATGTCGTCGCCGCTGTCTTCGCCGTCGTCTTGTTCGCTGTCATCAGCGCTGCTTTCGGGCCGTCTTGGCCGCTGAAGATGATGAGGCCTCCTCGCCCTCGCCGTGCCTTCTTGTGTCCTCGCTGGACCCGGAAGCTTTCACGGTGGATACTCGTGAGGAGGTGTCCTCCTCCGACTCCTCCTCCTCGTCGGAGGATTCAACGCCCCTGTGACCAGGCCGTCGCTCTCCGCCTCCGCCTCGCCGACGAGGAACTCAGGCCCTCCTCGCCGTCGGTCAAGGACTCATCCTCCGACCAGCGGCGGTTCAATCCCTCTCGCCCCACCATTGTGGGCGAGAGTCTCATCTGCTGGCGGGTGCTCGCGTGGCTCCTGGTCGCTAATCGTGTTGGAAGATTGGGAGGAAAGGACGGAAGAAGAGGAGGCCATGGCGGAGGAAGAGGGTTTTTTCGGCGGAGGAAGAGGGTTTTTTGGCTACTAGAGGAAGATGGGGACTGCAAACTGCTCAGATGAATTTAAATAAGGGGAATAGTGGGAGGCGGTTCAATGCTATAGCGGTTTCCCAGAATGTGGTGCCAAAATTGTCAAATCATGCACTGTGAAGGAGTTGAGAAGACAGGGCATCATGATGAAGGGGTGGCGTGACGATTCTGCTCTGCAACGCGTAACCCGATGTAAGAAAAAAAAGGGGAAGAAAAAACATCAACAGAGTGGTTTTGGAATTATTATTGCCAAAACCAGGGGGGCATGTGTTATCGCCATATTTTGGCCAAAGGAGGAGATGGGCCGTAATCAAGATGGGCTTGGAAGATACATATATGCAACGTGTTGTTGAATCGTCCTTGTGCGTGGATTTGGGCTAAATTGCCCGTGTATCTCAGATATTGTAGGTTCCATTTCGGTTTAGGTAAGAGGTAGAGTTGTAGAGTTATTCCAAAGATAGAAAGTCTCCGGACTATAAATATGTACCTAAGGTTATTGAGAAAAGGAGGACAATCACGTTCACAACAAACACAATCTCGGCGCATCGCCACCCCTTGTTTCTAGGGTTTCTTTCGGGTAAGTGTCATGCTGTCTTGCGATCTAGGCAGTATCTGCTTATGCGTTATTTGGTATTACTCGTACTGAAGCCTTTTTGATGGCGAGTAATACTATTATCATAGATTTGTTTAGGTTAGCATCGGTACTTTTCACTATGATTGTTTAGTTATGCTACCTCTAGTTACCTCGCTACCTTTGCACCTTTTCCCGGGTGTAAGGGTAGCATCTTGCTTCATCTTTATTTTAGTTGATTTGATCCGTTATAGTTATGCCTTGTTTTTCAAGGTTTAGTTTGATATCCACGTAGTCAGGCCTTGCAAACGGGTTGAACGATCCAGTAGTACGTGAGGATATGGTTTGCCAATTCGAGAGGAGTTGTTCCGGGAATTGACTTTACGTCGGTTGTTAGGCCTTCTCTAGGGTTAGTTTTCCATTATCTTTGTATCTACCAGCTCAATCACGTGTAGGACGTTCCAATTACGTGGTGAAAACGTTAAACCGTCAGAGATCGATTTAATTTATATTGATGAAGCAAAACCCCATGTTATCGTAGAGATCTAATGCGTAACCATGGAGACAATCGGCTCGGAGCCGATTCAGTGGAAACTCGGGAGCCGGTCACGGCTCGAATTTTACGTATACTTGTTTACCATGCAGAAGATCGAAGCAATCCATCACCTTCCGACTGTATAGGTCGTGGCACGCCTGAACCAAGCCAGACGTGTGCGGAGTTTTGCCGAGGGACCAGGGCCCACCAGCAGTTCTGGGAGCCTCCCGGCTCTTCGTGTTGCTCGTCGCTGCTCGCCGGTGGGTTTTGACAGGCAACAGGAGGCCACCACCACCATGCCGGGGCAGATGCCCCAAACGCCCTAGTGTCACGGATAAGGCCCGGGTCGCCTGAGCGCCGGCCTCGAGGCCAACGTACGGGACATATCACGGCTAGGCCCAGATCCCCCCCGCCGCCTGCCGCCATCTGGGCCGAGGATCACCGGCCGTCGCTCGCCGCAACACCACCGCCAAACCAGCCGGACGCCGCCTTCCCAGATCGCGATCGGGACGCTGCCGCCACGCCTAGGTCTTTGCTGGCGACGATCCGACGGCGGCGAGGAGACCACGAGGAGGGCTCGGCGGGGAGGCCGCTGGCAGCGCGCCACCGCACGGGTGCGGGAGGAGGATGGGTCAGGAGGAGGATGGGTACGTGTGAACCTAGGAGGTCAATAATCCACTCTGAGATCTAGTTAAAGGGTGTTTTTTTTTCGGATTTCTTAAGTCTCGGTCGTCTCTTTTACCGTTCGATTTACCTCGTGATTCGTGTAAAATGAAAGTTACACATGAGTTACAATTTGGGTGTAACTGAGAATTTAATGAGTTATAACTAAGTTGCAACTGAGAATTAGTACAAATCTTATGAGTTGCAACTAGGTTGCAACTGAGAATTAGCCTAAATATTAGGATAATATCAGCGACTTAGACATAAGAAGTTCTTAGACGCCTAAGATCTAGGCACTCCCTCTTTTTGCGGGTGTGTAGTTAAAGGGTGGTTGAACGGAGCGATATTTTTTTAAAAAGAATTAATATGTGATATCAGATACTACCTCCGTTCCGGTTTATAAGGCAAATACGTAGTTTGAAAAAATAGTTTGACTATAAATTTGGTCAACAAAATATAAGCTATATTTAACAAATATATTATTAGATTTATATTTAAAATACGTTTTTAATAATACAATTTTTGTGACATATGATTTATATATTGTTAATTAAATTTACGGTCAAACTATTGTCTTGAAGTACGTATCTAACACGGAGTAGTAAAATACCCAGGGACATGGATTTGAATATTGGGGCGCCT
The DNA here is from genome assembly GCA_030063025.1 of Avena longiglumis. Taxonomy (NCBI): domain Eukaryota; kingdom Viridiplantae; phylum Streptophyta; class Magnoliopsida; order Poales; family Poaceae; genus Avena; species Avena longiglumis. The sequence continues at coordinate 18,898,517 of CP125974.1, forward strand.
GATGGGCCTAGGGATGGCCCTATGAGCCCAGTAAAAATACAGGCCAGCCAAACCCTTAATTGTACGAATGGGCCAGCTTCTTCCCCGTCGAGCCCAGAGTTTTTCCCGTCGCCGCCGCCGCCGCCGCCGCCGCCGCCGCCGTGCTCATCCACCACGCCAAGGTCTCCGTACCTGCTATCCTTCCCCCCGGCCCCGCTCGCGTACGAGCTGGCGTGTGCTCACCCGCCCTGCTCTTCCTCGTCCACGCACCGCAAGAGGCCGTCATGGTGGTATGCTGCATCGGCTATTTCCTGTCAGGTATCCCGCGGCAACTGATTTTCAATGTTTAACAATTTTAGTAGTTGACGAAATGTAGTGCGCGGGGATATTTAATAGTACTAGGAAATGTTTAACAATTTTAGCAGGTTAAATTTGTGCTAACGTTCATTGTTGAGCCAGGTTATATAACCTGAACCTGTATGATCTAAACTGAAATACCGTGAAACAAAATTTAATACTACTAGGACATAGTAGGAAATTACATTGCACGGCAGATGTCGCAAACAAGATTAAGTATTTGACAGAGCATTGCACGGCATGTAGGCACACATACGAGTTCAGATTCAAGGATTAAATAGAATCTACATGAAGGAGAAAATAGGCTGTCCCAAATTCATCACGTCCTGCTGCCTGAGAGTGTCCGCAGACAAACTTATGTTGCGAGAGTAGCTGGCTAGCTGCTGATTATCAAATGACATTCTTCTACCGAATAGTTTCATCACAAGAACACAGACCGTTACCACCGGCTCTTCCTACTCCGCCTCCACGTCATTGATCGGTCTGCAGTCCTCCTCGATCTCCGGCCTGCTAGTACTTCCATGTTCTCTGCAAATAAACGAAGAAGGTCAACACTTTGATTGCGCTCTGCGATTAGTTCCAAGTGAGACCAGCGATGGCTACTTCATTTTTGCCACATAAGCAACTCTCAGCAGCAATACGTGAACCAACAATTGAAATAATGCAAATATAAGATAGTAAAAAAATAGAGCAATACGATGGTGCATACTCATAATTTTTGTTGGGGATGTGCGCCAGCATTTTCTTGTTGTCCTCCACTTGACACCACTTCTCCAGTTCTGGACAGTTAAAAATACACAAATTCTTGAGGTTGGTGAGTCTCCGTATGCTATCGGGCAAATAGATCATGTGTTTGCAGCAGATGATCTTGAGTTCCTGCAGAGAGGTGAGGCCACCCAGATACTCTGGCAGACATGTGCCGTTGTAACCATTTACCTCAAGGCACTGCAGATTACGTGGTGGTGCTAATTCCCTTAACAATGCACTGTCCTCCACTGACCTGCGACAGTCCAAAGTCCAAGAAAGCTTCAACTTTTCAAGCTTTTGTTTCTCAACCAATCTGATTCTTTGTGCTTCCTCCTTAGATTTGACCTTCTCAAGGCAGCTTATCTGGAGCTCTTGGCAATTTACATCCTCTAGCTGAACAATGTTGCTGCTGCTATATGCATCATCATCAATGTCGCGGACCACAAATCTGCAACTTTCCAGACCCCGGCAGTTCCTCAGGGCTATAAGCTTGAGAGACTACATTTCACCTACGTTCTTGAGTCTGATGCAGCCTGAGAGGTTCAGTGTGTGCAGCCTGTTGAGGTCACCTAGAATTTGAGGTAGATCAACAAGAAATGTGTTATGAGATAGGTCCAAATGCTCTAGGCTGGAAAGACCTCCAAGACAGTCTCCAATGTATTGGAGGCTGTCCTCTTTTGACTTGTGGTAGTAAAAGATGTGATTCAGGCACATTGACAAGTTCAAATACCGGAGTTTGGTGAGCTTGCCCATGACATTTTTTATGTCTTGGAGATGAGAGTGTTGTTGGGAAAGATAACAGCAAGGGTTTGACAGGTTCAAGTGCTCCAGATTGGTGAGACGACCCAGACATTTCTCGATCCCTTGAAAGCAAGACCAGAATGATAAATCCAGGTATACCAGTTTGACGAACCTTCTCAACACTTCCAGAGTCTCTGACAGTCGATGGCAACGTGATAGATCAATATGCGACAAGTTCACGAGATCCCCAAATGATTCGGGAAGAGTTGCAACCCCAGTGCAATCTGACAAGTCAAAGTACACTAGATTGACAAGCTCCCCAAATGATTCTGGTAGGCTTACTAGCCCAGAGCAGCCTGACAAGTTGACATGCACTAAATGGATTAGCTTTCCAAATGATTCCGGTAGATTTATTAGTCCAGAGCAGCCTGATAAGTTGACATGTAACAGGTTTATAAGATGCCCAACTGACTCAGGCAGAGTTACCAGTCCAGAGAATTGTGATATTTTAAGATACCGTAGGTGCCTTAATTTACAGATGGAGTCTGGAAGCTTCTGCATGTCACTCTCCTTTAGTTCTAGCACACGTAGGCAACTCTTAGATGAAAATGTGTCATTGTTTAACTCCATTCTGCTACAGCCGACACAGCGCAGCGCCCTTGCATAGTCATCATTATCAAGCTTGCCGCAATGATTGGTTTTTAGACTGTAGCGCTTAGATTGTCTTAGTTCATGTGTCAGTATGTGCGCCAGATTGTGCATAGTGAACAAAATAGCACCTTTATCCTCCGCCACTCTGGCCTGCAACAAATTTAAGGCATGCACGCATAATTACAAGATGCATCAGGAAATGTACATCTTCAGAAAGTATAACTATGCCAGCTGAACTTGAGTTGCACAAAAATGATGTTGCAACTTAAGTATATCGACATGTGAGAAATTGGTATCTATCTAGTGAGAGCAAGACAATCAAATATTACTTCAACTTTGGGCCTCCAAAGTATGGCAAATTTTGTAAGAACTAAGGTGGCAGACAATTACTCACAGGCTCTGATTTTGCAGTTTGAAGGAATGACATGTCCAAAAGCCTCCTAATATAATCCTCAGCAACCTGTGTGGCAGACAATCTTTCAAATGTCTCAGTGAGATGGAGAGCGATCCATTGATGAGTCAGGTCATCTTTGCCTATATTGTGGTCGTTTGGGAAGATATTACAACAATAATCAACGCATAGCCTCAAATCTGGTGGCATACTCATGTAGCTCAAATTGAAAGTTGAAAGCATTATGCGAGATGGTAAATAAGCACGGGCAGAAATATCCCACATATCTGTTGTCATGACCTCTTCCCATCTTGTAGGATCTCGAGAATCCAGCATGCCTGCGATTGCTTGAGCAGCTGATGGCAGACCCCAGCACTTGCTTGCGATTTCTAATCCTATCTTCTCCAATTCTTCATTTTGTTCTTCCAAACGGATTGATTTCTTGATTAGTTCCCAGCATGTGTCATGACCCAAGGGATTTAGCATGTACGGCCTAGCGGTACAAATCTTCCAAGCAATGGCTTGATTGCATGTGGTCACTATCACGTCCACCTTGTCGCCCAAGAAATTTATCATGGACTTTAAGAGCTGCAACTGAATGGAATCCTCCTCCCACAGGTCATCCAGAACAAGGAGCACCTTCTTACCATTAAGTAGCTCTTGAAGGTACTTCATTATATGCTCTATCCCCTCCACATCTGAATTAGAAGTATGTTCATTGATCTCTTCGTTTTTTCCTCCTCCTGACACCACCTGATGGAGAATAGACTGACCTATTCTATGGAAGTCGAGTTCCGGCGAGACATAGACCCATACGCGAAAGTTGTATTTTTGGAGAGAGTGTGCATCATCGTTAAAAACCAATTGTGCCAATGTTGTCTTGCCACTTCCTGCAATCCCAAAGATTGGAAGAATGATGCAGCTGGGGGGCCCTTGTGTGTCGTTTCTCCCAGCAGATAGTAGCAGGGCCACCATTCTCTGTTTATCTGCCCCCCTTCCGAGAACAGACGCTTCTTCAAAAAATGGTCCTGTTTCACGTTCATCCACAACTCGGTGTTGCTGCTGGCTGTTGGCAGGTTCTTCCGAAGAAATGTAATAATCGTGTGACTCCTTTAGCTCTATCACTTTAATCTTCGTCTCCTCCACCTTGGTTACCATGGCATTCTTCTTGATGGCATGGTGATGGAGCATCCTTGTCATCTGCAATATTCTCCATCATTAGTTATATACTAGTATGTTGCTTAGAGAAAACATCAAATCATCTAGCAAGAAGGAATGAAACTAGTGGCGATTGAATATTTCCTTCCCCCGGAAAAGGGAGTAATGGAAGCATACAAAAGGTGGCAGGCAAAGTAAAGACCAAATAACCACAATGTACATGTTTAATTTTTTTTCATAAGGCTAGCTGAGTAAAATGGAGACGAAAGAAACAACCAGCAGCTAGATTGAGTACGTTGGTTACAAAATCTTCACATGAAATATTCACTATCTCGGTTGGTACAAAGTAAAATTAGTTTATTCGGAAAAAAATACAGCTTGCTACCGTACACACCTTTGCAGCAGCCGGTGGTCTCGTGTCCTGCAACTCGTCGACCATGTCCATGACCCTGTAGGCAGCGTCGCTGACCTGCTGCAGCCAGTTCATCGCCTCACGGATTTTAGGATCCCTGGACCGCCGCATCTTCCTCAACTTATGCACCCTGATCTTATATATTATCGGCTGAGTGACCTCGAGCACATCCAACATCTCCTGCAGGTCACCGATGAAGTTCATACGCAGCACAGCTTCATCTCCCATGGCGGATCGGAGCTTTGCACAAGCCCTCTGGACGAGGGCGTCGGTCGTCATGGCTACTCCTTGCTCCTACAACGAGCTCTCTTTGTTTGTGGTCAACGATGGGATGGGTACATAGAGTGTTGAGGTAGAGAGGAGGATGCGCACGTTAGTGTATCTTTGGCAAATTTTAGACTGGTGATAAAAATTTCTTGGGGATGTCCGGATCCTACCAGTGTAAGTACATGAGGGGTTTGGGCCTAGCTATGAGGAAAGGTTGCAGAATTTCGCTCGGTGGGAAGACACAGGGTGGATGGATAATAAGGGAAAACGACCGCCTGTGGATAATTGAGATATTATATTAGTTTTAGCATTAAGTGGGCTTCACTTTGCAGGATTGGGATTGCCTACACCAGCTGGAATGGAAATCTTGCACGTACCGACAACCAACAATCTTGCACCTACCGACAACCAACAATCACATCCTTCCGTCTCAAATTAGTTGTCTTAAATTTGTCTAGACACGGATGTATCTCGTTATAAAACAAATAAATATGAGACAACTAAGTTGAGACGGAGGAAGTAGTATATTTTTTTGACAAAAACTTTTTACCTCGAACCGATATGGCACCAAACAAGATTTAATTGCATGCTTTGTTGGTCGTTCTGTAAACTTTGCCACTTGGGTGAATTCTACCTTCTAATTTAATACTGTACATGCAGTGCTCGTGCATAGTATATACAGTATAAACTTACATTGCCTGGCAATGGCCACAAGATTAAGGCTTCGTGAGGGCATCGGCATCACTTCATAAGTAAGCAAGCTCAAGAGTTCAAATTTAAAGATCAAATTTTACATGAATGAGAAAATAAGTTGTCCGCTAACACCATGTCTTACTGCCTGACAGCGACCACCAGTCAAACATATGTTGCAAGAATAGCTGCTGGTAACCGAATGGCATTCTGCTACGGAATCTTTTTCATCACAACTTACATGTACAATCCGCCGACACGGCCTCCACCTCATTGATCGATCTGCCATCCTCCTCTATCTGCGTCCTGCTAGTGCTACCATGCTCCCTGCAAAATCAACAAGGTTAGAACTTCGATTTGCTACGTACAATTTAATTCAAAGTGAGGTCAATGACGGCTACTCCATTCTTTCTACATAAGAAACTCTGAGCAGCAATACATAAACCAACAATTCAAGGACTTTACAACAGAAGAGAGTAGTAAAACACTGAGAAACAGTAAGATGGTACATACTCATAATTTTTCTTGGGGATGTGAGCTAGCATTTTCTTGTTCTCCCCTAGCTGACACCACTTCTCCAGTGGTTGGCAGACAGAAATAAACAGAACCTTGAGATTGGTCAGTTCTTTTATACTATCCGGCAATGAGTTGAGCTGTTTGCAGCAAACGATCTTGAGTTCCTGGAGAGAGGTGAGGTCACCCAAGCACTCTGGCAGACATGTACCACCATAACTATTTATCTCAAGGCACTGCAGATTAGGTGGTGACACTAATTCCACTAACAAAGCACTGTCCTCCACTGGTTTGATAGAGTAAAAAGTTCAGGAAAGCTTCAACTTTTAAGCTTTTGTTTCTCCACCAATTTGATTCTCTGTGCTTCCTCTTTATACCTGACCTTTTTTAAGGCTTCTTATCTGGAGCTCTTGACAATCTACATCCTCCAGCTGAACAAGGTTGCTAACTTTCAGTGCTAAGCCAGCTTATGAAAATTCAAAACATGATCAGTCTCAGAAAGATATCATTCTTACCTGAAGCTGTACGTTCTGAACTGAAATATCTCCGGGCGAATTTAATAGCACATGCCTAATATGAAGTTACATTGCATGACAGTTGTTGCAAGACTAAGTATTTGTCAGGGCATAAAAAAAGTATCCGTCAGGGCATTGCACGGCATATAAGTACACACAAGAGTTCAGATTCAAGGATTAAATAAAATTTACATGAATGGGAAAATAAGTTGTCCCAAACCATCATGTCTTGCTGCCCGAAGGTGACCTCCAATCAACATTTGACGCAACAACAATAGCTGATTCTGAAATGGCATTCAACTCTTATACATGATTATTTTTTCAACACAACAATCACAATACGTCGACACAACCCTCTTTCGCCTCCAACTCACTGACCGACCTGCCGTCCTCCTAGATCTCCGGCCTGCTTGTACCACTATGCTCTCTGCAAAATGAACATGGTCAACACTTCGTACAATTAATTTCAGGTGAGATAAACGATGGTTACTCTTTAGGTTCTACATGAACTGCTCTGAGCAGCAATACATGAACCAACACAATGAATGTGAAAGAGAAGAGAATAGTAAAATAACGTGTAGTATGGTACATACTCATAATTTTTGTTGGGGATGTGCGCCAACGTTTTCTTGTTCTCCTCTAGCTGGCACCACTTCTCCAGTTCTGGGCAGTGAAAAATAGAAAGATCCTTGAGGTTGCTGAGTTTGTTTATGCTAGGCGGCAATGAGTTGAGCTGTCTGCAGCGCACGATCTTGAGTTCCTGGAGAGAGGTGAGTTCACCAAAGTACTCAGGGAGGCATGTGCCACTGTAATTATTTACCTCAAGGCACTCCAGATTAGGTGGTGGCACTAATTCCCCTAACAGAACACTGTCCTCTAGCAAAGCACGCTCCTCCACTGATCTGAGAGAGTCCAAAGTCCAAGAAAGCTTCAAACTTTCCAGCTTTTGTTTCTCCACCAATTTGATTCTTTGTGCTTCCTCTTTATACCTGACTTTCTCAAGGCAGCTTATCTGGAGCTCTTGGCAATTTACATCTTCCAGCTGAACGATGTTGCTGCTATATGCGTTGTCATCATCGACATGGACCACAAAGTTGCAACTTTCTAAACCCCGGCAGTTCATTAGAGCCATAAACTTGAGAGACTTCATTTCACCTATCCTCTTCAGTCTGATGCAGCCTGAGAGGTCCAGTGTGTGTAGCTTGTTGAGGTCACCTAGACTTTGAGGTAGATCGAAAAGAAATGTGTTATGAGAGAGGTCCAAATGCTCTAGACTTGAAAGGCTGCTGACACAGGATTCAATGTAATGGAGATTGTCTTCTTCTGACTTATAGTAAAAGATAGGATTCAGGCACATTGACAAGTTCAGATAACTGAGGCTGGTGAGCTTGCACAAACCATCTTTTAGCTCTTGGAGTTGAAAGCGCTGTTGAGCAAGATGGCAGCAAGGGTTGGACAAGTTAAGACGTTCTAGATTGGTGAGGCCACCAAGGCCTTCCCCAATCCCTTCAAAGCAAGACCAGAATGATAAGTCCAGGTGTACCAGTTTGCCGAGTTTCTGTAGGGGTTCCGGAATCGCTGCCAGTCCATGGCAGCATGATAGACTGAGATACGACAAGTTCATGAGATCCCCAAATGATCCAGGCAGAGTTGCTAGCCCAGAGCAGCCTGACAAGTTGACATGCATTAAACGGATTAGCTTCCCAAATGATTCAGGTAGATTTACCAGTCCACAGCAGCCTGACAAGTCGATGTGGAGCAGATTTGTCAGATCCCCAAATGACTCTGGCAGAGCTACCAGTCCAGAGAATTCGGATATCTTAAGATACCCCAGGTGCCTCAGTTGCCAGATGGAGTCAGGTAGCTTCTCCACAGAGCTCTCCTTTAGCTCCAGGACACGGAGGCACTTCTTACGTGAAAACGAGCCATTATTAAACTCCACTTTGCTACAGCCAACACAATGCAGGGACCTCAGATAATCATCATCCAAGTTATCAAGTTCCCCATGACAATTGGTGACTCGCCTGTAGTGATTACTCGAGTTCCAGCTTGCGAAGCCATGCACCATATCGGGCATAGTGAACATAGCCGCACCCTTATCGTCATTTCCACTGGCCTGCAACAAATTGAAGGCACGAGTGTGTGACTACATAATTATACGATGTAAGATGAATCATAAAGTGTGCATCTTCAGAAAGTTTAACTAGGCCAGTTGCCCTTGGGATGCAAAAGGAAAAAAGGTACAACCTTGGCTGATATTCCCCTAGCTCTGTACAAAAAGCAGGACCATGAGGATCTTTATCTTTACAAAATATTAAAATGCGAGAGAATTTAGGTGTATTGTCAAGATTACTTAGAATTTACTAACAAACTATACATGGCTCAGATCTATGTGTACTCCAGTTTAACAATACCTGCCCTTTGCACATACCTATGTATTAAATCCATGTAGTAGTAATCGAACAAAGGAGAGCAAGTATGCTAGAATTCAATCAAGTACTACTTTAACTTTGTGCCTCCAAAACATGACATTTTTTTTGTAAACGCCGGTAGAAAATTACTCACCAGGTCTGACTTTGCCGTTTGAAAGAATGACATGTCCAAAAGCCTCGTAATATACCCCTCAGCAATATCTGTCGACAATCTTTCGGATGGCTCAATGAAATCAAGAGCGATCCATTGATGAACCAAGTCATGTTTGAATATATTGTGGCCATTTGGGAAGATATCACAATTATAATCAAAGCACAGCCTCAACTCTGGTGGCATATACCTGTAGCTTAAAAACAATGTTTGAAAGAGAGCTCCTAATCTAAGAGACGTACTACAATACAAGACATTACTTTCCATGATCTCTTCCCATTCAGTCGGATCTCGCGAACCTGCCAGCATGCTCGAATATTCTAGAGCTGCCGGTGGTATACCCCTGCACTTGCTTGCGATCTTCCATCCTATCTTCTCCAATACTTCATCTTCTTCGAAACAGATTGATTTCTTGATTATTTCCCAGCATGTGTCATCACCCAACGGATTTAGCCTGTATGGCTGAACAACGGTACATATTTTCCTGGCAATGGCTTGATTGCATGTGGTCACTATTACATCCACCTTGTCGCCCAAGAAGGTCAACATGGACTTCAAGAGCTGCAACTGGATGGAATCCTCCTCCCACAGGTCATCCAGAATAAGGAGCACCTTCTTACCATTAAGTAGCTCGTGAAGGCGCTTCATTATATGCTCCATCCCCGCCACATATGGATTAGACCCTTGGTCATTGATCTCTTCTTTGTCTTCTCCTCCTGACACCACCTGACGGAGGATAGACTCGCCTATTCTATGGAAGTTGAGTTCCGACGATGCATAGACCCATACACGAAAGTTGTATTGTTGAATGAAGGAGTCGGTATTGTTGAAAACCATTTTTGCCAAGGTTGTCTTACCACTACCTGCAAGCCCAAAGATTGGAAGAATGATGGGGCCTTGTGTGAAGTTGCTTGCTACAGATAGAAGCATGGCCACTATCCTCTGCTTATCTAACCTCCTTCCGATAATCGATGCTTCTTCAAAACTTGGATATGTTGTGTGTTCAGTGATTCCTCGTTGTTGCTGGCTTAAGGAAAACTCTTCATACGAACCGAAACACTGGTAGATCTCCTTTATCCTTATCATGTGCTTCTTCGTCTCCTCAACCTTGGTGGCCATGACATTCTTCTTGATAGCAAGGAAGGGAAGCATCCTTTTCATCTGCAATAAACTTGATCATTAGTTATCTATGTTGCTTAGAGTAAACATCAACCCATCTAGTGAGAGAAAATTAAACTAGTCGCGACTGAATATCTCCTTTCCCCAATAAAAGGAGTAATTCTACTTTGTACCCCTGTAGATGGCAGGAGTGACAATAAGAGTACCTCACTTATGGATTTTGTTTCAAAAGTAAACAATCAAAAGACCAATAAGCACAATTCACCATGTTTAATTCTCTCTTTTCCCTTTCCAAACTGGAGTGTTGACTCCCCTTATATGTAATATGGTGGGTGCATTAGAGAGAGAGGCAGAGCGCACGTTGGTGTATTGTTAATATCTTGGGGATGTCCGGATCCTGCCAGTGCAAGTATAGGAGGGGTTGTTTTGGGGCTGGCTATGAGAGAATTCTGCTCGGTGGCAAGAACAGTGGACAGGTAGAAGACAGACACAGCGTGTGGACCGTGCCTATGAGATATTATATTCGTTTAGTATAAAGTGGGCTTCACTTTGCAAGATTCTGGGATTGCCTACACTGGAACCAGCTAGAGATAGAAATCTTGTACCGATAACGAAGAAAAGGAGTATATGTTCTTTAGTCTTTACACAGACTTTTACTTGTGAGGGGAAAGAATATTATTCCAATCACGACCCGTGACAACCACATTAGGGCAAAGAAAATTCTCTAACGCAATAACTCATAGGGGTCGATAAGGTCTAGGTGTTCAAACGCCTGAGTGTCTCATAATTAGTACTAGTAAAAAACATGCTTCGCCATTAAACCAAACTAGTGAAATGTGGCGCGGCGTCATGATGGGATATTTTACCTGTTTAAAACAAATATTTTATCCATGTTTTTTCCTTGAGTTACATGAATAATATTTTTTTTTCAAATTCATGACTGTTTTGCCTAATTATCGAAGAATTGCCGTCAACAAATCTAAGTTGGGAAATTCCGCACTAATTACCTCTGACAAATTTCGAGCCTATTTCGAGAGAATTACTTCTGACAAATTCATATAGGAACATTACTCACTGTCAAAGAATAACCGTGGGATAGCTACGGTTGAAAAATTATAAATTGGAAATTGTGTCAAGCAATTATTTTGAAAAAACCAGGAAAGAAACAAAAATAATTAATTATTACTGGCAAATGACTAAGAAAAACGAATCAAAACTACAAACTCTGATACATTATAGACATCGCAAAAGAAAAAAAATCAACCTGACGGCCTCACAATCAATTCAATGATGCATCTAGCTGCTGCATCCTATGGAGGAGTGTGGGAAGGGGTACTTCTTACTTATAACATAAGTATCCAAAAATTAGTGTCTCTTACGAATGAAAACACACGGGCTGAGTTCATGTATGAACAGAACATATCGAAAGGAAAGAAAGTAGAAAACCGCCTGCATATACATAAAAATATGCATATGTAGATAAAATGTCATGGGAGAAAATAAAGTGAGAAATGCCTTGCAAAGGGAATCATTATGAACCTTAAAGCATTGACGTATCTTTCCAGTAACCAGGATGCAAAAGATATCATATTCCTTTGTGAGACAATAGTAACAGTACAAATGCTGCTGGATCCTGATTACTGGAAATTTTCTGTTTAATTTTTCTTACAGAAAGTCATTATAGCCTATATTAGTTGGGAGAAATAATGTATCGGTTACCCTTTGTATTCACCCGTTTTGGCCTCGGTTACCCTTTGTATTCACCCGTTTCGTGGCAGAAATACAAATAGCGCTGACAAAGCTTCTACAACATCTGGTTCTATAAATGCGCATAATAATCTTATTAAGAAATCAAGCATGGGTCATGGATCCTGTAAAGATGTTTATTCTTGTATATCTAACAGGACCACGGAAGCTGGTAAATTGATTCGGTGTAGCAAATTTAAATCATAAATCGGTATTTAGTAGTAAGTGATGTGTCATGTCGAAATAAAAGCAGTGACTGCCATCAGTAAGAGATCATGGTGAAACTCTCATTGAGCATTTCAATCTTATTGAGCTGCATTGTCTATTCGTTAACTTTGTTTATGAAGTGTCGACCGCTATATTCAGATCTACAATTTTATCATTTTTGTTTAGCTCAGAACACAAAACATTCTGAATCGAGATTTTGCACCTTTGTGGGATACAACATCAGCTAATTTTAGGATTTTGTTTCACATTTTTTTGAAACTTACAAATATAGTTTTAAAATTTTTAATATGCAGGGAGCACTGGAGATCAGGAGACAAAAGGACTTTCCGAGCGTCTACCTGTTAACTGATGACAAACTAATAGAAATTAATGTTTGAACAAAAGAAGCATCATACAAGGATGTGCCTAATTACATTTAGACTCGCATGCACAAAGAACTCATGGTTTCACAAAAAATGGATATCAAAAGAGTTCGGATTCACTAAAATATCTAGGTAAAAGAACACTCTTTACTGCCATCTGAACTGCATAGGAATGTTTTATGAGGATAATAATCTTATAAGTTGTCAATTAACCAACTTACGCATGAGAAACCAACACCGATGTCCCCAAGTTCTTAGAGAAGGCGGAATGTTACCCTTAGTTAGCACATGAAATACTTGATCTTAGTAGTAAACCTTCAAAAAACCTGCTTCATGGTGGAAAAGAAGAGAGCAGGGGCTTAGTAAAATAGAAGGAACAATCAGGAACTTTTTTTTTTGCAGTAGAGAGCAATCTACAAAAGTTAATTTAACATGTGTAACAACTTGGTACCCTAAAACAAACCATGTTATCCATATATACCACTCTTAGTGCGACAAAGATCTAGAGATTCCAGATTCAAAATTCAATGAATATATGGAATTTGCCAGAGAGCACTTGGTATGTACTACTGCACTACAAAAGCAAAATTCATGGTCAAAGTAGACAGGAGAAGGTGAGACATCCCAGTGTCTCCTCCTCCAGCAGCATATATAGGACCATGTGGGATTCACTCTCCAATTTTGATAAACATGTTCATCATCCTAGACCACAAATCAAGCCTAAAACGAAGTTGACCAGTAGTAGCCCATATCAAGAACACATCAAAACACCTAATAATAAGAATTTAAGTAAGATATACAACTTTGCCTGAAACCGCTAGTCGTCCGCCACAAATTACGGCGTCGCCTTCTCCGACGGTGATCTGCATATTTTCTCTTTTGTCCTATAGGCAAGAGTGATTTTTAGTATAGAAAGATACAGATTGCAGTGAAAATCGATGATGGAAAAATATGTAACTTTGAGTGCATAACGAAGAAGAATAGAACAAAGGAAGGAAAAGATGCATAAGCTGATCGACAAAGAGCTTCAGCTTACCTAGCCGATTCAACCGTCCTCGGAGCTCAAGAAAGTGGTCGTTGAGACATAACATATATTTCCTAGAAAATCCAGAAAGGAGGGCCAACAAATCACAATGTTTGTCAGTTTCTGTACAAAGGACATAACACTACTAGGTTATTAAACTGAGATCTGAGAGGAGGGCCGACAAATCACAGAAACTGCATAACATTACTAAGTTATCTCTGAATTAAGAAAATCCTATACATTTAGAACAGAAACTCAAATTCCTTTGGGAACAGTGAAGCAAGAAAATTAATCGTGTGTCGTATGTTCCTCTGTTTGTAGGGAACACATAAATTTTATAGTAGCAACAAACATGAATTACATAGAGAAATAGTATGAAGGTGAAGAGACAGTCTATTGTACATTACAAAATTAAAGGTAGGGTATTCATAGTAGCCTAAGGCTCATCTCAATTTGAATAGCAACATCGTCGCCATTATATATGAACTTTTCAAAGCTCCCATGCAACAACTTATCACAGATCTCTTCAAGAGAGACGAAAAACCTGATAAAAATAAAATGCTACTGCAATCACAATGTGATTTGGAGTATTGCTATTGATGTAGGAAATTGCGCAAACTCAACAACAAACCCCTGCAAACGCTAGACTGGGTACATGTGCTTCATTGGGAAGCTCACGGTATGTGCCGGTCAAACCACTTCCAAATAGGCCACCATTTGTAGAGCTGATGAATAAATGAAGACCACATGAGTGATTGATGCAGTTTGCCAGACAGCAGAATCTAGCTGGGAAGAGAAAAAAAAAGGTAGGATTAATCCAAGAGACAGATTTTTTTTTGACAGGCATCTCACATGAGCGCTACCTCACCGGGTCGTTTGCTGGAAAGGCCAGAAAAAGGACAGTTTGCCTGACCCAATCGATGCCTTGGTCACCTCTGTATTCGTCGCCGAGCGGTGGTGACCAAGCACAACGTGGCCACTTCCAGGATACCACGGCCTGGCATCAAGCGGCCGCTCGTGCAGCAGGGCGCCTATGGGCCGCCACCGACCACTGCCACTGTCCCCACGGTCCAGGTTGCCTCCGACATCGACGTTGTACGATTGGAGCAGAGCGGCTTCAGGCGAGGCGGCAGTCGGCGGTACTGCTGGCCGGCAAGCAGCCGCATGGCCGAGCCACCGGCGAGGTTGAGAGGAACTGCGGCTGGTAAGCCACGCGACGACCAGCGGCAAGGGGGTGTGTTGCCCTCATGGATGGCTGGGTACGCGCGCGGCAAACAGGGAGGAAGAGGAGGGCGGCAACCCCAGGTGGAGTCAGCTACGGGACTTTTTCTGATGGGGTTCCAGAGCTGACCCATGGGGATTGAGAGGAGAGAGAAGCCATCGATTGGAGACTGAGGAGGAAGGGGAAGGAGGTGGATTGTTCGTTTGGGGGGCGTCCACCGCTTTGACCGGCTCTCGGGAAGCACTGTAGATGTGCAAAACTTCACATCTACAGTACGATCGCTGAGGTGGCACGATCGATCGATTGCTGAAATAGTTGTCTTTCATATATGTAGTAATGTATGTCTATAGCTGCGCACGGGGATGATAGTCTTAAGTGTGAAGTTGTAGAAGGGAAGAACAAAATGGTACTAGTAGCCGAGCTTAATTGGTATGTCACTAGCTTCCTCATATCTTCTGTCTTATGTGACCGAGCTAAGCTTCTTTGCCAGTTGATAAATTCACATGTTACAAAGCGTACTGGCCGGTAGAAATTGGGCAGTATGCAGTATTTGTTAGAATTTGTGTCAATAGAGTCATAGCGAGATGTACCGGATGCAGGTGGTATAAGTTTGTAGACTGTATATACTGATGCAATCTTTCAATCTTGTGCCGGCTGATGCAAATTCAGAAAGTAGGAGATATCATTCTTACCTGAACCTGTATGAAGATATTTCAGTTTTTAGGATTAAGTTTAAATTTTAAAAGCACATGCCCAGTATGAAATTATATCGGCGACAAATGTCGCAAGATGAAGTATTTGTCAGAGCATTACACAACATAAATCACGCACAAGAATACAGATTCAAGATTAAATTGTACATGAAGGAGAAAGTAACTTATCCCAAATCATCACGTGTTTCTGCCTGAAAGTGTCTGCAGATAAAACATATGTTGCACGAGTAGCTGCTGAATGTCAAACTGCATTCAGTTCTGCTACGTGAATTATTTTCATCACAACAAACACAACCGTTGATACCGTCTCTTCCTATGCTGCCTCCATCTCATCAAACAATCTACGGTCCTCCTCGATCTCCGGCCTGCTAGTACTAGCATGCTCTCTGCAAAATGAACAAGGTTAACACTTTGATTAGCTACGCAAAATTAATTCCAGTTAACATCAACGATGGTTACTCCATATTTTCTACATAAGCACATCCTGAGCAGCAATACATGAACCAACAACTCAAGGAATGTAAAACAGAAGAGAATAGTGGAACAGCAAGCATATGACGGTACATACTCATGATTTTTCTTGAGGACGTGCGGCAGCATTTTCTTGTTCTCATCTAGTTTACACCACTTCTCCAGTCCTGGGCAGTCAGAAATTAAAAGATCCTTGAGGTTGCTGAGTTTCCTTATGCTATCCGGCAACGAGATGAGCTGTTTGCAGCATTTGATCTTTAGTTCCTGCAGAGAGGCGAGGTCACCCAAGTACTCTGGCAGATGTGTGCCGTCATAACCAATTAACTCAAGGCACTGGACATGAAGTGGTGGTGTTAATTCCCGTAATAAAGCACTGTCTTCCACTGATCTGACCGAGTCCAGAGTCCAAGAAAGCTTCAACTTTTCAAGCTTTTGTTTCTCCACCAATTTGATTCTCTGGGCTTCCTCTTTAGATCTGACCTTTTCAAGGCAGCTTATCTGGAGCACTTCGCAATCCACATCCTCAAGCTGAATAATGTTACTGCTACTCCTATATGAATCACCATCATCGATGACCCGAACCGCAAAGTTGCAACTTTCCAGACTCCGGCAGTTCCTCAGAGCTATAAACCTGAGAGCCTTCATTTCACCTAGCTTCTTGAGTCTGATACAGCCTGAGAGGTCCAGTGTATGTAGCTTGGTGAGGTTACCTAGACTTTGAGGTAGATCAGCAAGGAATGTGTTATGAGAGAGGTCCAAATGCTCCAGACTTGAAAGGCCGCCGACAAATGATTGAATGTATTGGAGACTTTCCTCCTGTGACTTGTGGTAGTAAATGATAGGATTCAGGCACATTGACAAGTTCAGATACCGTAGGCTAGTGAGTTTGCACAAACCACCTTTCAGCCCTTGGATATTGGAGCGGTGTTGAGGAAGATAACAGCAAGGGTTTGATAAGTTCAAATGCTCTAGATTAGTAAGGCTACCCAGATATTTATCTATCCCTTTGAAACAAGACCAGGATGATAAATCTAGGTATACCAGTTTCACGAGTTTCTTCAACGTTTGCAGAATCTCTACCAGTCGATGACAACCTGATAGATCCATATGCAACAAGTTCACGAGATTTCCAAATGATTCTGGAAGAGTTGCGAGTAGAGCAGCCTGACAAGTTTACATGCAGTAAGCGGATTAGCTTCCCAAATGATTCCGGAAGAGTTGCGAGCCCAGAGCAGCCTGACAAGTTGACATGCAGTAAACAGATTAGCTCCCCAATTGAATCGGGTAGATTTACCAGTCCAGAGCAACCTGATAAGTCGATATGGATAAGATTTGTCAGAAGCCTAAGTGACTCGGGCAGAGTTACCAGCCCAGAAAAATCAGTTATTTTAAGGTATCCCAGGTATCTCAGTTGCCAGATGGAGTCAGGTAGCTTCTGCACGGAGCTCTCCTGTAGTTCCAGAACACGTAGGCACCTCCTAGATGAAAACGAGTCATCGTTAAACTGCACATTGTTACAGCCAACACAACGCAACGCCCTTGCATTGACATCGTTACCAAGATTGCCGTAATGATTGGTTTTTAGCATGTAGTGGTCAGATCCTCTTAGTATACGTGCCAATATATGGGCCAGATCGTGCATAGTGAACAAGATGGTACTCTTATCGTCCGTCACTCTGGCCTGCAACAAATTAAAGGCATCCACATAATTACAAGATGCATCAGGAAATGTACATCTCCAGAAAGTGTAACTACGACAATTGTACTTGAGTTGCGCAAAAATGATGTGCAACTTAAGTATATCGACATGTGAGAACTTATGTGTCTATCTAGTGAGAGTATGTGTGGTAGAATTCGATCAGATATGATTTTAACATTGTTCCTCTGCATTATGACCTTTTTTTTGGGTAAGACTGAGGTGGTAGAAGATATACTCACGGGGTCCAACTTTGTAGTCTGTAGGAATGACATGTCTAATAGTCTGGTAATATACTCCTCAGCAATCTGTGTGGCAGACATCAATTTTTCGATGGGCTCAATGAGATGGAGAGCTATCCATTGATGAATCAGGTCATCTTTGACTATATTGTGGCCGATTGGGAAGATGGAAAAATAAGCAAAGCATAGCCTCAAATCTGGTGGCATACTCATGTAGCTCAACTCCAAAGTTGAAATCAGCAAGCGAGATTCTAAATCATCGCCTAAAAAGTAATCCCAGCCTTTCCAGGTGTACTTCCAGTCATCTCTTTCGCTGATCCATATCCACTTTCTAGGATCTTGCAAATCTAGAATGCCCGCCAAGGCTTGAGCCACTGATGGTAGACCCCAGCAGCTGCTTGCCATCTCTAGTTGTATCTTCCCCAGCTCTACTTGTACTTTGAAACGGACTGATTTCTTGATTATTTGCCAGCACACGTCATCACCCAAGGGATTTAGCCTGTATGGCTCAACGGTACAGACTTTCATGGCAATCGCATGGTTGTTTGTGGTCACTATCACATCCACCTTGTCGCCCAAGAAGGTTAACATGCACTTCAATAGCTGCAACTGAATGGGGTCCTCCTCCCACAGGTCATCCAGAACAAGGAGCACCTTCTTACCCTTAAGTAGCTCGTTAAGGCACTTCATTATATACGCCATCCCCACCGCATCTGGATCAAAACAATGGTCATTGATCTCTCCTTTTTCTCCTCCTCCTGACATCACTTGATAGAGTATAGACTCGCCTATTTCATAGAAGTTGAGTTCTGGAGAGACATAGACCCATACACGACAGTTGTATTGTTGCAGGGAGTGACCATCGTCGTTAAAAACCATTTGTGCCAAGGTTGACTTGCCGCTGCCTGCAAACCCGAAGATTGGTAGAATGGTGCACCTGGGGGAGCCTTGTATGATGTTGCTAGCAGCAGATTGCAGCACGGCAACTATATTCTGCTTATCTGACGCCCTTCCGACTACCGATGCTTCTTCAAGACATGGTATTGTTGCTCGCTCATCCATAACTTGTTGTCGCAGCTGGGTGAATGCAACCTCTTTCACGGAAATGTAAGAATGCCAGTACTCCTTTAGCCTTATTATTTCATTCTTGGTCGCATTCATCTTGATAGCAAGGCGGGGAGGCATCCTTGTCATCTGCAATATTCTCCATCATTAGTTATGTATATTCTCTATCGTCGGTCGGTACAAAGTGAAACTAGTTTACTCCCCCAAAACACGGAGTACATACCGTTGCAGCAGCCGGTTGCAACTCATCGACCATGTCCATGATCCTGTAGGCGGCGTGCCTGACCTGCTGCAGCCATCCCGTCGAGAAATTACGGACCAACAGCTGCATCTCGGCTTTCTCCAGCACCGGCTGGATGATCTCCAGAGCATCCAGCATTTCCTGCAGGTCGCCGGTGAAGTTCAAACGCAGCACGGGTTCATCTCCTATGGCGGATCTGAGCTTCGCGCACGCCCTCTGGACGATGGCTTGGGACATGGCTGATTCTTGCTCCTACAACGAGTTCTCTATGTACTGTGTGCTCATCGTTGGATAATGGAATGGTTGGTACAGAGCAAGAGGGGGAGAGCGCATGTTTGTATTGTTAATTTCGTATATGGTCTTGTCTTGGGATGTCTGGATCCGTCACGGATTCACCGAGCCATTTCGTCACTGACATGCGGGGACGTCATATGGAGGCCCCACTTTGCCACTGACTGAAAGTCATCTGTCTGCCGTATAGTCTGTCCTACCGGTGCGGGTCGGCCTATGAGGAAAAAAGCTTGGGAGAATCTTGCTCGGTGGCAAGAACAGTGGACATGTTGAACATACATTGTAGATGGATAGGAGAAAACAATGTGTGTGGGCCGTTCTTATTATTAGTTTAGCATGTGGGCTTCACTTTGCAGGAATCGGGGCTTGGATACATCGGAACCAGGTGGAGATAAGGAAAACTAATCACGTCCATCCTTTATTCCTCTCTTCCCTCTCTCTCCTGCTGCAACGGGTACCTGAAACCGTAAACCCGACGGATACCCACAATAAATAGGTAGATCACGTGCATTGCCCACCTCTTCTCTTTTTTCACTTTTTATGATTTCGATGGGTATTGAATTCTCTCCTTCAACACTAGTACATTTAGTTTTAATACTAAAACTTTTATATCTATTGAATCTTAAGTTTATTTTATGAACCGTTCGAATATTTTATTTTTAGCGATGAGAGCTTCAAATAAGACCAATATCGAATACTTTTTAACTACTTTTGAAAATTGACTTTTGAAACTTAGTAAAACTTGGTGAAACTTAGTGAAAAATTTCTCTAGAACAATTTGTTTCCGAATATTTCAAATTTGGCTGGTCATAGTTAAAAATGTTTGCGAATTATCTTAAATTTTATTTTGGAAACACAATTATTTCATATCTTGTT
The DNA here is from genome assembly GCA_030063025.1 of Avena longiglumis. NCBI lineage: Eukaryota > Viridiplantae > Streptophyta > Magnoliopsida > Poales > Poaceae > Avena > Avena longiglumis. The sequence continues at coordinate 18,918,817 of CP125974.1, forward strand.
TTATTGTGTATCATTATGTTTGAATGTGTTTCGGAATTCAAATTTTGAATTTTTCTAAAACAGACTCTTTTTAGGCTTGTTTAGAAGATCTCATCAAAATAAATACGATCCAAACGGATTTTTAAGCTGATATATATTTCAATATATATTGCTCTTTTAAGTTCACTACCAAAATTAAATTCACGTAGTAAAAAACGAGAGAGATAATACTATTGTGGGGTATGCTACATACAAAGATTCTCTTCAAATGCTAATCTTAAAGCAAACACAATAGATCCAAAGGTGCAGACATGCACGGTACCTAGCATGCATGCTAGAATTGCCATTATGGTACCTGAAACCGTAAACCCGACTGATACCCACAATAAATAGGGAGGGTTTGGTAAAGAAAAAAAACCATGCCCTACTTAGCGGCAAAAAGGGTCTGGGGGTATGAGGGTGTGAAACCCGTACCCGCATACTCGCCTATAACATGTAGACCCCACATGTCTCATACAATACCATGTACGCACGCAAACAATCCCAACTGACCCACACGACACCATATGAAACAGTCGAGGCGCTGACGGCCGGCCACCGTCGATACAGGCTATGCCGACGGTGTCCGTCGGTGTAGCCCCCTCGGCGTAGCTAGTGGTCGGCATAGCCCCTCAGCCGTCGGCGTAAAGGATGCCCCGCTCGGCATAGCGTTTGCAGCGGGTCCCACAATGTTAGGCGATGGCCATTTGATAATGGCTCAACCCTGGAGCTATGCCGACGGCCAGGCCATCGGCACAGTCCCAGCCTAGGAGCATCCAGAGCCTGCCACTCCGTCCTTCTACGCTGAGAGCCAGGCCGTCGGCACAGGCCCAGCCTATAGAAGCACCACGAGCCTACCACGTCGCCCTTCTACGCCGAGAGCCGGGCCGTCGGCACATGCCCATCATCTACGCCGAGGGCTTGGTCGCCGACGGTGCCATATGGCAAGACACGGCCGACTGTGGGCAGCTATCGAAAGGCGCAATGTCGTTGGCGTGGCTGATTGATTGGATTGTTTTCATTTCCACAACCATTTTAGCCCGCCGTGGTGACGTAGGAAACAAAGAGCTACACCGACGGCTAGCCCATCGGCACAGCCTAGGCTACGTAACGCCGTTTTCGTCTCCATGCCAAAACTGAGTCTACGCCGAGGGTCACCGTCGGCACAGCCTTCTCCCCTAACCCCACGGTCTTGCTTCGATGAGGACTACCCTCGGCACATTCCTCTACGCCGACGGCCTGGCTGGGTGGCTGCCCGAGAAAGGCCACTATGCCGATAACCTTGATATTTGGCCGTCAGCGTAGTCGGTGCTGCCGACAGCGTCTTCTATTTCCTTTTATTTCTCCTGTAGTGCGAGACTACTCAGGCATGCACACAGCCTGACAGCCCATGTCGCGCCTCTCACACAATCCCACGCCTTCACCTACCCCTAATCCCCTCGTCCTCGACTCCCTGCTCCCGCAAGAACAGTGGACACAGCGTGGATGGAATTGGATAAGCGAAAACGACTGCGTGTGGACCGTGCCTATGAGATATTATATTCGTTTAGTATAAAGTGGGCTTCACTTTGCAAGATTCTGGAATTGCCTACGCTGAAAGTTCTCTAACGCGATAACTCATAGGGGTCGATAAGTCTAGGTGTGCAAACGCCGGAGTGGCTCATAATTAGTACTGTGTCGCCATCTGTGTGCTCTCCCATATCATCACGTGTTGCTGTTGCCTGAAAGTTGTCTGCAGATAAACATATGTTGCAAGAGTAGCTGTTGAATGACAAACTGCACTCAATTCTGCTACGATATTTGTTTTTTCATCGCAACAAACAGAACCTATATATATATATATATATATATATATATATATATATATATATATGTGCTGCCTCCACCTCATCGATCTCGGGCCTGCTAGTACTAGCCCGTTCTCTGCAAAATGAACAAGGTCAACACTTTGATACATTTGCTTCACAAAGATAAAACATCTTATATTTTGAAACTGAGGAAGTACATGTGTATCTAGACAAAGTAAAATCAGTTAATTTAGGATCGGAAGGAGTAGAAGAAAACTAGGCTGGACGAGTGATTACCTAGTGAGATCAGTCCTGAGTGTGGGTTGTGGGTCAAATGCGACGAATGTCGCCGGATCGGTTCGCCAAGCCAACTTCGAGGAATCCCTGAAAAGGCCATGATAGGAGAGCACGCTTCCAATCTTCCTTTCCCACCTTCCTCAGGTTAGCGCCAGGATCGGTGGTGCGGCGGATGTCAATGAGAAGCACGGAGGATAGGCAATGGGGTACAAAGGAAAGCGGAATGCATAAGAGTAGTCATCCGCATAATCAAAGCTCATTTCTGTCTGCAACCGAGTCTTGGAACCAGTGGCGGATCCAAGAATTACTCAAAGCCTAAGCGAACAGTGTATTTTAAGGCTAATGGCACTATGTTTTGATCAAATTGCTATGAAATTAGGCTTGTCGTCCGGCCGGAAGCCTGGACGTGTGCCCGGGCTTAGGGACGGCTAGGTCCGCCTATACTTGGAACTATAGTGTGGTCATCTGCATGATCAAAGCCAACGTTTTCATTAGCCACAATTAAAGTTCAGACCAACGATGTTTGTACTGTATCTGTGGAAACAAATGCGGAACAAGAATAACGGAATACAAAGAAAAGTAAAAAAGGTACGCTAAAATATAGCGAGATGGACACGATTAGTAATAAAATTGAAACATGTGATCATATGGTACGTACCTCTATACCGCACAGATTCACACCACTGCTCCAATCTTGGACAGCCCAAAATATGCAGATCCTTGAGGTTGATGAGCTTTTCTGGCATGTTTACAATGGCAGGACATCTTTCTATGGCAAGCTTCTTAAGAGAGGTGAGATGTCCTAGTGATTCTGGAAGTTCTCTCATCCGCGTGCAATCAATCAACTGCAGTTCCCGCAGAGAGCCGAGTTCACCTATGTCAAGTGGTAACTCGTCGCACTGGGAGAAACATAGTGTCTTGAGGGAGGACAGGGCCCGGATGATCTCCGGTGAGCATGTGGTTAGATGGGGGCAACTCTTGATAGTTAAGCTGTGGAGACCAGGTAGGTGGTGAATTAAACTCCATTCACTCAGAGGCAAATGGCAGCTTTCCACCACCAGCCGAGTTACTACCGGCTCAGATGTCGTGGGGTGATATGTTCCTTTGTTGTGCCATGAAGCCATCACTCGGTTGCAACCAGAAATGAGCAACATCCGAGATCTAGGCGGGAGAGGTCCAAAGCTCAGCTCGGGACATTTCCTAATCACCAATTCATTAGCTGCAGGGAGAATAATCAACTCTTCCAGGTTTTCCATATCATCTATGGTGAACTCGGTGGGTCGGATGAATGCCGTTCTGTTGCCGTCACTCAAGTCGATTCTTCTGAGGCCGGCCATCCTCCTCAGTATGAGCTTCTGCAGGTTTGGTAACAGACCGAGTGGCGGTATGATACTGCACCTCGGAAAATCTTTCATGGTAACTGACGAGGTTTAATCTCGTCAATGCCCATTGTTATGGACTTGGGTTTTGGAGAAGATGGGGATGCTGGAGATCGTGTGCGAGAGTATGAGTCGAGAGATCTAGGACGTGCCCTCCTGGCCTTTATATAGACTTAGGCAGGTCCCGGGCATAGTCCTAGTCGGTTACAAGTTCTAGGGTTTTACCCCTTTGAATTTCCTATCTCCGCTAGTCTTGTTCTCCAAGGATCCGAAGGCGTCATGGGTCCTGGCCACCCGAAAATCTTCATGGGCCAGTGTATATCTGCTGTGGGCCTTTCTTGGGCTGGACCAGGTATGCTAAAGTCATTTACCCGTAGGGTATAACCATGCCAGTAGCCCCCGAGTGATCAGTCGAATCATAGATTCGGCTGAGGACTCTTCCATCTTTCGGATGCGGCTATATATTAATAGTATATGGGAGCAGGGATTGTTGATGCGTGTGCCTGACTCACCCGACGGATCAGGGTCAGTTAACTGTCTTAGGACGAAACGACATGATCTTCTTCAGGTTCGGGTCCCTCAACCCGGACCTGGAACATATGCTGGCGTAATTCGACTCAGGCCGCGGAGGACTTACAGGAGTGGAATTCCAGTGATTTTAATTGGTGTACCCAACGCGTCCGTCGGGATTTTTCATCGTACCTGCTGATGCATTTCGTAGCGAGCGCAATCGGTGCGTTGAGCCATCAGATGATATCTGTAGGTCTTATCTTTGCGTCACAGACGCAGCATCCGAACAGTTATCACCACGGAGGTGTTTCGGGTGGCCTAGGAGATTGTCGCTCACTCGGCCGTTTTGTTAGGGCAAAGTTGCCAAAAAAATTGCATGCTCATCCGGAGGATCGCAGTCGAAGATTTCATAGGGTGCGCGACCAGTGCTCCCTATGGGAGTAGCCCCCAAGTGTCTGTTCGAGTCGTAGACTCGAACAGAGACTTTAATTCAAGCATTGTTTCTGTCGTTAAGTCCGCAGGACTCGAAAATTTTCGGATGCTTAAATCCATCCTCCCTATTGTAGTAGCCCCCGAGTCCGTAGTGGAGTCGTAGACTCGACGTAGGACTCAGAGAAGTAATTTGTTCTCATTTGTCTGTCGGGTGCACGGTCAGCGCTCCTGATAGGAGTAGCCCCCGATTATTTAGTCGAATCGAAGATTCGAGTGAGTACTCTTAGCTGTGGAGCCGAAGTGGTGCTAGTATAGCTTTTGATGACGTCAGTGCTTACGATTGATGACCTCAAGCGTCTGCTATGCCAGAGATGACTTGACTGGACGAAGCGTGGGTCCCACTTGCTGACTTTGAATTGACCGGTCACGCGCGGCGTGGAGATGATTACGGCGTCTCCTCGATTTTCGCGCGTAGTGGACGGCGTGGTAACGACGGTTCGTTGATGTCGACACGTGGCCAGATCTACCGTTGGCGTTAGGTCTTGTCGATGGACGCCAGCGCGTCGTCGTCTTATTGTTATAATCCTTGGTGAAATCGTGGTTTGTTTTTCACCGCACTTCATCATTCCGCCTCCTTGTTCTTGAGCGATTCTTGCTGCGCTGAGCTTTCCTTCCATTTCCTTCGTTCTTTTCTGCGTTGGCACCATCGCCAGAAGCGCCATGGGGAAAACAAAGAAGTCCTCATCTGCGGTTGGGACCAGCGCCGCCGGAGGCAAGAAGGGCACCGCCGCTGCTCGCGTCACCGATGGTGGCTGGCGGCGATCAGAGACGCGGGAGAGCGATCTCCGCAAACTGCGCGAGCGGGGCCTGATCCCGCAAGATACGACGGCCGTCAGACTCCCCGGCAATGAGGTAATCCCCCGTCCCCCATCTGGGTACCGGGTTATGTTTGTCGCCTTCGTTTTGCGTGGGTTTTCGTATCCAGTCCATGACTTCCTTCGTGGACTGCTTTTCTTCTATGGGGTTCAGCTGCATCATCTGTCTCCCAATTCTCTTCTCCACATTGCTTGTTTTATCACCTTTTGCGAGTGCTGGCTTGGCATTGAGCCGCACTTTGGCCTCTTCCGGAAGCTCTATTCCGTGAAGAGGCAATCTGGTTCGGATGGTGTTTATCCCATTGGGGGTTTCATCATCTCCCTCAGTCCCAATCTGCAATTCTTTTCCTTTTCCATGTCCGAATCTGTCCAGTACTGGCGGAGGCGATGGTTTTATATCCGTGACTCCGTAGTGCCCGGGCAAGATTTTGGTCTTGTTCCCTTTGACCCCTCCCAATTGATTGAGAAGAAAAGATCCTGGAAAAACCAAATCTTGGACGGTGAAGTGGCGGAGATAGAGGCCCTTTATCGTCGGGTGGAGGATCTCCAATTGATTCCGGAGAAAGAGGTGAACGGCGTGGACATTATCCGGACGTTTCTTGAGCGTCGGGTGCAGCCTCTCCAAGCGAGGCGCACCGATGTTTCTTTATTCTGGCGCCGTGATCCGACGAGGGTTTGGTGAGAAAATCTCGATGTGGAACTTGACAAGGCTCTTGGCGCTGTTGAAGTTCAAGGCCGACGAAGAAATCCTGGGAAGTCGCCGACTCCTCCCTTTTCTTCGACGTTGGTCGTCAAGGTGTAGATTTGCGTAGTGCTCTCCCTTTGTTTTTGTCGGCTGTGTATTTGTTTCCTTTGTTTGCTAAAAAAGTTCCTTCTCATCTTGCAGAGCTTCAAAGTGCCGGGCATGGTACCACCGTTGCCCGAAAGGTATCCGAATGCCCCGGATAATGAAGTGTGGATTCGTGTCGAGCTACCGTCATTGCGATCTCCAGCGGAGGATGCCGACGAGTCGAGTGAGGACCATTCGCGCAAGCGATGAAGGAGCTCCAGCGAGTCTTCGGATGCCTCGACTCCTCCAACTCCCAGAAATCCTCTGGGCCTTGAGCGTCATGATGATGTTCATGTAGGTTCTTCCTCTCCCCTTCCTGCCATTCCATGTGGCTGTCGTCGCAAGACCCGCCAAAGAAGCGGAAGAAGGAAGAAAAGAAGGAGGAGAAGGAAGAGAAGAAAGAGGAGAAGAGGGCCCGGAGGGCTTCTCCTATCTTCGACCTGAGCGCATTGGGCTCGTAAGTTTTCTTGTTGCCACTGTTGTCCTTTGTTCCCTCATGATTTTTGCACCTGTGTTGATTGGTTCATATGCAGGCAATCTTCCCACGACTCTAGTGATGGTGCGCGGGAGATGATGGGGGAGTCGAACATTGCGTCGCCTCCTCCTCAGACGGTGGCGACTTCGGGTGGCGTCGCTCCAGATCCTCCTGTGCGGGAGACGCTGGTGGTTGCGCCTCAGAATTTCGCAGGCGGGGCTTCGGGGTCGCCGTCGGAACATGTAAGTTTTCTTCATGTCATGGGGGAAGCCCCCGAGTGTCTTCGTGTGTTGTTGTTGTTTTTGCTCCTTTGTGTTGGGCGTAGCCCCCAAGTCCTTTTCTTACTGTTGTTTCCTTTTTCTGCAGCCTTTTGTACTGGAGGCCAAGCGGCTGGTGGAGCGCCTTTGGCTGGGCGAAACTCGGCAGCTTTAAGGTATTTGTGCGCCTTTTACCTCTCTTATTGCTGGTCCTGTTCTTTGACACTTGCTTGTCTTAAATGCAGAGGAGCATAACGACTCTCTCCGTGAGGTTGACGCTCTTAAAAGAGCCTTGTGCCAATCGACGGCAAGAAGTTGGTATGCCGAAGAGCCTTGAGCTAGAGTGGCAGCGAAGCGAAAAGGCGTCTGCGAGGAGGCTGCAGATCGTGAGGAGCAGCTGGCCACCGTTGCGGCTGCTCGTGAAAGAGGGGTGGCGGCGAAGCTCATGGCTGCTGCCAAGGCTATTTCGGGTGAGTGCTAATTTTTTCACTTGTTTCTGTTTCTACGAGTCTTCTTCGATGCTGCCTTTCTTCATGCTTTTCTTCATTTTTGTCTCAGATGCCGCAGGCATCGAGTTCGACCGCGGTGCTCTGGAGCACGGGAGTGCTCTAGATGATGCCACTGTGGCGGTCGAAGACCGCTGCGGCACCGTCGTCAACTCCCTTGCCAAGGCGAAAGAGGTCCTTGGTCGCTTCTACCAGGAGCTCTTCCCGAAGGGCGCAGCCCTTGAAGATGTGGATGCCCTGGCAGAGGCTCTGTCGGCGCTGCGGCTGGCATAGCGCGAAAGGGCATCGGCGCGTCCGTCGGGCTGGCGATGGACTTGGCGGCTGGAGCGGAGCTGGACTTGCCCCAGATCACCTCTCGGATGCCGACGACTGCGGATGGATCCGAGGTAGCCTTCTGTAGGGGTTCGTAGCATGGAAAACAAAAATTTTCTATCGCATACAAACAAACAAGCCAAGATCTATCTACTAGATTGTAGCAACGAGTCGATGGAATAACTTACCCTCGAAGATTCCAAAGCGGTTAACGAGAGCAGATTCTCGTGGGTGATGTAGTCGTACTCTTTCCGATCTCAAGATCATGTAGACGATCCTTCCGGCGCTACGTTCCGGCAGCGCTTCCGCAGTCGGTCACACGTTCGGTACTCGACGAAGACCTTCCTCTCCCTTGTTCCAGCAGGCAGTGGAGGTTGTAGCACTCTCCTCGCGATTCCGACGACTGGCGGCGTGGTACAGGAAGTAGAGGGAGATCCCATGAAGGCCGCCTTAAGCCGGAGCGAGTATGATGGAGTATGAGAGAGAGAGCTATTAGTGGTCTAGAGATTAGACACACCAATTAGAAGGCTCTAAACCGCAGGCTAAAGCAATTAGAAGCTCTAAACCAAAACGGCTCTAAACCGGAGATTAGAGGATAGGAACTTGTGTGTTTGAGGAGGAGGCCCTGCCCCTCCTTTTATAGGTGGAGGGGCTGGCGCGCCAGGGAAGGGGAGGGGAGTCCCTCCCCAACTCGGCCTAGGCTTGGCCGCCGGCTTGGAGGAGAGGGACTCCTCCTCCAAGTTGGTTTCAACCTCCTCTTGCTTGTTTCCCACAGTTTCCTGTTTCCCACAGTTTCCTGTTTTAGCCGTTTGACTTTCAAACTGGCAGTTTGACTTTTCAGTTTTGGAACAGCAAGAACACTTAGTACATGATGCAATCATTCAATGACACATTCATGTACCCTCCCCAGTCTTGGGACAATCCGGAACCTTCTAGAACATTCGATGAAAACAGGAATCATTCCCGAACTACGAAGCAGGACTTTCCTTATATGAATCTTATTCTCGGACCATTCGGATCACCTCGTGATATCCGGATCCCATCCGAGACTCGAACAACATTGGTCTCTTTCTCATAATACCATAACTACTCAAAACAACGTCGAATCCTTAAGTGTGTCTCTACGGTTCGTGAATTATGCGGACATGATCGAGACACTTCTCGAACAATAACCAATAGAGGAATCTAGAAATTCATATGGCTCCACATATTTCTCGATTACTTTTGCGATCGAATGAACCAATTACATACGATACCAATTTCCCTTTGTCTCACGATAGTTTACTTATCCGAGGTTATGATCGTCGGTATCTCTGCATACCTAGTTCAACCTCGTTCGATAAGTACTATTTTCTCGTTTCGTGATATGTGATCCCTTGTGACCCGTCACATGCTTGCAAGCTAATTGGATGACATTCCACCGAGAGGGCCCAGAGTATATCTATCCGTCATATGGATGGACAAATCCCACTCTTGATCCATGTGTTTCAACCAATACTTTCCGAACACTCAATGCCACCTTTATAGCCACCCAGTTACGGTGTGGTGTTTGATGTCATCAAAGCATCCATCCGGTAAAGGTGATATGCATGATCTCATGGTCGAAGGAATTAGGTTACTATGTATCAGAAAGCATATAGCAATTGAACTATTGAAATGTGTTGATCTTTATGCTACGCTTATCTATAGGAGTATGTCCATCACATCATTCTCCTAATGATATGATCCTGTTGTTAATAACATCTCTATGTTCATGATCAGGAAACCATGATCATATATTAACCAACAAGCTAGTTTAACAAGAGGCTTTACTAGGGACACTTTTATGTTTACAAATCACACAAGTATTAATGTTTCCGGTTAATACAATTATAGCATGGTATGTAAACATTTATCATAAGTGTGAAGATATGATAATAACCACTTTATTATTGCCTCTTGGGCATATCTCCAACAGTCTCCCACTTGCACTAGAGTCAATAATCTAGTTTCAAACCTTTGTGTATTCAACACCTATGGCTTTTCGGTGTTGTATGTACACGATTGCTAGTGGTCAACTGATCTCCGGATCTGACACTTCCGTCGTGTGTAATTGCATGTCTTTGCGTCTCTACGCATCACTCATCCTCTAATGAGATGGCTTTGTATAAATTTGGTCTTTAGGTGTGACCTTTAGTTCTTTGGGGTTAAAACATGTTGATAATATTGTCACACAATATATCTTCATAGTATTATCCTCATGAACTACACCTAGTTTGATAACAAACTACTTGACACAAATGCCCTCTTTTGCTGCTATAATAGCAGTCATATACTTAGCCTTTTGTTGTAGTATCTGTCACAATGTCTTAACTTTGGAACTCATCCAAAACCATTATGGAACTCACTTTCCATTATATTGTGCCACCCTTAGTTTAGATTGAGATAAACTTAATTTGTACTTTGTGACAAAGCTAGTATCAATGTAGTACTTTTACAATGAACTAACCACCTATTTGTCACTTCTACAAATAATATACTCTTAGTTCTTCCAAAATATAATAAGAATATCCTTACTATTATCCAATGATCATCTTACAAATCATTCTGGTATATGCTCACAACATTTAGAGCATAGGACATATCTGGATTTGTACATATCACAGTATGATTAATATAAATACTCTTTGTGATTTCATACATCAAGTATCAATCTATACTTGATTATTTGTTTCACTTTACCAAATGTCAATACACTTGAATATATCATCAACATTGAACTCTTTCAATCCTTTATGTGCGACAAGAACCTTTTCTTGTAGTTTCTATATTGAACTCATTCAATATCTCGTCTATGTACTTCTGGCATAACCATATTAGCGTCTATTGATGCCAAATATTTGAGTTTTGCCTAAGTCTTTCATCGGGATGAAATTCTTAATATGTGTTAATAAAAGATACATTATTTCCAATCAACAATATGTCTTCCACATAATGTATTAGAAATATGTCTTAGCGCTCCCACTTAATTTCTTGCAAACGCAAGCATCTTCATTGTCTCTGATGAAATTAAACTCTTTTAACAGTTTCATCATAGTGAAGATTCCAACTCCGCTATGCTTACTTCAACCATTGAAGTTTGCATATGTTTTTAGCATCCCTTGAATTTAACAAAACCCTTTGGACCGCTTCATGCACACGTCCTAGGTAACAATTCTATTAGAAGAACTTGTTTTGTTTATTCAACTACCATATAACAAAATTATATGTAGTGGTTGCTACATTAATCCGTCTAGACTAAACATCGCTATGAAAGATCAAATCTTGTCATATACAACCTTTGAACATTGTTGTGAACTCTTTCCCAACATGTCGACTATTTCATAGATGTGAAACATCCATGTCTATTTATTTATAGATCCAAACACAACTGTAAGGTCTTGCACCTTTCTCGAGGGTCCTTCAAGTTCAAAACTTGATTTCTCGTGTATGGAACTATCACGGATTTTATGGCTTCAAGCCATTTAACGGAGTCAGGGCCCATCATTGCTTCTTTGCATGTAGTCGGTTCATTATTCTTAAATAATGATTCAACCCTCAAATCTTGGTATTTGATTGTTTACCCGATCTACTTGTTTCAATAGGAACTTAGATCTCCGTGACCACAACCTTTGAGGTACGTGAGCCATGAGCTTTGTTCTTCTCGGAACACTTTTTGACTGCGCAACTCTGCACATATAGCTAAGGTTCTTTTAACCTTATCAAAGTTCTATTGTCCTCCCACTTAACTTTTCACGAAAAATTCCTTCCCAAAGAAACTTGACGTTCTAAGTGACACACACTTTTGTCTACGGTGTTATGGAGGAATACTTATGCTTATTCAAAATAACATACAAAGACAGGTTCATCCGACTTTGGTTGCAAACATCTTTCTTATGCAAAGCATACCAATGTTTAAGAAAGGACAACTTGGTTTTTATCCCAAACCATAACTTCATATGGTGTCATTTCAACGGATTATGATGGAGCTCTTTTCAGTGGAAAAACGGTAATCTCTAAAGCTTTTAATCTTTAAAATATAATGGCAGTTTTATGAATTATACCTTTGATCTTACCATGTCAAACAAGGTTTAATTACATATCTCGAACGCTCCATACCCTTATGGTGTTTTGGGAAATGCAAATCCACGGAACGATTCCTTAAATCTTAGGTATTATGCTAAATTCTGTAACTCAAATATCTTCCTTTATGATCTTTATCATAAACTGTTTATATTCTTGTTACAATGATTTTGCACTTCATCTTGAAAAACTTTGAACTTTTCGAATATTTCACACTTCATCCTTATTAAGTAAATATTCATATATTCACTCAAATTTTCGGAGAAAACATATGAAGTTGAAATCCATCGCTTTTGACTACACATAATGGATTTCGTACAACAATATGTACAAGTTCCAATAAGCTAGTCATTCGTTCCCTTTTTGCCTATGAACGAAGTTTTAATTATCTCTAGGAAAGTTTCACAAGCGTCATTTGATCAAAATCAAAAGTCTCCAAAATTCCATCCACATGGAGTTTCTTCATGTTTTCTTTCCAATATAATTTTAAACGGCGATGTCACTTCCTAAGTGATCTTTCAATCAATTTGTCTTTCGACATTTTTAGCACTTGTTTTATGGATGTGATTTCTCCAACAAGATTTGTGAATCATCCATCTTTTATGGATTACGGTAATTTATTTGAACAACCCTTTTGTTCTCATAATACCTGATAAAACAAATCTTGAAGGCAAGCTTTGATATTTAACAAGCAACACAATAACCCTTTATTTGTTCTCGATAAACATCATCACATATTCTTTTGCTAGTTACTTAGGCCATTGTAGTTCATGAATTTTTGTTGTTTTTATGATTCATACCAACAAATTCAGTATTAAATACTTAAGAACCACATTGTTTAATAAGCAAATAATATAGCCATAATATGTATATCATCTATATACTTAAACTGAACAATTCTAGTCTTTTCCTTTCTGCCATATACTTATGAGATTTTCTTTCAATATTTCCATTTCTGTTTGAAAGAATCTATCAACATCAATAGTGGAGTCATACATATGACACATAGTCCAAAGCGTGTATAGTTAAATACCAATGTCTTTGGACTTGCACTTTGAAGTAGATCACCATCATCAAATGTTTGGTGTTCTTTCAAATTCCTTTCTTTAGTAATCTCTTGGTGTAGTAAACATTTTACCTACATCAAATATTCACCCTTATCATGGAATCGTCCATGATCAAGCTACTTTTAGCTTATAATGATGAATTATGAGTATAATGTTGCTATCCAAAACCTTTTGGAGGATTAGGACAACAAGTGTCTCCAACCTTTTGCAAATTCTCATCAAATATGAGAACATGACTTTTGCCATATTATACTCTATCATGTTGTAACCAATACTTCGTTTCAGATATCACAATATCTATAACACATCATGGTTTCTGAAACAACTCTTTCAGATCCTAGATAACCTTGATATTAAGAGAATCCCTTGAATATCAAGAATCATGGAGACAAACATGATACTTATATACTAACACTTGGAATTGTTACTCTTGATTTAATACTAATTATTAAACTTCATGGAGTAACCGGAACTTACTGAAAGTTTGCAATAGGACTTTTAAACTTTAGATTAACACTTAAAACAATACGATACCAGTTCGTAAAGTAACTAACCAGAATTCTGTAGTTCTATCATCTCAATTATAACTAAGCGCAAGGTGGTAGCGGATGCCAATGACTACAACAACTATGCAAATTCACTTTGATTTAGTTTATGATAAATTGAGTTCTAATTAATAATTAAATTAATTTAGGCGAACTCCCTCAAAACAATATCCCTCACATTGTTTTAGTGATCACACGAACCAAATCCACCACATCAAAACCGATCATCACGAGAGTTGATATAGCTTCAATGGCGAACAATCAACATGTTCATCATATCTACTATATGACTCATGCTCTACCTTTCGGTAATCCGTGTTCACGAGGCCATGTTACGTACATGTTAGGCTCGTCAAGATCAAACCTTAGTTTCGCATGAGCAAATCTGGCTTGCTCACGTTGTATACACTTGCGAGAATCTAACACCGATCATCACGTGGTGCTTGAAACAACAAGCTTTAGCAACGGTGCTAACTAAGGGTGAACACTTTATGACTTGAAATTCATGTGCATGAGGGATCATCTTATAATGCTACCGTCCTACTAAGAAATACAAGATGCATAAAAGGATTAACATCACATGCAATTCATAATATGTGATATGATATGGCCTTTCTTCTTTGTGCTTCCGATCTCCATCTTCTAGCATGAACATGATCTCCATCATCACCGACATTGCATCAAGGTCAATGATGCTTCTCCATGGTTGTCGTCCACCGGCTTCAACTATTACAACTACTTTGAATAGACATGGTCTTAATAATTTAAAGACAACCATATGGCTCCTGCCGGTTGCCAACTTACAATAAGGAACATTGCATACATCATATATAATCACAATCATGGCCATATCACATCACAGCACACCCCTGCAAAACAAAGTTAGACGCCTCTAATTTTCTTTGCATGTTTTACGTGGTTTGGGGCTTTCAATAAGTGTCGTTCTAACTTACGAACAAGAACCACAACATTGATACTAGTATTTTCAATCACCCGTTGTAAATTGGATCTTAACTATGCTAGGAGAAACATGCACCCGCAAAGCCACTTATGCAATACAAGTTGCATGTCAAGCGTGGAGCAAGTCTCATGAACGATGTCATGTAAGGTTAGCCCGGGCCGCTTCATCCCAACATACCGCAAGATGCAAAGTACACAAGAAGCAATCGACAATAAAAGCATCAACACCCACAATGACCATTGTGTTCTACTCGTGCAACAAATCTACATATAGACACGGCTCTGATACCACTGTAGGGGTTCGTAGCATGGAAAACAAAAATTTTCTATCGCATACAAAAAAATAAGCCAAGATCTATCTACTAGATTGTAGCAACGAGTCGATGGAATAACTTACCCTCGAAGATTCCAAAGCGGTTAACGAGAGCAGATTCTCGTGGGTGATGTAGTCGTACTCTTTCCGATCTCAAGATCGTGTAGACGATCCTTCCGGCCACGTTCCGCAGCGCTTCATGATCGGTCACACGTTGGTACTGACGAAGACCTTCCTCTCCTTGTTCCAAAGGCGTGGAGGTTGTAGCACTCTCTCGCGATTCAAAGACAACCTGGCGTGGTACCGAAGTAGGGGAGATCCCGCAGGCTTCGCCTGCCGAGCGAGTATGATGGAGTATGAGAGAGAGCTATTAGTGGTCTAGAGATTAGACACACCAATTAGAAGGCTCTAAACCGCAGGCTAAAGCAATTAGAAGCTCTAAACCAAAACGGCTCTAAACCGGAGATTAGAGGATAGGAACTTGTGTGTTTGAGGAGGAGGCCCTGCCCCTCCTTTTATAGGTGGAGGGCTGGGCCAGAGAAGGAGGGAGTCCTCCCAACTCGGCCTAGGCTTGGCATGGGCTTGGAGGAGAGGGACTCCTCCTCCAAGTTGGTTTCAACCTCCTCTTGCTTGTTTCCCACAGTTTCTGCTTCCCAGTTTCCTGCTTTCCACAGTTTCTGTTTAGCTGTTTGACTTTCAAACTGGCAGTTTGACTTTTCAGTTTTGGAACAGCAAGAACACTTGGTACATGATGCAATCATTCAATGACACATTCATGTACCTTCCCCGAAGGCTTGGACAATCCGAACCTTCTAGAACATTCCCGATGAAAACACGGAATCATTCCCGAACTCAAACGGACTTTCCTTATATGAATCTTATTCTCCGGACCATTTCGGATCACCTCGTGATATCCCGGATCCCATCCGAGACTCAACAACATTCGGTCTCTTTCTCATAATACCATAACTACTCAAAACAACGTCGAATCCTTATGTGTCTCCCTACGGTTCGTGAATTATGCGGACATGATCGAGACACTTCTCGAACAATAACCAATAGAGGAATCTAGAAATTCATATGGCTCCTACATATTTCTACGATTACTTTGATCGAATGAACCAATTACATACGATACCAATTTCCCTTTGTCTCACGATAGTTTACTTATCCGAGGTTATGATCGTCGGTATCTCTCGCATACCTAGTTCAACCTCATATCGATAAGTACTCTTTTATCGTTCCGTGATATGTGATCCCTTGTGACCCATCACATGCTTGCAAGCTAATTGGATGACATTCCACCGAGAGGTCCAGTATATCTATCCGTCATATGGATGGACAAATCCCACTCTTGATCCATGTGTTTCAACCAATACTTTCCAACACTCAATGCCACCTTTATAGCCACCCGCCATTACGGTGTGGTGTTTGATGTCATCAAAGCATCCATCCGTAAAGGTGATATGCATGATCTCATGGTCAAGGAATTAGGTTACTATGTATCGTAAAGCATATAGCAATTGAACTATTGAAATGACTTGATCTTTATGCTACGCTTATCTATAGGAGTATGTCCATCACATCATTCTCCTAATGATATGATCCTGTTGTTAATAACATCTCTATGTTCATGATCAGGAAACCATGATCATATATTAACCAACAAGCTAGTTTAACAAGAGGCTTTACTAGGGACTCTTTTATGTTTACAAATCACACAAGTATTAATGTTTCCGGTTAATACAATTATAGCATGGTATGTAAACATTTATCATAAGTGTGAAGATATGATAATAACCACTTTATTATTGCCTCTTGGGCATATCTCCAACACCTTCGCTGCCTACTCCGCTCGCTGCAGACGATATGGGCCCAAGCTCATTGACTTGTCATCGAGTACGCATGATAGCAGTGACGAGGCCAAAGCTAGGCAGTCTGGCTCCGAGGCGACTCAGTGTCGTGCACCTTAGGCATAGTAGACGTAGGGTAGTGTGTAGTCTACTTTTGTTGTAAATATCTTTTGTAGTACCGTCCTTGTGCCACGTAGTGGCCTTATATATTTAATGAATTCCTCCGAGTTGTGCTCAATCCTTGGCTGAATGTCTCGCGTGCCTTCTTTTTCGCTGCTATAGGTTCCTTCGGTCTTGACCCGGTGACACTTCATCCAAAGCCCGATGCGACCATCGTTGATGATTCCTCGCAGCTCGCTTTCTTCGAGATCGGCGCAGCTTGGAGAGGGAATTGATCGGGTTGCGTGGTCGCGCCGACGCTTGGAAGTCCAAGGCGGATCGTGGTGCAGGATAGAGTATTTGATGGCGAGCTCGATCGGCTATCCGAGCAGCAATGTAAGTTGATCCCTGTTCGGGTTGTAGCTTAGTTCTTCGGGTGAGCTTGGCCTTATTCTTGTCTTGTGCGATTGCCGCAGGTGCGAATCTTGCTCCGAGGGAAGAAAAAGAGCGTGTCGCTGTTCGGGTCAATTGCTTGACTCAGCAGGATATGGAGGCCGGCGACTTCTTCTGGATGGATCGCGATCGCGCCGTGGTTCTGGCGACGGTGCAGGATCGTGTCTATCAAGTTTCGCGGGTGCTCCGCCAGGTGCAGACATCACTTTCCTCGGTGCTGCACGTCATGTTTCCTTTGGATGTCGTGCCGACGACCCTTGCTGGTCTTCTGTCGAAATTTCGGAGTGCCAGCAATGTCAAGGAGTTGGTGCGGCAGCAGCTCGTCTCAGGAGTGAAGGCTGCTTTGTCTCTTGTGAGGGTGCACCGCCCTGACGTAGATTTGGTTGCTGTGGCAGCTAGGCCGCCTCTTCGACCGGATGGTGGTGAGTGGAACATGCGTCCGCATTACACGGCTGTAAGGCAGTATGCCGAACAGATTGTAGATTTGTTTGAGCAGCGTGCTCAGGTTATTCTTCAGAATAGGTAGGACCTGAAAATGAACAGTTAGATGTAAAATTTGTATATTTCGGCTGGGCGTGTTTGTGCCCTTTGTTGTAAAGGTTTTCTTGTTTGTGAGCACATAGTGCTCTGATTGAGTACGTGTCCTTTTCGTTTGCCTGACGTGGTCAGCTACTCAGGTGTACACGTTTGGTCCTCAGTCGATGAAATCATGAGGTGGGGGGAGCCCCCGAGTGTGTTTGTAGCATGTAGTAAAGTTGCAGAAAAAGAGTCAACCGAAGTTTGGGGGCGAGACACTTAGCTTTACATATATCGTAATGGAGGAGGTACATGGTTAATTTGAATAGCCTTGGTGAAAGCCTTATTGAAAGTAAAAGGGGTAGGTTGCTACGGTAGAATCGTCGCAGTACGAGATGTTCCATGGGTTGGAGTATGCGACTGGACTCCACGTTTGAGGCGATAGGCGCCACCGGGATGACTTCGTGATGACGAGGGTCCTTCCCATGGTGACTCAATTTGTTCGGTCGCTTTTGCTTGAGTCGCAAGACGAGGTATCCTTCGACGAAGGACCTTGGGCGCGGCTGTGATAGTTGAGACTCTGCTGTACACGATCGAGCTGCTGCTATATCCCGCGCTTCGTCGAGTGTGTCGACGGCGTCGAGTGCAGCCGTGATTCGCTTCATTGTAAGCGATGACTCGTGGAGCACGGTGGCGCGCCGGTAGCACGCCTCGCCCGTGCACCATGAAGAACGGTGTGTAGCCGGTGGAGCTGTTTGGCGTAGTCCGTAAGCTCCACAGGACGGACGGTAGCTCTTTCGTCCAGTTTCCAGCTTTTTGCTCCAGTGAGCTCATGAGGCGCTTCTTGATGCCGGCGCCGATGAGGCCGTTGGCCTTTTCCACTTGCCCGTTTGTTTGCGGGTGTGCCACTGAGGCATACGTGATGTTGATCCCGAGGCCTTCGCAGAAGTCCTGGAATTCTTCGGAGATGAAGTTCGATCCGTTGTCGGTGATGATGTTGTGCGGTACGCCGAACCTGTAGACAATGGATTCGAAGAATTTGACGGCGGTTTTTCCCTTCTGGTTGGTGACTGGCATGGCCTCTATCCACTTGGTGAATTTGTCGACTGCGACCAGGAGGAAGACGTGTCCCCCTTTCGAGGATTTTGGCAGTTTGCCGATCATGTCGAGGCCCCATTGAGCAAAAGGCCAAGCTATGGGTATGGGTCTAAGTTCGGACCCAGGTGCGTGCGGTTTGTCGGCGAACCGTTGGCACCCGTTGCATCTTCGGACGATGTCCTTCGTGTCGCTCATGGCCGTTGGCCAGTAGAATCCTGCTCGCAGAGCTTTGGCGACAAGGGAGCGGCTGCTTGCGTGGTGGCCGCAGATGCCCTCGTGAATGTCTTGGAGTATGGATTTGCCGTCGTCGATGGTGACGCACCGTTGTAGTACACCCGTGATGCTGCGTTTGTATAGTTCGCCGTTGATGATGGTGAAGGCTCTTGACCGACGAGATATACGCCGCACATCTGTCGGGCTGTCGGGCAATTCTCCGTTTATCAGGAATTGAAGGTATGAGCGTGTCCAGGTTTCTTCGACTGCCATGACCTGCATCAGGCTAACCATAGCGACCTCTGTGTCCAGTTTCTCGGGTCCTTCTTGTCCTTCGGGTAGCGTAGCCCCCGAGTGTTCTGCTTCTTCGGGTGATCCTTTGGGGAATTTCCGCTTGATGGATGGCACGCAGATTTGTTCGAGGAACACACCTGGTGGCACCTTTGCGCAAGTGGAGCCGATGTTGGCGAGTCTATCGGCTTCCTCGTTGCTCTCTCTTCCAACGTGCCGAAGTTCGCAGCCATCAAATTCTCCTTCGAGTGCGTTGTAGAGCGCACGGTACGCGATCATGTTTTTGGCGTGTGCGTCACACTCATTCATCGTCTGCTGGACGACGAGGTTGGAGTCACCGTAGATGACCAGGCGCGTTGCGCCGCATATTTTTGCCATCCTCATTCCATGGATGAGGGCTTCGTATTCGGCTTCGTTGTTGGAGGATCTGAATTTCATTCGAAGAACGTACTTCATCTTGTCACCTTGCGGGGAGGTCAGTATGACCCCTTCGCCCGCTTCGCTTGGAGCCGAAATGCATTGTCCAGATCATGACATGTCTACGGCATTGCAGCTCCATCCAGTGTACTAGGAAGTCCGGAAGGACTTGAGATTTGATTGTGTGTCGCTTCACGTAGATGATGTCCAAGGGTGATAGTTCGATGCCCCACAGGGCCACCCGTCCTGTGGCCTCTGGATTATTCAGGATGCTATTCAGGGGTGCCTCATTGACGACCATCACTTGGTGCTCCTGGAAGTAATGGCTCAACCGTCGAGCCGTCATGAACACGTCGTAGGCTAGCTTCTGGTAGTGAGGGTACCTCTGCTTTGTTGGTGTCAGTACCTCGCTGAGGTAGTAAATTGGGCGCTAGACCCCATGGGTCTTGCCTTCTTTGGGTCGTTCGACCACGAGTACGGTGCTGACCACCTGGTGTGTGGCTGCTATATACAACAGCAGGGGTTCGCGCTCCTTTGGCGTGACCAAAACGGGCGAGGTGGAGAGGAGCCGCTTGAGGCTTTCAATCGCGTTGGCTTCGTGTCCACTGAATTTGTGCGCTACGCAGCGGTGGTAGAATGGTAGGGCCTTCTCGCACATACGGGCCGATGAACACCTTAGTGCCGCTACTCGTCCTGCGAGCTGCTGGACGCCCTTGAGGTTTTTCAGCTTCTCCATTGTCATGATGGCTCTGATTTTCTTCGGGTTCGCCTCAATCCCTCGTTGAGAGATGAAGTACCCGAGCAGCTGACCCGAGGGGACGCCGAAAGCGCACTTTTCTGGGTTGAGCTTGATCCTGTAGCGATCAAGGTTGTCGAACGTCTCGCGGAGATCGTCGATAAGTGTCCTTGCCTCCTTGGTTTTTATTACTATGTCGTCGACATAGACTTGGACGTTGCGACCGATCTAGTCCTTAAGGCAGGCCTGCATGCATCGCTGGTACGTGGCATCCGCGTTCTTTAGCCCGAAGGGCATTGTGTTGTAGCAGAATACTCCGAACGGTGTGATGAACGCCGTTTTCTCTTGATCTTCGACCTTGAGTCAAATCTGGTTATAGCCTGAGTAGGCGTCGAGGAAGGAGAGTTTCTCACAACCTGCAGTCGAATTGATGATCTGATAGATCCGAGAAAGAGGGAAGTGGTCCTTTGGGCAGTGTTTGTTTAGTGACGTGAAGTCTACGCACATCCGCAGGATGTCCATGTCCTTCTTCGGGACCATCACCGTGTTTGCCAGCCACTCGCTTTCCTTGATTTCCCGGATGAAGTCTGCTGCGAGTAATCTGTTGATTTCTCTGCCAATAGCTTCAGCCCGTGGCTCCGACAGTCTTTGGATGGACTGCTTGACTGGCTTGGTGTCTGGAAAGACGTTGAGTGCGTGCTCGGCGAATTCCCTGGGAACACCTGGCATGTCCGCAGGACACCAGGCGAAGATTTCCCAGCGCTCACGGAGGAATTCGATGAGCGCGCCTTCCTATGCGGCGCTGAGGTTATTGGCGATCAGCGCCGTCTTGGAGGCATCCGTCGGATGGACCTGCACTTTCTTGGTGTTGATGGTGGAGTCGAAGGACATGTCAGGTGCATTCTGCCTTGTGACTGGGGGTAGCCCATTGTCCGTCACCTCGCGGAGCCTTACAAGCTCGTCTTGCATGCCGAAAGACTGGGAGATTTTGTTGAAATCCCTATCGTGTGGACTGTGATGACGCCCCTTGGTCCTGGCATCTTGAGTAGTAGGTATGCTAGTGTGGGACGGCCAGGAATCTTGCGAATGCTACACGCCCCAGGATGGCGTGGTATTGCGACGGCCAGTCCACCACTTTGAATTCTAGGCGCTCCTGCCAAAAGTTGTCCGGTTTCCCGAAGATGACGTCGAGCCCTATTTTGCCCAGGGGGAATATGCCCTTCCCTGGGACAATGCCGTGGAACGTTGTGTCTGATTGTTCCAGGCTGCATTGCGGGATCCGCATAGCCGCTAGAGTGCTTGCGAACATTAGGTTGATGGCGCTGCCGCCGTCCATGAAGACGTGACTCATCTCGAAGCCTCCGGTCTGCGCCTCCAGCACCAGGGCAGCATGACCTGGGCGAGGGATCTGGCAAGGGTGATCCGCGCGAGTGAATGTGATGCAAGACTCCGATCCGAGGTACTCGAGGATTGCAGCGGAGTTGCCAGCCAAGTTGATTTGTCGGGTGATTTTCTTCGCACCTGTTTGTTGGCGTCCCTGAATCATATTTAGTGCTCCCTTTGGTGGGGTATGCGACCGGCGTTGTTTTGCTTGTGCGGTGGTTGGTTTGGGCCTCCAATAGGCGGCGGTGGAGGAGCTCGGTGTGCTATTTCACTGGCGCGGTGCGATCAACGCAGAATTGGAGCTTGTTGCCTCATCTGCACCATGCCTTCGCTGAGTTTCTGGAACTCGCGGCAGTCCTTGAGCATGTGGCTGGCTTTCTTTTTGCCATCCTGTTTGTCGATGTAGAAGTGGATGGTGCATTGTGGCATCCCGCAAAACCACTGCTAGAAAATCGCGTTGAATTTGTGCATTGCATCGTCATCATCATGTGTTGTTTGTCTAAAACTATTTTCGCAAAGCCCGTTTTGTTTTCTAAAACACCCATCTTTATTCAAATATCAAAACCGGGTCACCGGATTATTTTTGCTGCCCACTATTTGTTTGCAAACGTCAGTTGAAAACCACCAAAATATTTAATTAATTTTAGTGGGGGCAGTCGAACGGGCCAACCCGACCCGAACGACCACCCCCGTATAAAACAAATCGGTCCACCTGAAAATCCTACAGCTACCAGATATTAAACGCTCAACCACCGGCCACCTCACCCTGGCCAATCGCTTTACGACACATCAGCCACTCCCATGTCCCCACCAATCCGGCGCTGACACGTGGCCACACCCCTCCCTCACCTCTCTCTCCCTCCCCACCCACACATGCACTCACGCACACGGACCCACCCCCTGGACCCCTGACGCACGCTACCCACCGCTCCACGCGCGCCAGCCCTGTCCCCATGCGACCCACCTGATCCTCCCACGGCCATGACCTTCCTCTCCTCGCCTCTCCTTCCCCAACCGCCGCCGCTTCGCCTCGCTTGCGCCACTTGCCGGCTGTCAGCGACCACCATGGGACCTTCTCGCCACCGCACTGCTCGGCCGCCAGCTTCGCCGCCCGGCTGCGTCGCCGTGCTCTCCCTCCTCGCCCCTCTCCTCAGGCGGGCCCGTCTCCAGGCCCGTGCTCGCTGTGCCGACCCGCCGCCTAGCGCCGCCGCGATACCTCGCCGTCGGCGACCAGCCCTGCACCCTCTGCCCGCCTCTCCGGACGCCCGATCCGGCCAGCCCAGCCCGCCCAGGCGCCTCCGCCCATCTCCGTCCCTTGAAGCCGCCTCGTCCCGCCGCTCGGCCTGGTGCCACCCTCGCCGTCGTGGTCGTTGTGGCGACCTGCTCACCCTCGAGCCGAGCTCCATGTCCTCCTGCCGCGGCCCCGAGCTCGTCCTGCACCGTCGCCGTGCGTGGCCACGAGACCCCTCCGCCACGCGTCCAAGACCGCCCCTCAACCAGAACGGCCACGTGTTCAAGGGACCGCCAAGATCGACACCGAACCAAAGTGGCGCCCTAATACAAGATCTTCATCCTGGACCCGGTTGGTCGAGATTGGACTGAACCCCGAGTACTTCGCCGCGGAAACTAGGGGCGATGACGCCAAGACGACAAGATCCACCTCCCAGAGCGACGACCCCTGGACACCAAGAGCTACCGGCAACATGACCAAGACCCGGACCCCGATGACCATGATCCCCACTGCAGAACAACAAGGCCTCCGGTGGTGACAAGATCTTCTCCTCGGGACACCGGGAGCTCCCCTGAACGCCAAGCTCGTCGAGTGCAGGGACCCTCAAGATCTCCGACATGGACCTGATTGAAGCAAACCCGAAGACGGTAGATGCAAAAAGTGCTTCCCCGATCCGAAGACCCTAACCCCGGACGCCGAGACCGACGTCGAACCACGGACACGAGACCGAACCGAACCGGAACCTCAAGTTAAACCGAACCCTAATGTGTGAACCCCTTCCCAAAAACCCTATTTTACAACATAATATAACTTGTCGCATAATAATTGTCTTGCATGCATACATTCATGTGGTTTGGGGGCCTTATGCCGATTCACCTCATAATTAAATATGAGGCCCATATGCGGGCAAATCTAGTCTCATATTGGCCTCATTTAAACTTGTGTAGCGAACCGGTATCGTATCTTGCCTTGTTATAACAAAATTGAAATTGCGGGAGTTCTAAATAACTGGAACCATCTAATTAATTGTCGGGACCCCGGTTCCGCTTAATATTGACCTAATTGCATCGCATCTTGCCATGTCATGCATCATATCATAAGCATGCCGATCTTTTGCCGTAGTATTAAATATTGCATCCGGTGTTTCTTCTAGTGTTTTGCTTCTTCGCGGATAAGGCCGTTGAGTTGATGTGAGCTTCGCCCGATCTTGGTTGAACCCTTCGACAATGTTTTCGGCGAGCATCTCCCCTTTCTACCTATCTTACTTTTATAGTATTTACTCCCCTCTGATCTATTGCTATCGTGTTTGCGATGCTTTAGTTTTCGTACGTGATATACCGTGCAGCCCTATATTGCCTTGGACACATCCTATTACATTGTTTGGTAGATAGTTGGACTTGCGTCGTAGTTGCTTGCTCAAGTCTGATGTGTCGTCATATGCCGATTGCTGATGTATTGCCGCATGTTGATGTTGGAGATGATTCTAGTATTACTTATCGTCACTTTAATTTCTGTTTAACAACTAAAATTGAATTAGCGAGAGGCATCGGTGGGTGATAGAAAATATTTGGTTTCCGCCCACTTGTGTCCGTGAAGACCCCGAGTACTTGATAATTCCTTGATTTATCGCTATCCACATCCGGAGGTATATGGGACCCCCGAGCGAGCTTGATTCAGTCTTATTTCTTGGGGCCACAAACTAGTTTGAGGTTTTATTTACGATCCTGTACTTATGCCATGCTACTTTCGTATTTAAATTGTGCGAGGAGCACATTGTACTTTAGGATCGGGACACGATTCATGATGTCGACAAGCCCAGTTTTGGGTTCCCGATCGTTCACAAATTGCCCACCCAAACCTTGGGTCCGTCTGAGCTTGCTTACCGTTGCTATGGTGTACTTCAAGGGTGGCCCCAAATATTTGAATCTGTGATTGTTCAGTCGTGAAAGCCTCGTTGGGTTTTGATTTGGTTTTTCCGAGGTTGATCGGCGTGTGTTGCTATTGGTGCACCCGGCCGGGTAAAACTTTCTGAAAGCCGTGTCATGCGGATATGGACGACTTGGAGCCGATATCTCGATCATAGACAGGCATAACTAAAGTTTATTGCTATAAATTTGACTTTATAATGACTAGTAATCAGCTTCACTACAATGGAATGGCTAATAATACGCCCACAATTGCTTGTTTGGATTGTCGCCATCATTGCGACTATTGCCAGCTAGTATTGCAACTTCTAGCGGAATGGCTGAATAAAAGTACCAACAACTGCTGGGTTTCGGGTTTATCTCATGCTATCTGTATCTGATTAGTAAGTGTTGCAACTATAACGGAATGGTTAACTAAAAGTGCCCACTGCTTACTTTATCAGGATGATTATCTAAACCTGGCTAGTAATTGCCGCAACAATAACTAAATAAATAAAACTGCCAACCGTGTGAGTTCCTCGGTTGACTTCCTCGTTTGGTCTCGAGGGGGAAACATCAGGATGGGTTTGTTTGGTGTTAGCTTCAGGTTGGATCCGGATAGGTCTTTCTTATCCCTCTCTGATACCGCCAGTTGTATCAAGTCTCTATAGTTTGTTTAGTGCATCTTCGCCTTTGCTCGATCCACCATACCTATGTAGGCGAGGACCGGAATTCTAGCCTCGCCGTGTCTTGGCCTCGATCGACGCTCCTTCTTTTCCTTTGCCCTTGTCGGCACCCTTTTTGTTTAAGCAGGTTTTGAGATCGGCGTCGTTAGCAGGTTACCCTTCCGGCTTGGCAGGCAGTTATGGGCCATTGGTTATTCTTCGAGGCTCTTAGCCTCATTTGCATCTTGTCCGTGGTGGACGCTCTGTCATTTCAAGGTGATTTGGATCTTTGTATATTATATCGTATTCTTGACTCCTTGAGTCGCTGTTATATATATCTACGTGGGTCCCATCGAGGACTGTTGTGTAATGTTATTACCGTTTTCCACCCTTGCGAAAGTGCTGGTGGCACCTTTGAATCGTTTCTATCGGGTTTGGCGAATTTTGCTCAAACTTGCATAGGTCCGATTCGAGGTGTTACATGCATGGACCCGAAGTTTGTCGAATCTTTGGTCCGTTGTCGTGATGTGGCGTTACCGCATCGCGTTGGTCGTCGTTGTCGCGGAAGTTTCCGCCGCGGTATCCTCCGCTGTTGCGGCTGTTGTCGTTACGGCGGTCGGCGTAGCCGGCCGCGACCATGTCGGGTCCATCGCGGTCCTCGTATACGCGCAATCTCCTATTGCTGCGGCGTTCACGTCTTTGGCCGTAGTCGTCCTCTTCATCTGATTGCGGTCGCTGGATGCAATCTTCGCCGTCTGCCCAACTGTTGGCGATTTCCATGAGGTGGTCGAGTGTCTTGGGCTTTACATGCCCAAGTTCCTCCTTGAAGTCTTGGCGCTTGACGCCGTCCCTGAAGGCATCGATGGTCCTCTCTTCGGAGATGTGTGCTGCGGAATTCTTGGTTGTAGACCAGGTAGTATATGCTGAATAGATTCACCGTTCTCTAAGTGCAGTCTCGCAATTCTTGATTGGCGGGCCTCTTCGTGCCTTTGAAATTTCGGATGAAGCTGTAAGCAAGCTCCTCCCGGCCGGATGGATCTTGATGATAGGCTGCTGAGCGACTCGCGCCCTTTGTCATTGCGGTGAAGGCATTGCATGGCGGTTTCTTTGTTGCCTCCGTGAAGCTTGACGGATGACAGATGGTCACTGAGCCAGGATTTTGGATCTTGCGTGCCGTTGAACTTCGGAGTATTCGAAAGAAGCTTGAATTTGCGTGGCATCTGTGTTCGCCGAACAGATCTGCTGAAGCATCGGGCCCCGCAGAGTTCTCCTTCGTCTTCATCCATCTCAGATTCAGACGAGCATGCGCGTTTGGCACGTGCTTTGTCGATCTTGCGCTGT
The DNA here is from genome assembly GCA_030063025.1 of Avena longiglumis. Classification (NCBI taxonomy): domain Eukaryota; kingdom Viridiplantae; phylum Streptophyta; class Magnoliopsida; order Poales; family Poaceae; genus Avena; species Avena longiglumis. The sequence goes on from CP125974.1 coordinate 18,945,680, forward strand.
GTAAGCTTGTCTCTGGCGTCATAGTCGCGTTTGTGGCGGTGTGAGCTCTTGTTCCTTCGAGGAAGATCGTGCTCCTCTTCCTCTTCGGATGAGGGTGTGGGGCTCCGGTCGTGCATGGCCGGAGCTTTCTTCTTCGGCTCCGCAGGAGCGTCTTCGTGGAGCGCAGCTCCGATTAGTCCTAGTCCGATGAGTGCGGACCTATGCATGGCCCTTTTCGGGTCCCCCTCCGGTGGTGGGTGAGCGCGAGATCTGTGATGGCTGCCATGATCGCAGCTTGTGGCGTCTTCGGGACGATGTTGCCGTCGGCATCCATATCCATGAACGATGTGTGGAGAGTTCGGGTCACGTCACGCCGCTCCTTGGGATCCATGTTTTCCACCCATGAGCGGTGCTTGTTTCCCTGGTTTCCGTTTGTGCTAGAGCCGGGTGCCATGGCGGAGAGCGCAGCTCGTCGCGCGCTGGACTCGGAGGCTGCTTGCTTGCGCTTGTCTAGCGTCTCCTGCGTATTGACTTGTTTCTTGTGTTCCTCGATGAGGAGGTAGTGGTATGCCATCGGAGGGTCACGTGGCGTCTGCGAGTAAGGCGATGTCGCGCTGCGGCGCGCTGGACCCATCCTTCTTTGCTAAGTTGGATGACGTGGCCGTTGTTTTCACTGTTGGGTGGGGGGACTGGCTTCTTCTGTTTTCGCCGTTTTCGCCGTTTCGGTTGGGCGGCGGGTTAGGTGTTTCCTCGTCGGTTTGGATGACTGCGGCACATAGATAGCGCTTGCAGATTGGTCGGCTGTTGCCGTAGCTTTCGGATCCGGAACCGTAGGTCCCTTCATCCGAAGGTGGATCACATAGATCGGAGTTATAGCTGCTGCTGTCGTAAAACTCATCTGTTGATGGTGACGTGCGTAGCACAGGGTGTGGAGCCCACGAGGCGGGCCTGATTGACGGCACGGGCATCCGCTCAGGGAGGCGGAGGGTGCCAGTTTGTCCCACCTGAAAGCAGAAACTCCCGAACAAAATCTCGAGTCCGTCGCCTATGGGCTCGAAATCCTTCATGGTGGCCGGCGAGTGGGCGGTGAAGTCGAAAGCGCCGAAGAGGAGGTGATTCTCCGTCGCTGCGGAGTTATAGATCGATCGGGTCGGAACCGTCACGACCGCACAATCAGCAGCCCCAGTTCCCACAGACGGCGCCAATTGACGAGGTTTAATCTCGTCAATGCCCGTTGTTATGGACTTGGATTTTGGAGAAGATGGGGATGCTGGAGATCGTGGCACGGTTAACAGACAAGCAACCAGGGGACACGAGATTTACCCAGGTTCAGGCCCCCGGAGGGAAAACCCTACTCCTGCTTGTCTGCTCTTGATTACGGCGAAACCGAAGGTTACAGGGTGCGCAGATTCGATCTGGCATGGATGCGTGTGCGAGAGTATGAGTCGAGAGATCTAGGACGTGCCCTCCTGGCCTTTATATAGACTTAGGCAGGTCCCGGGTATAGTCCTAGTCGGTTACAAGTTCTAGGGTTTTACCCTTTTGAATTTCCTATCTCCGCTAGTCTTGTTCTCCAAGGATCCGGAGGCGTCATGGGCCTTGGCCACCCGAAAATCTTCATGGGCCAGTGTATATCTGCTGTGGGCCTTCCTTGGGCTGGACCAGGTATGCTAAAGTCACGTACCCATAGGGTATAACCATGTCAGTAACCTCTACAAGATGAAGCAGATGGCAAGCTGATTTCCGCCACCAGAATGGGAGGCATGTTTCTCCGTTATAACCATGTATCTCAAGGCACTTCAGACTTTCTGGTGGCTTTAATCCTTCCAACAAAACATTTCCATCCACAGATCCTTGACCTTGAGAGCCCATAGTCCAACAGAGCTTCAACCTTTCGACCTTCCATTTCTTCGCCATCATGATCATCCGTGCTTCATCCATAGACTTGACCTTCTCAAGACACCTTATCTCCAGCTCTTGGCAGTTCACATGCTCTAGATGAACAAGACTACTGCTGCTGCTGCTATCATTAGAGTGAACAACAAATATGCAACTCTCCACGCCACCACACTTGCTTAACTTGAGACTCAATTTCACCCATCCATCCGTATATTTTCTTGAGTCTAATGCAGCCCGAGAGATCTAGTGTATGTAGGTTGCTGAGTTTACCTGGACTCCCATGCAGGTAAGAAAGAAATGTGTTGTGAGACAAGTCCAAATGCTCCAGACTGCCGAGGCTACTAATACATGATTGGATGTATTCGTGATTTTTATCTTCCGAATGGTAGTAAAAGATTGGATTTAGGAACATGGATAGGTTCAAATACCGGAGTTTAGTGAGCTTGCCCATGACATCTTTCATCCCTTGGATGTGGGATCGGTGTTGAGCAAGATAACAACAAAGGTGTGACAGGTTGAGATGCCGGAGGCTGGTAAGGCCACCAAGAGTTGTCTGGATAGTTTCAAAACAATACCAGAACGATAAGTCCAAATGCAGAAGACTTGTGAGGTTCCGGAATGATCCCGGCAGGTTCTTTAGCCCATGACAGCGTGACAGATTCACGTGCAACAGCTCTGTCAAATCTCCAAATGACTCTAGTAGATTAGTTAGCGCAGAGCAGCCCGACAAGTTGATGTGTGACAGATTCACCAGATGCCCAAGTGATTCCGGAAGCATGAGCAGCCCAGGGCATCCTGATAAATTGAGATACCCTAAGTGCCTCAGTTCACAGATGGAATCGGGTAGCTTCCGCATGGAGCTCTCCTTTAGTTCCAACACGCGCAGGCACCTAGCAAATGAGAAGGAATCATCCTTGATCTCCATTTTGCTATAGTCCGTACAACGTAGCATCCTTAATTGGGAAGACAGTACACTCAAAGGCTTCACGCCAATTTTGGTGAGCACTGCATAGCGGCAATATTCTTCTTTCTTCCAAGATGTACCATCCATCACAATCAACTCGTCAAACATCGGATATCGGATACCTTGCTAAGTCATGTGCCAGATCTGGCATGGTGAACAAGGCCACACTCTTATCATGTTTCCTGCTTGTCTGCAGCAAAAGCATAACCACGTAAGTTACATTAGAGAGAGTGTACATTCTTCTCTTCAATCATATACTCGGAACCTCCGCATTAATCAAAATTTAGGAACTATAACATAAACAATATCACTAGATTTATCATTAAAACTATTGGATAATATCGTCTCTTCCTACTCAAATGATCAGTAACGGTCATAGTTAGGTAGTAAGCTAGATATTTCATACTACATAGTTATAGTTGATTATTGGCTACTACAATTTGGGAACCAAGCTAGCTGAGCTCTTGGATAGATAGTACACAACCGTACATACTTGTTCTTGTTCGATCAAGCCATCAAAGAGAAGGGTGCTGTTTTTTGTTTCCTAAGTTATAACTGTCCATATTATTTCAGGTGTGTATCACCAATTTTGATCTTTACCACAAACTGGAAGGTTAGGTTGGTTCATACGCAGTGTGGAGGATTGAAAAAAATGGAGGTAGGGATAACTCTACAAAATGATACAAAGACCAAAATAGTCCAAAGAGAATAATGCTATATATATAGTTCTAACATAATTACTTAGTACACCAAAATACAACCATATTAAATATAAGTAGAACCGAAGACATTTACTTATAACTAATAAAATTAGAATTTAGATAAAAAAGTATGACAGTTAAAGTGGAACCATAAACTTAACTACTCCGGTATAACACCTGGCATGGATACCCAGTCCTAGACGTAGTGCGAAACGCCTATAACAGGCGGAAAAGGGCGGGGCCGTGGGAATACACTGGAAATACACCGGTACCGGCGTCTGTGGCCATAGTGAGGGTCTATTTGCCAAGTACGACAGATGGGTCGCGCCGCTGGGCGTGGTTGGCTAAACAGGCCGAACCACGACCCAAATCCCTCCTCTGCTCGACCCGTCCGAACAGAAACGGATGTTTTGGGTCACCTGTTTGGGTCGGACCGGTGGAGATGCCCGAAGTCGATGGAGAACATTACCATGTGAAACATGTCATTTTTGTGATACATGTCCTCCAGAATTATTTGAGTACACTTTCTATTAATATTATTTGTGAGTATGGAGCATTACGAATATTAAAAATATTACCTAGAAATGTTGATTTATATAATAATAAGTGCACATATCGATGTTGAATGAATCAATTAGCATATAAACAGTCTTTTATGGGCCTCGGGGCATTGTAGACATTTTTAACTAAACCCATAGTTCACAGTTGCTACAAACAAACAACTTTTAGAAAATATACAGTGCTCAGCAGCTTTTACACGGTTCACTGTTCATAGCAGCTTTTTCAGAATCCCCGGAACGCACCATTAAAATACATCCAACACTTGACTTCGCCAAGGATAAATCATATGATGTAGGGAATGTTACTAAAAAAGGAGGATGTGACGGCTGATAGCTGTATGTCTATAGGAGACTAGCCAGGTTCATCCGTGCATGCCTAGAAATTGTTCCACGAGGAGGAGAAATTAGTACAAAGAACACCGTTGCTCTGAAGGATCTACAAGGAAGATGATGCACAGGCACTAACATGCAGAGGAAACATGATCTGCCAGTGATGAATCCATCGCCGATTACTCTGCATCAACATAGAAGGATATTTTACCGATGCACAAATCAGATAGCGCACTCGCGTTTATGCAGCACCAAAAATCATAGAAGAAAACTAGGCAGGACGAGTGATTACCTAGTGAGAAATCAGTCCTGATTGTGGGTTGTGGGTCTAATGCGACGAACTTAGCCGGATCCGTTCGCCAAGCCAACTTCGAGGAATCCATGGAAAGGTCACGATAGGAGAGCACGCTTCCAATCTTCCTTTCTACCCTTCCTCGGGTTAGCGTGGTGGTGCGGCGGATGTCGATGAGAAGCACAGAGGATAGGTGATGGGGTACGAATGAAAGGGGAATGCGCAGAGGAGAATGCTGCTTCGCATCGCACAGAAAAGAAACCGAAAAAATCTGCCGCATCGCTCGCGCGTAAACGGTTGATTGTGCACTCACCACACGGTGGAGATCACCACTCGTTAAGGTCTTGTGACAGAAATCGTTTTTTAATTTCAATATAGTAGTCACCTGCATAATCAAAGCCAACATTTTCATTAGCCACAATTAAAGTTCAGAACAACTATGTCTATATACTGTATCTATGGAAACAAATGCGGAACAAGAATAACAGAATACAAGGAAAGTAAAAAAAAAGTACGGTAAAATATAGCAAGGTAGACACAGTTATAGTAATAAAATTTAAATATGTGATCGTTGTAGTACATACGTATAGACCGCTCAAATTCACACCACTGCTCCAATATTGGACAATCCAAAATATGCAGATCCTTGAGGATGATGAGCTTTTCTGGCATGTATGAAATGGCAGGACATCTCTCTATGGCAAGCTTCTTAAGAGAGTTGAGATCTCCTAGTGATTCTGGAAGTTGTCTCAACTGCGTGCAATCACTCAACTGCAGTTCCCGTAGAGAGCTGAGTTCACCTAAGTCATGTGGTACCTCGTCGCAGTGGGAGAAACATAGTGTCTGGAGGGAGGACAGGGCCCGGACTATCTCCAGTGAGAATGTGGTTAGATGGGGGCAATTCTTGATAGTTAAGATGTGGAGACCAGGGAGGTGGTGAAGTAAACTCCATTCACTCAGAGGCAAATGGCAGCTTTCCACCACCATCTGAGTTACTACCGGCTCAGATGTCGTGGGGTGATCTGTTCCTTTGCTGTGCCATGAAGCCATCACTTGGTTGCAACCAGAAATGACCAACTTCCGAGCTCTAGGCAGGAGAGGTCCAAAGCACAGCTTGGGACATTTCCTAATCACCAATTCATCAGCTGCAGGGAGCATAATCAACTCTTCCAGTTTTTCCATATCATCTATGGTGAACTCGGTGGGTCGACTGAATGTCTTTCTGTTGCTGTCACTCAAGTCGATTCTTCTAAGGCCGGCCATCCTCCTCAGTATGAGCTTCTGCAGGTTTGGTAACAGACCGAGTGGCGGTATGATACTGCACCTCGGAAAATCTTCCATGGTAACCTCTACAAGATGAAGCAGATGGCAAGCCGATTTCCTCCACCAGGATGAGAAGCAGGTTTTGCCGTTATAACCATGTAGCTCAAGGCACTTCAGACTTTCTGGTGGCTGTAATCCTTCCAACAAAACATTTCCATCCACAGATCCTTGACCTTGAGAGCCCATAGTCCAACAGAGCTTCAACCTTTCGACCTTCCATTTCTTCGCCATCATGATCATCCGTGCTTCATCCATAGACTTGACCTTCTCAAGACACCTTATCTCCAGCTCTTGGCAGTTCACATGCTCTAGCTGAACAAGACTACTACTGCTACTGCTGCTGCTATCATTAGAGTGAACAGCAAATACGCAACTCTCCACGCCACCACACTTGCTTAACTTGAGACTCTCAATTTCACCCATCCATCCGTATATTTTCTTGAGTCTAATGCAGCCCGAGAGATCTAGTGTATGTAGGTTGCTGAGTTTACCTGGACTCCCAGGCAGGTAAGAAAGAAATGTGTTGTGAGACAAGTCCAAATGCTCCAGACTGCCGAGGCTACTAATACATGATTGGATGTATTCGTGATTTTCATCTTCCGAATGGTAGTAAAAGATTGGATTTAGGAACATGGATAGGTTCAAATACCGGAGTTTAGTGAGCTTGCCCATGACATCTTTCATCCCTTGGAGGTGGGATCGGTGTTGAGCAAGATAACAACAAGGGTGTGACATGTTGAGATGCCGGAGGCTGGTAAGGCCACCAAGAGTTGTCTGGATAGTTTCAAAACAAGACCAGAACGATAAGTCCAAATGCAGAAGACTTGTGAGGTTCGGAATGATCCGGTAGGTTCTTTAGCCCATGACAGCGTGTGATTCACGTGCAACAGCTCATCAAATCTCCAAATGACTCTGGTAGATTAGTTAGCGCGAGCAGCCCGACAAGTCGATGTGTGACAGATTCACGGATGCCCAAGTGATTCCGGAAGCATGAGAAGCCCAGGAAGCGACAAATTGAGATACCCAGGTGCCTCAGTTCATAGATGGAATCGGGTAGCTTCTGCATGGAGCTCTCCTTTAGTTCCAACACGCAGGCACCTAGCAAATGAGAAGGAATCATCCTGATCTCCATTTTGCTACAGTCCGTACAACGTAGCACCCTTAATTGGGAAGACAGTACACTCAAAGGCTTCACGCCAATTTTGGTGAGCACTGCATAGCGGCAATATTCTTCTTTCTTCCAAGATGTACCATCCAGCACAATCAACTCGTCAAACATCAGATACCTTGCTAAGGCATGTGCGGATCTGGCATGGTGAACAAGGCCACACCCTTATCATGCTTCCTGCTTGTCTGCAGCAAAAGCATAACCACGTAAGTTACATTAGAGAGAGTGTACATTCTTCTCTTCAATCATATACTTGGAACCTCCGCATTAATCAAAATTTAGGAACTATAACATAAACAATATCACTAGATTTATCATGAAAACTATTGGATAATATCGTCTCTTCCTACTCAAATGATCAGTAACGGTCATAGTTAGGTAGTAAGCTAGATAGTTCATACTCCATAGTTGTAGTTGATTATTGGCTACTACAATTTGGGAACCAAGCTAGCTGAGCTCTTGGATAGATAGTACACAACCGTACATACTTGTTCTTGTTCGATCAAGCCATCAAAGAGAAGGGTGCTGTTTTTTGTTTCCTAAGTTATAACTGTCCATATTATTTCAGGTGTGTATCACCAATTTTGATCTTTACCACAAACTGGAAGGTTAGGTTGGTTCATACACAGTGTGGAGGATTGAAAAAAATGGAGGTAGGGAGAACTCTACAAAATGATACAAAGACCAAAATAGTCCAAAGAGAATAATGCTATATATAGTTCTAACATAATTACTTAGTACACCAAAATACAACCATATTAAATATAAGTAGAACCGAAGACATTTACTTATAACTAATAAAATTAGAATTTAGATAAAAAAGTATGACAGTTAAAGTGGAACCATAGACTTAACTACTCCGGTATAACACCCGACATGGATACCCAGTTCTGGGTGAAAAAGATACCGCGAGCACGATCTTTTTCAATAAAATCACCGCGCAATAAATCAACAAAACCTAAATTTGTTTTCCATAAGAAAACTTGGTTGTGCATTATCGTGCATGCATCGTACAAAAAACGCACGCATGGACCTTCTCAACCATAAGAATATAATCCATGGCATACCAACATTTGGTTTTGGCCACACCCCATAAGTTGGTCAAAATACCATCGGGTCCTTGTTTAGATTCGCAAGTAGGACATTATTTAGACTCGCATTTTGACAGATTGAGAACTCTCTATTAGAAAGATAGATTGACAACTAGCTATCGAATAAAGTAAGGTCTTGTTTTCGATTAGACTAGACCTAGCTCATGTTCAAAATCTTTTTTATGCAGTGTTTAGCAAAACAAGCATAACTTTCTCGCACGAGTCTGTCTTCGACGTATAACCACTCAGATTGTTCAGGAAAAACACGTGCATATGAAACTTTTCGTGAAAATTCAATGTAGGGTGGCTGCCCTGTCTTTCCCTACCAAGAGCTCTGCTATAATTCGTGTTATACATTGTAAGGAGTATATAATTGTTGACTAGAGATTGCCTAGAATCATCTATAGTTGTCTGGACCTTTTTTTGTCTGAAACCTATTAAGATAAAACTTTGAAACAAATGGACTGTTGAATATGACCCGAATCCTATGTACTTGTTGTACTACGCATGGAGTCCTAACGGACCACGGCGTGCCAACCAAGAAAGAGAGTTATTTGCCTCTATATATAGTACCATTTAGTCACGTAATAGATTGAGAGAGTTCTACCATATTCATAGCACATAAAGGGTTTGTCCTCTCGTGTATTGTAGTACTTCTCTCAATTATAGTGATACGCTGTCGTGTGTTTCGTGGATTTTTCTTGTAAGGATTTTCACGTAAAAATATGTATTCTTGTTCTTCATTTGATCTAATCTAATGCACCATTGTTTAACATGGAGGATGAATTTCTATGAAGATTGCATGATAAACATTGGGAGAGGAGAGAGAGAGAGAGGATGAATTTCTATGAGATTGCATGATAATCAACATTGGGGTATATATATATATAGAGAGAGAGCGCGCTCTAGATTTCACAGGTTAGTTTAAATAATGATGTTAAGTATTTGTGAAGTGCCCGTCTTTTCTCGTTCAGTGCGGAATTTTGAGTCTACTAGTTAGTCTATCAGAGTAGAGTTCTCGGGTTCAAGTATTGGCTTTCGTATTTAATTTTTGTTTGCTCTTAGGCCTCATCGAGTCACACACAAGATGGAGTGTTAAATTATTTGTAAATTGTCTACCTTCTCTCCTTCAATTTAGACTTTTGGTTCTACTCGTTAGTGCATTAAACTTAGATCACGGCGGTTCACTTAACAAATGATTTCGATGAAAAAAACAATGAGTAGATTTCAAGTAAACACCAACACCATATCGTGTATGCCCATGATTGATGTATTCCACCGATGGGACTAGCGTGCAGTCACTGACACGTGCACCATTGATAGTAGTGAGGGAACGCGCGGCCACGCCCCTCCATGCACCATTACCATCAGCGTGGGTATATGCAACGCCCCCGATAATTAATTAACGGAGGCACGTTGACGAACGCCCACGCTCTCGGTAGTTCCCGCCAGTCAAACGCACGCCACACAGTTGGTGGCGTTACCTCCCGTAGCGCCACGCCGCCAATGACATGTTCTTGGGGGCATTGTCCATTATGTGCGCTGCAAGTTGTTACAACGGCGTGGACACTTCACGGTGCACCCTTGATAGTGTGTCTCCTATAAGGTTTTTCCTAGTAGTGATCTATAGAGGACCTCGGGAATGCTGCTAGCGGTGCTGCCTCCGGGCCTCTAGGTGGGCGGAGTGCAATGCGCCAGGTTGCGGGCTCGCGCATAGCACACGTTGTGGCTCAACCTTGTTTACCACGACGCATCACCTCCGGCACCGATCGGGAGCGGCAGCGCATGGCTGCTAGGGCTCACGCCAGCATCCCATCCTCTCGACCCAAGCTCAAGATAGGTTGGGACGGCAATGATCGAGCGGAGAGAATGATGGTGAGGAGGCGGCGATGGGACACGGGAAGTCACTGAGGGCGTGGTCAAGTCGGAGTCAGAAATGACAACATGGCTGGCCATGGTGCCCGCGGAGGGGAGACAGGAGACAGTCGTGGGGAAGGGGGTTGCCGAAGCAGGGGCCGGAGAGACAACCTATGTTAGGGGGCGGGCTGGCTCATGCTAACATGTTCTTTAGTGATGAGCCCATCCAAACTTATGAAACCGAAAACACAAGGATGGTCAGGATTGGCCGATACCGTAGCCGTCCTTGTATTTTCAGTTTATTTTCAGTTTCGTAAGTTTGAAAGAGAAGGAGGCGACACCTAGGCAAAAGTCTCCATCTGACTGTAGGATAGGTTCAGGTAAGTCGGGCTAGACAGAGCACCTATCCCTGTGGTCAGAGCTCTCCCGAGCCTGTTGAAATAGAGACCAATACTGCCCATGCTATTCATGCGGCTAATCTTGATCAAATGATTATCATTATGAGTTTTCAACTAAGTCGACTGAACTATAGTTGCTCCACTATAAACTAGAGATAGTTGTAGTAACTCACCGGCATTGAAGCCAATGTTGTAGCTTGAAGGAAGGACATCTCTGAAAGCCTCTTGATGTACTCCTCGGCAACCTGCGTGGCAGAGCATTCGCCGGATGGCTGAACAAGATCAAGAGCGATCCACTGGCCAACCATGTCATCCTTGGCTATGCTGTGGCCCACCGGGAGGAACATCACAGCGCAGTAGGCGAAGCACAACCTCATGCTTTGTGGCATGGCCATATAGCAAAGCTTCATGAACTGAATGCGGTTGTCAAATGCCTCCGGTGTTGTCTTCCATGCTGCCCCCTGCCGCCAACCCACTGCGTATGTGTTCCGCAGCGCATGGCCGGCCTCGCGGGCTAGCGAAGGGAGGCCCCCGCAGCTGCTCGCAATCTCCTGGCCTATCTGCTCCATCTCCCGCCTTTTGGACCAGGGCGGAGCTTGGAGGCGACTTGATTTCTTGATGATGGTCCAACACATGTCATCGCTAAGAAGAGGTGGGTAGTATGACAATGGCACGCCGGTGCACAGCTCCCTCGCGACGCTTCCGAAGGCCGTGGTTGCTATGACCACTGCCTTGCCGTTGCCGGCGGTTGCGCTGGTCAGCATCTGCTTCAGATTGTGCAGCTGAACAGGATCCTGCTCCCATATATCATCTATGACGATGAGTACCTTCTTACCAGCAAAGAGTCCGTGAAGGCGCTTCGTGATATCCTCCTCCATCTTGCCGCCATTATTATTGTGGCGGCTCGGCTCTCCTCCTCCTCCTCCTCCTCCTTCTTCTCCTCCTCTTCCTATTCCTAATACCTGGTAAATGATGGAGTGGGCGATTCCGCACAAGTCAAATTCTGGCGAAACATGGACCCATACCCTGGAATTGTATTCCTGAAAATGGGCATGTCTGTAGACCATTCTTGCCAGGGTAGTCTTGCCAATGCCATGGAGCCCAACGATGGGGATAATGGTGATGGTGTCTGCGGTCGAAGAAGACGATAGCATAGCCATTATCATCTTGACGCAATTGTCCCTCCCTACGATCGTCGCATCATCTTCTTCAGCTTCTGGTGTGATAGTTTGCTGGACGGCTTTGGCGTTGGGCGACGGCATGCATGCGAGATCTAAACTGTGATTCTCCTCCTGTATCTTCCCCAGTTCTTCTTTGATATCCTTCGCTCTGTTGGCCGTGCGATCCTTCTTGAGAGCAAGGCTGGGAAGCATCACCCTTGTCATCTGCAAGGAATCAATCTTGTTAATTAACAGTTACCTAGAACTTCTGTAAGTCTCAATCAAGTAAAACTGCACTCTTGAAAGTGTGCAATTTGATGATGTTATTTGGCCAAACTGAGACGAGACCATAATATAGTATGATGTTTGTTTTTTGCAACTAATGATTGCTGGATGTTAATTTAAATGTTCAGATAGGTGACTAACATAAAATGTTTTCAACTGAGAACAGGGATAAGCCAGGTGGTAGGGACTCGGTATATATATCCTTGCTGACGAGGGTTTAAGAATGAGTTATGGTATCTCATGGTCATTTCCATCTTAATCAAACTAATTTTGATAAATGTTTTCAAACAACTTAGAGAAACCCTAACCGATCCCCTTTATTTTAGAGGACTTTCGGCCAGAGAAAACGACAGACTTAAAATTTTAAGTCCTCTAAATGGTGGCCGCCAGATTCAATCCCCTTTACTTTTGAGGACTATAATAGATTTTAAATTGAATTTGCACCAAATTCAACATTTTTTTGAACGATTTCATACATAGTTCATAGCTAAAACTAAAACACTACATAAATTTAACTAAACATGGACTAATTTGAACCCCCACCGTCGGGGAGGCCGCCGTTGAGCTTGCCGCCGCGGCTTCACCCGCAGTTGGGCCCGAGCCAACGCTTGATCTCCTCCTCGTCGCTGTCCAGCGAGATGACCACCGGGGTCGCTGTCGGAGCTGAGGACGAAGCAGACGTGGCTAGGGCCGGAGCCGAGGACGAAGAGGCCGCGGCTAGGGCCGATTTCTTGGCCGCAAACTTGGCGAACGCCGCCGCCTCCTCCGTCACGCGGCCCGGATTCAGCCATCGGAGCTCGGCCATCCGCCGCTCGTCCTCTCTCTCTGCCTCGATGCGCTCCCACGCCTCGTGGTCCTTCCTCGCAATCCGGCCCGCGTGGATGCGGGAGGGCGGCGCGAAGAGCTCCGACACCGGCTCCGGGGTGCCGAGAGGGAAGTTTAGCAGACCGCACGCGTCGCCGTGGAGGCCGAAATTCTCGATGTCGTGCCTCCACGCCGCCTGCGCCGCGCTCTGGAAGGACCCGAGACAGATGCACCGACCGGTGTTCCGGTCGGTGATCTCGGCCACCCATGTCCCCCACTCCCGCTGTCGGACGCCGTGGTAGCAGGGATGCGGCGGCGGAGGCAGTGGGAGGTCGTCGGAACGGCCCCGCGAGCCACCGTGACCTCGGATAGCGCTGCGGATGGGAGGTGGGGAGCGGCGGCAGGAAGGTCCGGCAATATCCGACGCGGAAGCGGTGGTGGCTGTGGATTTTGCGACGGGTAAGCGAAAGCGGTGGGCGGTGGGAATTTTTAGTCCTCGGCTCGGCAGCCGCTATATTTGGGAGGGGAGGGTGAGGTTTTAGTCCGCCAAATCCTATTTATAGTCCTCTAACGAATTTTAGGACTTCGGTTAGGTTCGGCTTCGGCCATTAGCTGCCAAAATAAAGTTCTCTAACCTGGAAAAGGGAATTTGTTAGAGTTGCTCTTACCTTTCCAGCAGGCGTGCTTTGCAGCCCGTCTACCATATCCGAGATGTCGTAACAGGCCTTGCTTACACGCTTTAACCAGTCTTGCGCAGCCGCCGGCGTCATCGTCGTCGTCGGTGTTCTCGTCGCCGCCTCGAACTCGTCGACCAACGCCTCGGAGACATCGTAGCCCGTGTTCACCTTGACCAGTGCCAGCCAGTGGGCCAGTGACCGCCGCTCAGCTTCCACCACCCCTGCCTCTATGACCTCTAGAGTCTTCGCCATGTCTTGCAGGTCGTCGACGACCACACTTGAAAGCTTCAGTGCCTTGTCTTGGATGACGGATCTGAGCTTTGCCCATGACGCTTGGACCATGGCTTGGGCCATGCCTAGCTAGCTAGCTTCTTGCTCTTCAACGACCACACTCCTACGATGTCGATCGGTTGATCGATCTGAGGATGATAATGAAGCGGCACTTGGCTGAAGCGGGAGGCGGCGGCAAGCAATGCGTCCGATATATATCATCTTTACTACGCTTTCTCTTCCTCATTATTAATTTAAAACTAGCAAGCAAAGAATCGATTCATCCATCTTCAGTACGTTTCATCTGGTTTCGGCCGTATATATTTGCCGTGCTGTGCAGGTTTTGCACAAACATGCATGATGATTTCTTGACGGAAAGGGAACATAATGGCAAAGGAAAAGAAAGGAACAACGAAAATGCTTTATTCAGATTTGCAGCAACCTCAAGATACTTTGTCCTAGCATGAAGGAAGATAGATCAGGCTCACATGTCTAGCAGGGTTTCTTTTGCTGAAGGTATGGATATTTTCTTTAGCTTGATGTGAGAGAATTGTTGGAGATTTTTTTCTTTGAGCGGTAAAAGTGTTTCTTTCTTTTTTGCGATAAAGTAAAAGTGTTTCATTATTACTACTCCTTACTTCTTTAGCTTGATGTGAGAGAATTGTTGCAGTTATTTTTTCTGTGAGAGTCCTACCTTCTTTAAAGGCGTGAAAACGAGCCTTCCACAGCGCCCCAGGCTAGCGCCCAGGTACTGTTCATGCGTGGATCAACAGTATCCATACATGAACAGTGTCTTGGGTCCTTTTTTGGTGATTTTTAGTATAATCTTTTTACTAATTCTTGATAGTTATTTTTTATAGTAATTCACCTATAGGAATCTTCAATTTCGGCAATATTATTTTCATAGTAATCCGCCCTTAAAAATCTTTGGCTTTGCCATTATAACTTCCCTATGTAACAGGTAAACTGCTTAACGGTAATTCTTCGACGCCGTGTAATTCGTCGACCGTAGTGTTCCTTCAACGACGCATGATCATGGTATTTTTTTACACAACTCTGTGACCTCAACGGTATTTTCCCATGGTAATTACGGGATCGACATATATAATTCTCTCATGGTAATTAATTTCTCAACAATATTCCTCGAAGAGTGGTTATTTGACATTTGTTTCCATGTACCTCTACTTTGAAAATAATTATTGTATCATTCGAGGTCGCCTCTTTATCAAGATAAAATACTAATGGCTACATAAAATATACTCCGTAGTTCGTCGGCTCTTAACATAGTAATTTTTTTCCTATAGTGACTTTAGAAAAACATATTCCATTATTCGCCGACTCTTTTACCCACGGAAAATACTACCGCATTTTTCTACGGTGCCATTGGAAATATATACTTACTCCACCACCCTTCTCTTTTATCTGGGTGTAAAACAATCAATCGATGGGTGGATTTGCACAAAGCTATTGGGACGTGGCTTCCTATTTATATAATAGGAGGAGATTACAACAAACACAATACAATCATAACCGACTTTAGTTAGACTAGGAATTCTAAACTGATATGTCTAACACCCTTATTGAGGGTAGCTATGATGTTAAAATTGCGCCTACATGCATCAAACTGAGGTAACGGCAGTGACTTGATGAAGATGTCAGCAACTGATCTCTGGAGGAGATGAACTTATATGTAGCAACTACTATGCAACTCGTTCCGTACAAAGTGATAATCCACTTCAATATGTTTTGTCCTGGCATGGAAGACATGATTTGATGAAAGGAACGTAGCACCAATATTATCACACCACAACACATGTGGGCGACCTTGAGAAACTCCTAGCTCCTGAAGAAGTGATTGTACCCAAATTAACTCGGCAGTTGCATTAGCAAGTGATTTATACTCTGATTCCGTGCTCGAACAAAAGACAGTGGCTTGTTTACAAGCACTCCAGACGGTCAGATTAGGACCATAAAATATAGCAAAACCCCCTCATGAATCGCCGATCATCAAAGTTTCTAGCCCAGTCAGCATCAGAAAACATAGAGAATAGACTAGAAGAATCAGCTCGAAGATGCAATCCATGAGATACATTCGACTGAACATAACGTAAGATACGCTTGATCGCAGACAAATGTGTATTGCGCGGAGCATGAAGAAATTGACAAACCTTGTTAACTGCAAATGAGAGACCAGGCCAAGTGATGAGTAGATACTGTAACCCACCAATAATAATACGATAAGTCGTGGAATCTACGGCAGACAAGAGATCACCATCCGTGTGACTGAGCTTATCAGTGTTGGCCATAGGTGTATACAAGAAGATCCAGATCATACTTCTTTGGAGTAAGAGTAGACCACGGGAAATAGTAGTAACCTCAAAACCAAGAAAGAAGTGCAGGGCCCTAGATCCTGAACACCAAATTCAAAACGGAGGCCTCGAACAAGACGATCAGCAGCAGTCTCACCAGAATAACATCATCGACGTAAACAAGAAGATACATAGTAACTTCATGTCGTCAAAGCATGAAAAGAGAAGTATCATCAGTTGATGGAACGAAGCCATGTGATCGAAGAGCAGAAGCAAGACGAGCATGCCAGGCCCGTGGGCTGCTTAAGCCTATACAACTCCTTGACCAAGTGACACAAATGCTAAGGATGAGCTGAATGAGTGAATCTTAGTGTTGATGCATAAACACTTTTTCCTCAAAAATGCCATGCAGAAAGGCGTTATGAACATCAAGCTAACATAGATACCATCCATTGGTCACAGTTAGGGAGATGAATAAGCGAATAGTAGTAGGCTTTACGACAGGACTAAAAGTATCCTCGTAGTCCAGACCATAACGCTGCTTAAAAGTATAAAAGACTGTTGTCTGTGAATAACAGACAATTTATGAATGGTGCCGAATTCACCACCACTAAACCTTCGAGTCTTTCCGATTTCTCTCTGTGTTGGAGCAAACACGACAATTCTTCAACTGCAAGCAAAAAAACAAGTAAGGTGATATTGGATATCCTTGACGGATTCCTCTCGTAGGTACGAAATTTTCAGTCTTCTCCCCATTAAACAAAACTGGAAAGGATAATGATCATACTCCCCTCATCACCATATCGATCCATTGCTTATCAAAACCCGTCTTTTCCATTATAGCCTCCAAATATTTCATCATATCGAGCTTTAAAGCACCAAGTCCTCTATTCCGAACTTTCTTATTCATAAAATGTAAGCACCCATAGGTAGTTATTATATAGTCGGTGATTAATCTACCAGGAACAAAAGCGGACTGTTCTAGAGAAATAATATCTAGCAAAATTAACTTGAGCCTATTAGCTAGAACTTTCGAGGAAATCTTAAAGAGGACGTTACTCAAGGGGTTCACAGCAGAAAATAATAATTTTTATGACTAGCGCAACACCAATGTCAAGATCAATTTATGAGTTAATACAGTAACAAAGAGAGATTTTGGTGACATACCCTTATAAACCGAAAGCATTTAATATTCATGAAGAACGTAGATGGTGTAGTCGTACTCATAGCCGATCTCAAGATCGTGTTGCTCCTCGCACGACAGTCCAAGCACCACAAGTGGTAGTACCCTCGTAGTTTCGCATAGGTTCAGTCTCAACAGCAACTACCATTCTCCTTGATCCATCCGGTATGCGGAAGTAGACCTTTTGGAACAGGGATCCAGCAGCGACGTCATGCTAGAGTGGTGTCGTCTCTCACGCGCGCAGTTTTTTTTGGAACCGCAAGCACGAGAGCCAACAAGGGAGAGGAGAAATCCCTAAGAAAAAATTCCTTAGAAATTCCAAAATTATTTATTGTTATTTCCCCTCTCCCACGTTCCCTATTTATATAAGGGAAGGTGAGGGACTCCCACCTGCCAGCTGACTCTAGAGTTTTAAAGGAGGGGGAGGGCGCGGGGGGAGGCTGCCAGCTGGATGGGCCCCACCCCACCCGCACGTGACATTTGGCCAGTCGGGTGGCTGACCTTGGATGGCGGCCCTCCTATATGGGCACTTCCCTCCGGGAAGTGGCCCATTAGGGAGTTTTTGCCTTAAAATCATTTTTAAATAGATTTTTATTATTAATTACAATAATTAATATAAAAATCACATTTAACATTTCCTCATGATCAAAAAATCCTTTTCGATCATTCCGAACTACTTTGAACTTTACCAGGAACCATTCCAGTTTTCTCTCTTCTTTCTTCCGGTGATCCTAATGATTCTAAAATGATCTCCAAGCGCTATAGAACCGGGTGTGTTACCCTATAGTTCGAGAATATCACAGACATGATCGAGACATTTCTCTAATCCATAATCATCAGCGGGATCTGGATACCCATAATGACCCATGTGCATTTCATGATGTTATTATCGTTTGAACCATAAACATCGAATCCAATTCATTTTGTTACTTCAATACATAGTTCATCTGATATCTGATCATCGATATCAGCATATCTTGTTCGATCTCGTTACCAACAAGTGTACTTAAATCGTTCTCGTGATACCGCATCTGAAAGCACATGTGGGCTCACATGTGTGGTTTTGGTAATTAATGACAATCTCTATGGACTAATGTTTGTATCAAGTTGCACTTGTAGAAATTGTCCATTGGCATCGCTTGAAGTATGTGTTGGCTTCAAGCTAAAAGAAATGATGAAGAAGAAGAAGAAGAAAGAAAAAAAGATCAAGGGTGTCTTGAAGAAGAAGATAGAGTTCCTCTTGTATATCTTCAAGATATCATCCAAATGGAGTTAGAAGAAATATTGTGCAAGCTAAAAATGCGCCATATCTAGAAGATCTTATGCGTAAAGCTTGTCATCCTCGTGATCATGGATCGATGAATACAAGGTCAAACAAGAGGGTTTCCCCATGGTATATGGGGGATCAAGGTGCACGTCTTCATCAAGCAAGCGCAAGGAAGAGCGATCAAGAAATGTGTTCCATCTTGAGGAGGACAAGATCATCATCAAGATCAAGTGGAATATGTGCAAGGCAAAGGTATGATCTTGGTAGGGTTTCTTTCTTACCATTCTTGTGGTGTTTGTTGAGGAGACCGGTTTCTAGGATAGATAACCGTACTATCAAGAGGGGCTCTGATACGTAGGAAACGTATCTATAATTTTTTATGCTCCATGCTTGTTTTGTATCTACTTTGCTTTGCTTTATCTACACTTTGAGGTATTTTTATATCTTTTCCGGAACTAACCTTTAACAAGTTGCAACAGTGCCATTTGCCTGTTTTCTTCTGTTTTTGGTTTCAGAAAGGCAGAAAATCATATTCTCGGAATTGGACGGGACAAAAGCCAAAGTCAATAACTTTTCGTGAGGGACACGAATCCAGAAGGAGGGACGGAGAGGCACCAGAGGGTGTCCAGACCCCCTGGGCGCGGCCAAGCCTGGCCCGCGCTTGGGGAGGGTGTGGGCCCTCTGGCCGCCTCCTCGGCCTCCCCCTTCTCCTATAAGAATCCTCTGACCCAAAAACCCTATGGCATCCAGAAGAAATCCACGAAAACCTCCGTAGCGCCGCCGCCACCGAAGGGGAGATTCGGGGGACAGAAAGTCTTTGTTCCAGCACCCTGTCGGGACGGGGAAGTGCCCCCGGAGCCATCTCCATCGATCTCCATCGCCATCTTCATCACCTTTGCTGATTCCCATGATGAGGAGGGAGTAGTTCTTCCTCAGGGCTAAGGGCTCTACCGGTAGCTATGTGTTCATCTCTCTATGCATGATCTTATGGTCATGAGCTTTGTAATCAAGTAGATCTACCTTGCTACTCAAGTGCTTCATTAGATCTTTGCTCTCCCCATGTGTGTGGAAGTGACAGCGTGCACGCCATGGTGGCACTTAGGTTTTAGTCTACATAAATACTCTTTGTGATTTAATAGATCTATGCTTTTCCCCACGTGTGTGAAAGTGACAGCGTGCATACCGTGTGTAGCACTTTGGCTAGATTGAATATTTGTTATGAGTTATATTTGGAGTTGGATGTCTCTATGAAATTATGATGTTTGTTGGAACCATCTAGCGCTCAAGGTGACAGTGTGGGGTTATCTAGATTAGGGAAGGCGGACTTTGAGGTGTGCTGTTATAGGCCTACCTTGGATTAGAGTGTACAACCAGAGAGTAGTTAAGAGTAGTATCATGAAGAGAGGATATTTATATGAGAGAGTGTTCACTAGTGAAAGTATGATCCCTAGGACCTGTTTCTAAGCATTGAAACACAGTTTGCTTCTAGATCTATTGTATGTTTGCTTGCTTCCATCTTTGTTCCGTTTGCCGGGGACGTTTTGGGATTTTACCTTTCTTCCATGCCATCAGCTCTTTTCTGGCACCGTTGTTGGAATTATGCCCTAGAGGCAATAATAAAGATGTTATTATTATAATTCTTGTTCATGATAAAGTTTATATTCCATGCTAGAATTGTATTAAGCGGAAACTTTAATACTTGTGTGGTTTGTGAACAACACCGTGTCCCTAGTATGCCTCTATGGACTAGCTCATTGATTAATGATGGTTAAGGTTTCCTAACCATAGACATGAGTTGTCGATTAATAATGAGATCATATCATTGGGAGAATGATATGATGGACAAACCCAAATTAAGCGGAGCAATTAGATCGTGTCATCGTGTTCATCTTTGCAAACCTTTTCTTATGTCAAATATTGTATTCCTTAGACCATGAGATAATGCAACTCCCTGGTATCGGAAGAAAGCTTTGAGGTCATCAAACGTCATCCTATGAGAGGGTGATCATAAAGGTGTCTCTCAGGTGATCGGAAAGTACCTGTTGGGTTGTATGTATCGAGATGGGATTTGTCCCTCCCAAGTCGGAGAGATATACTTCGTGCCCACTCGGTAATCGATATCAACACCACTTGCAAGCATGTGGTTAAGGAGTTGATCACAAAGTGATATCGGATTACGGAACGAGTAAAAGTACTTGCTGTGAACGAGATTGAACTAGGTATGGATGCAAGCGATCAAATCTCGGGCAAGTAAAATATCATGAGACGAAGGGAATGTATATATGGGATTGATTGAATCCTAGCATCGTGGTTCATCCGATATGATCATCGATGAATGTGTGGAGTCAATATGGGTTTCTAGACCCTGTTGATTATTGATAGAAGATCATATGCATATTCTCGAACCCGAAGGGTCACACACTTAACGTGTCTCGACGCTAGGATAGATTGGATAATTGGTTTATGAGTTTTTGTTCGAAGTCTCGGATGAGATCCAGGACGTCACGAGAGGTTCCGGAATGGTCCGGAGAATAAGATTCATATAAGGCAATGCAGTTTTTGGAGTTCGGAATTGTTTCGGGTTAATCGGTATTGTACCGGAAGCTTCTAGAACCTTCCGGAGTGGGACCAACGTGGCCCGACTTGTCGGGAGGGGGCATGGGCTTATGAGGGAGTTCCCTGGCCTCATTGGGCCAAGGGCACAAGGCCCCATAGGGCCCAGCCGGCCAAGCCTAGGGCAAAACCCTAGGGGAGCTTCTAGAAGGGGGGGAACTTGCCCCCCACTCCTCCCTCCTTTGGCTGCCGGCCTGGGGCTTGGGGGAGGGGCAAGGGCCAGCCACCCACCCCTCTATATAAATAGGTCTGGGGGCGCACCCCTCCCACACCTCCTCCTCAACCCTAGCCACCCTGCTGCCCCTCCTCTCTCTCTCCCTCCCGACTGCGCATAGGCGAAGCCCTGCCGCAGAAACTCTCCACTGCTTGCACCGCGCCATCGCGTTGTAGATCCAATCCATCTCTCCGCCCAACTTGCTGGACCGAGGAAGGAGGAGACGTCGAGGTGCCGCACATGTGCATCTCTGGGAGGCATCGCCACTTGCGGTGTTAGACCGGATCAGATCGCGAGGAGGAGAAGCGAGTACGACTACATCACCCACGTTCTGTCAAACGTTCTGTTGTGCGAATCTTCAAGGGTATGAAGATCTCATCTATCCCCCCTCTTCGTTTGCATCTCCTAGATTAGATCTTGGATTTCTCGTTCGCATCCGTAGAAATTTTTTGATTTACTATGCTGCAAAACCCTTCAGTGGTATCAGAGCTAGATCTATGCGTAGATGTGTTTCACGAGTAGAACGCAACATGGTTGTTGCGGGCATTGATGTTTTCTGTTGCAAGTCTCTTGTTTGTGTACTTATTATGATGCGGGATAGTGAGATCGAAGCGGTCCAGGCCAACCTTACGCGACCTCGTTCGCGAGACCGGCTCCGCACTTGACGTGTGGCTTGTTCCACACATGCGGCTGGTGGATGCCAGTTTCTCTCACTATAGTTGTCATGGGATTTACACCGGAGTTTGGCAACCATAATATCCCCGTTGTGGCTTTCTGTAGGTAAGAATCGTTCTTAGCTTGCTACTCCCATAAGCCACGTAAAACATGCAACAACAAAGTAGAGGCGTCTAACTTGTTTTTGCAGGGAGTGTTTTCTGTGATATGGTATGGCCCAAGATGTGATGTGTATTTTGTATGCAATGATCATGTTTTGTAATGTTTCACGACTTGCATGTCGATGAGTACACAACCGACAGGAGCCATATGGTTGTCTTTATAATTGTGTATGACATGTGTGTCAACTTCTTATATGCCATGTAATAGCTTTACTTTACTGCTAAGTAGTTGGCGATAGTTGTAGTTGCTATTCGTGGTGGAGGCAATCATGGTGGAGTGATGGATATCATGCCGGCACGCACAAGATGGGGATCATTGCGCAAAGATTGGCTATACCATGTCACATAAAGTTATATGCATGTGATGTTTATCCTTCTGTGTATCTTATTATGCTTAGATTGCGACGGTAGCATTATAAGATGATTCCTCACTTAAAGATCAAGATAAAACTGTGTTCTCCCCATGTATGCACCGTTACAAAAGTTCGTCGTGTTCAAGCATCACGTGATGATCGGGTGCTATAAACTCTACGTTCACATACAACGGGTGCAAGCCAGTTTTGCACACGCGGAAATACTTGGGTTTGACTTGACGAGCCTAGCATGTACAGACATGGCCTCGGAACACATGAACCGAAAGGTTAAGCATGAGTCATATGAATGATATGATCGACACTTTGTTGTCCACCATTGAAACCACATCTCTTCTCGTGAAGATCGGATTAGGTGTGGTGAATTTGGATCATGTTCACTAAACAACTTGAGGGATGTTGAATTTAGTGGGAGTTCATCTAGTAATTTGATTAAGTTGAACTAGTTATCATGAACATAGTCTAAATTGTACTTGCAAATTTTGTAGATCAAATGGCTAAGTCCAACTTCAACTTCAAAGTTTTTGCTGAGAAAGAAAAGCTTAAGAAAAATGGGTCTAACTTCACCAACTAGTTCCGCAATCTGAGAATCATTCTCGTTGACGGACATAAGGACTATGTCCTTGAGAATGATCTAGGTGACGCCCCTGCTGTAGATGCACCGGCTGATGAGAAAGTTGTTTATCAGTCGCGCAAAGATGATTATAGTGTGATTAAGAGCACCATGTTGTTTGCTATGGAATCGGACCTTCAAAATCGTTTTGAAGATTATCTCGGGCCCTTTGAGATTCTTGAGGAACTGAAAACTATGTTCCAAACTCAGGCCCGTTCTGAGAGATATGAGATCTCTGAGAAATTCTTTAACTGCAAGATGGAGGAAGGGAGTTCCGTTAGTGAGCACGCCATAAAGATGTCGGGCTACACTCAACGCCTTGAGCAACTGGACTGCAAGATTCCATAGGAGCTCAAGATTGACAGGGTTCTGCAATCACTCCCTCCTAGCTACAAAAGTTTTGTAGTTACTCATAATCAGATTGGTTCCAGTGATACGATCACCAAGCTCTTCGCTAAGCTGAAAGCTGCGGAGGTGGACATCAAGAAGGATAATCATGTGTTGATGGTCAACAAGCCCCCTAGATTTAAGAAAGGTAAGGGTGCAAAGAAGCCCTTCAAGAAAACAGCAACAGCGTGTTGCCCTGAGAAGAAGCTCAAGTGGACCTAAGCCGGACCGAGTGCTTCTATTGCAAGGACAAGGGTCCTTTGGGCGCTTGTCAAAGTACTTAGCGGACAAGAAGGTGACACCACCAAAGGTATATTTGATATACATGTTATTGATGTTTTCCTTACTAGCCCTCGTTGTAGTGCTGGATATTTGATCTTGGTTGATTGCTAATATTTGTCACTCGAAGCAGGAGCTGCGGAATAGGCTGACTAGCGAGGATGAGGTGACGATCTGGCGTTGGCAGCGGATCAAGAGTTGATGTGATGGACGCCGACGCTCTCCTTAGTTTTACCTTCGTGATTAGTTTTAAACCTCAATAAATGTTATTATGTACTGCGTTGAGCATGAACATCATATCGGATCGTGTTTATTGCAAGACGGTTATTCATTTAAATCGAGAATAATGGTTGTTCTATTTATATGAGTAACATCTTTTATGGTCATGCACCTGTGAATGGTTTATTTCTTACGAATCTCGAAAGGGATGAAACACACATCCATAACATTGAGGCTAAGAGATGCAAGGTAGATAGTGATAATACTACTTATTTGTGGCCTTTGCGTCTAGGTCATATTGGTGTAAAACGCATGAAGAAACTCCATTCTGATGGACTTTTGGAGTCTCTTGATTTTGAATCATTTGACACATGCGAACCATGCCTCATGGGCAAGATGATCAGAACCCCGTTCTCCGGAATGATGGAGCGAGCAACGGACTTGTTGGAAATCATACATACCGATGTATGCGGACCGATGAGTGTTTCGACGTGCGGTGGATATCGCTACTTTCTCACTTTTACCGATGACTCAAGTAGATATGGGTATATCTATTTAATGAAACATAAATCTGAAACATTTGAAAAGTTCAAAGAATTTCAGAATGAAGTGGAAAACCATCGTGACAGAAAGATTAAGTTTCTACGATCCGATCGTGGAGGTGAATATTTGAGTTATGATTTTCTCACGCATCTTAAAGCAAGCGGAATCGTTTCGCAACTCACGCCACCCGGAACACCACAGCGCAATGGTGTGTCTGAACGCCGGAATCGAACTCTATTAGATATGGTCCGATCAATGATGTCTCTTACTGATTTGTCGTTATCATTTTGGGGTTATGCATTAGAAACCGCTACATTCACTTTAAATAGGGCACCATCTAAATCCGTTGAGACGACACCGTATGAACTGTGGTTTGGTGCTAAACCTAAGTTGTCGTTTCTTAAAGTTTGGGGATGTGAAGCTTACGTCAAGAAGTTGATGCCGGACAAGCTCGAACCCAAAGCGGAGAAATGCGTCTTCATAGGATACCCTAAGGAAACTATTGGGTATACCTTCTATCACAGAACCTAAGGCAAAGTGTTTGTCGCAAAGAACTGATCCTTTCTTGAGAAGGAGTTTCTCTCGAAAGAAGTGAGTGGGAGGAAAGTAGAGCTAGACGAGGTTGTTGAACCTTCTCTTGAATTGGAGAGTAGCGCAGCACCTGAAATTGTTCCAGTGCCGCCTGCACCAACAATAGAGGAAGCTAATGACAAGGATCATGAAGCTTCGGACGATGCTACTACTGAACGTCGCAGGTCGACAAGGTCGCGTGCCCCTCCTGAGTGGTACGGCAACCCTGTCTTAACTGTCTTGTTAGTAGACGACAGTGAACCTGCGAACTATGAGGAAGCGATGATGAGCCCAGACTCTGAGAAATGGCTAGAGGCCATGAAATCCGAATTGGGATCCATGAGCGAAAACCAAGTATGGACTTTGGTGGACCCTCCTAGCGACCGAAAGGCCGTTGAGTGCAAATGGATCTTCAAGAAGAAAACGGACACGGATGGTAATGTTATCGTCTATAAAGAACGACTTGTCACGAAAGGTTTTCGACAATTTCAAGGTGTTGACTACGATGAGACTTTCTCTCCCGTAGCGATGTTTAAGTCCATTCGGATTTTATTAGCAATTGCTGCGTTTCATGATTATGAAATATGGCAGATGGATGTCAAAACTGCGTTCCTCAATGGCAACATTGATGAAGAGTTGTATATGATGCAACCCGAAGGTTTTGTCGATCCTAAGGATGCTGGTAAAGTATGCAAACTTCAGCGTTCCATTTATGGACTGAAGCAAGCATCTCGGAGTTGGAACCTTCGTTTTGATCAAGTGATCAAGAGCTTTGGATTTGTTCCAAATTTCTACGAAGCTTGTATCTACAAGAAAGTGAGTGGGAGCTCAGTGACATTTCTGGTACTATATGTGGATGACATATTGATTATTGAAAATGACATTAACATGCTTAACGATGTGAAGAGTTATTTGAACAAATGTTTTTCAATGAAAGACCTAGGGGAAGTTGCTTATATATTGGGCATCAAAATCTATAGAGATAGACAAAGACGCCTGATAGCTTTAAGCCAGTTTACATACCTAGACAAAGTTCTGAAAAGGTTCAGAATGGATAAGGCAAAGAAAGGTTCAGTGCCTATGTTGCCAGGTAAGATATTGAGCAAGGCTCAGTGTCCAGCTACGGAAAATGATAGAGAAGCTATGAGCAAAGTGCCTTATGCCTCGGCCATACGTTCTATCATGTATGCCATGATGTGTACTAGACCGGATGTGTCCAATGCTCTTAGTTTGACGAGCAGGTACCAAAGTGATCCAGGAGTGGAACACTGGACAGCCTTGAAGAACATCCTAAAGTACTTGAATAGGACTAAAGAAATGTTCTTAGTCTATGGAGGTGATGAACAGCTCGTCGTAAAGGGTTACGTCGATGCTAGTTTCGACACCGACAAGGATGATTCTAAATCTCAGACAGGATACGTTTATATTTTGAATGGAGGAGCTATGAGTTGGAGAAGCTGCAAGAAAAGCGTGATCGCGGGATCTACAGTATAAGCGGAATACATGGCTGCTACAGAAGCGTCAAGTGAAGGAGTTTGGATCAGGAACTTCATCACTGAGCTTGGCGTGGTTCCAAGTGCCTTGGACCCACTGGAGATATTGTGTGACAACACTGGCGCCATAGCACTAGCTAAGGAACCAAAATATCATCCGAAGACCAAGCATATCAACCACAAGTTTCATATAATCCGAGATTATATAGCAGATGGAGATCTGAAGATTATCAAAGTACATACAGATCTGAATGTTGCTGATCCATTGACTAAACCTCTTCCACGTGCAAAACATGATCAGCACCTTAGTGCCATGGGTGTTAGATTGTTGCCAGATGTAAACTAGATTATTGACTCTAGTGCAAGTGGGAGACTATTGGAATTATGCCCTAGAGGCAATAATAAAGATGTTATTATTATAATTCTTGTTCATGATAAAGTTTATATTCCATGCTAGAATTGTATTAAGCGGAAACTTTAATACTTGTGTGGTTTGTGAACAACACCGTGTCCCTAGTATGCCTCTATGGACTAGCTCATTGATTAATGATGGTTAAGGTTTCCTAACCATAGACATGAGTTGTCGATTAATAATGAGATCATATCATTGGGAGAATGATATGATGGACAGACCCAAATTAAGCGGAGCAATTAGATCGTGTCATCGTGTTCATCTTTGCGAAGCTTTTCTTATATCAAATATTGTATTCCTTAGACCATGAGATAATGCAACTCCCTGGTATCAGAAGAAAGCTTTGAGGTCATCAAACGTCATCCTATGAGAGGGTGATCATAAAGGTGTCTCTCAGGTGATCGGAAAGTACCTGTTGGGTTGTATGTATCGAGATGAGATTTGTCCCTCCCAAGTCGGAGAGATATACTTCGGGCCCACTCGGTAATCGATATCAACATCGCTTGCAAGCATGTGGTTAAGGAGTTTATAACAAAGTGATATCGGATTACGGAACGAGTAAAAGTACTTGTTGTGAACGAGATTGAACTAGGTATGACTGTAGGGGTTCGTAGCATGGAAAACAAAAAATTTCTATCGCATACAAACAAACAAGCCAAGATCTATCTACTAGATTGTAGCAACGAGTCGATGGAATAACTTACCCTCGAAGATTCCAAAGCGGTTAACGAGAGCAGATTCTCGTGGGTGATGTAGTCGTACTCTTTCCGATCTCAAGATCGCGTAGACGATCCTTCCGGCTGCGTTCGGCGCTCCCGCGTCGGTCACACGTTATGCTCGACGAAGACCTTCCTCTCCCTTGTTCCATGGCAGCGGAGGTTGTAGCACTCTCCTCGTGATTCCGGCAGTGGCGTGAAATGCGGAAGTAGAGGGAGATCATGAGCTTCGCCTTAAGCCGGAGCGAGTATGGTGGATTATGAGAGAGCTATTAGTGGTCTAGGGTTTAGACACACCAATTAGAAGGCTCTAATCAGAAGGCTAGTGCAATTAGAAGCTCTAAACCAAAACGGCTCTAAACCGGAGGCTTTGGCTAGGGTTTAGATTAGAGGATAGGAACTTGTGTGTCTAGAGGAGGAGGCCCTGCCCCTCCTTTTATAGGTGGGAGGCGGCCAAGAGGGGAGTCCCTACCAAGTCGGCCTTGGTTGGCGCGCCCGGCTTGGAGGACTCCTCCCAAGTCGGTTCAACCACCTCTTGTTTCCACAGTTTCTGTTTTAGCCGTTTGACTTTTAAATCGCCATTTGACTTTCTGTTTTAGGATTCAATTTAATCCTTTATTTGGAACAGCAAGAACACTTAGTACATGATGCAATCATTCAATATGTAATGACACATTCATGTACCTCCCCTGGAGTGCTTGGACAATCCGGAACCTTCTAGAACATTCCGATGAAAACACGGAATCATTCCCGAACTCAAGCAGGACTTTCCTTATATGAATCTTATTCTCCGGACCATTCCGGATCACCTCGTGATATCCGGATCCCATCCGAGACTCGAACAACATTCGGTCTCTTTCTCATAATACCATAACTACTCAAAACAACGTCGAATCCTTAAGTGTGTCTCCCTACGGTTCGTGAATTATGCGGACATGATCGAGACACTTCTCCGAACAATAACCAATAGAGGAATCTGGAAATTCATATGGCTCCCACATATTTCTCGATTACTGCGATCGAATGAACCACTTACATACGATACCAATTTCCCTTTGTCTCACAATAGTTTACTTATCCGAGGTTATGATCGTCGGTATCTCTGCATACCTAGTTCAACCTCGTTACCGATAAGTACTCTTTTCTCGTTCCCGTGATATGTGATCCCTTGTGAGCTAGTCACATGCTTGCAAGCTAATTGGATGACATTTCACCGAGAGGGCCCAGAGTATATCTATCCGTCATATGGATGGACAAATCCCACTCTTGATCCATGTGTTTCAACCAATACTTTCTGAACACTCAATGCCACCTTTATAGCCACCCTGTTACGGTGTGGTGTTTGATGACATCAAAGCATCCCTCCGGTAAAGGTGATATGCATGATCTCATGGTCGAAGGAATTAGGTTACTATGTATCAGAAAGCATATAGCAATTGAACTAATGAAATGACTTGATCTTTATGCTACGCTTATCTATAGAAGTATGTCCATCACATCATTCTCCTAATGATATGACCCTGTTGTTAATAACATCTATATGTTCATGATCAGGAAACCATGATCATATATTAACCAACAAGCTAGTTTAACAAGAGGCTTTACTATGGACTCTTATTTTAGTTTACAAATCACACAAGTATTAATGTTTCCGGTTAATACAATTATAGCATGGTATGTAAACATTTATCATAAGTGTGAAGATATGATAATAACCACTTTATTATTGCCTCTTGGGCATATCTCCAATAGTCTCCCACTTGCACTAGAGTCAATAATCTAGTTTCAAACCTTTGTGTATTCAACACCTATGGATTTCTGGTGTTGTATGTACACGATTGCTAGTGGTCAACTGATCTCCGGATCTGACACTTCCAGTCGTGTGTAATTGCATGTCTTTGCGTCTCGCATCACTCATTCTCTAATGAGATGGCTTTGTATAAATTTGGTCTTTCGTGTGACCTTTAGCTCCTTGGGGTTAAAACATGTTGATAATATTGTGCACAATATATCTTCATAGTATTATACCATTGTGAACTACACCTAGTTTGATAACAAACTACTTGACAAAATGCCCTCTTTGTCGCTAAAATAGCGTCATACTTAGCCTTTTGTTGTAGTATCTGTCACAATGTCTTAACTTTGGAACTCATCCAAATCCATTATGGAACTCACTTTCCATTATATGGTGCCACCCTTAGTTTTGATTGAGATAAACTTAATTTGTACTTTGTGACAAAACTAGTATCAATGTAGTACTTTTACAATGAACTAACCATCTATTTGTCACTTCTACAAATATTATACTCTTAGTTCTTCCAAAGGATCATAAGAATATCCTTAGTATTGTCCAATGATCATCTTACGAATCATTCTGGTATATGCTCACAACCTTTTAGAGCATAGGACATATCTGGATTTGTACATATCACAGTATGATTGATATAAATACTCTTTGTGATTTCATACATCAAGTATCAATCTATACTTGATTATTTGTTTCACTTTACCAAATGTCAATACGCTTGAATATATCATCAACATTGAACTCATTCAATCCTTTCTGTGCGACAAGAACCTCTCTTGTAGTTTCTATATTGAACTCATTCAATATCTTGTCTATGTATACGGCACAACCATATTAGCGTCTATAGATGCCAAATATTTGGGTTTTGCCTAAGTCTTTCATCGGGATGAAATTCTTAATATGTGTTAATAAAGATACATTATTTCCAATCAACAATATGTCTTCCACATAATGTATTAGAAACATGTCTTAGCGCTCACTTAATTTCTTGCAAATGCAAGTATCTTCATCGTCTCGATGAACTTTTAAACTCCTTTAACTTTCATCACGGTGAAGATTCCAACTCATGATGCTCACTTTAACCATTGAAGTTTGCATATGCTTTTAGCATCCTTTGAATTAACAAAACCCTATGGACCGTGTTATGCACATGTCCTAGGTAACGATTCTATTAGAAGAACTTGTTTTGTTTATTCAACTACCATATAACAAATTATATGTAGTGGTTGCTACATTAATCTGTCTAGACTAAATATCACTATGAAAGATCAAATCTTGTCATATACAACCTCTGAACATTGTTGTGAACTCTTTCCCAACATGTCGACTATTTCATAGATGTAAAACATCCATGTCTATTTCTTTATAGATCAAAACACGACTGTAAGGTCTTACACCTTTCTCGAGGGTCCTTCAAGTTCAAAACTTGATTTCTCGTGTATGGAACTATCACGGATTTTATGGCTTCAAGCCATTTGACGGAGTCAGGGCTCATCATCGCTTCTTTGCATGTAGTACGTTCATTATTCTCAAATAATGATTCAACCCTCAAATCTTGGTATTTGATTGTTTACTCGACCTACTTGGTTCAACAGAAACTTTGACCTTCATAACCACAACCTTTGAGGCACATGAGCCATGAGCATTGTTGCTGCCTCCGGAACACTTTTCGGTGCTGCGCAACTCTGCACATATAGCTAAGGTTCTTTTAACCTTATCAAAGTTCTATTGTCCTCCCACTTAACTTTTCACGAAAAATTCCTTCTAAAAGAAACTTGACGTTCTAAGTGACAAACACTTTTGTCTCCGGTGTTATGGAGGAATACTTAACAAAGACAGGTTCATCCGACTTTGGTTGCAAACATCTTTCTTATGCATAGCATACCAATGTTTAAGAAAGGACAACTTGGGTTTTATCCCAAACCATAACATATGGTGTCATTACAACGGATTATGATGGAGCTCTTTTCAGTGGAAAAACGGTAATGTCTAAAGCTTTTAATCTTTAAAATATAATGGCAGTTTTATGAATTATACCTTTGATCTTACCATGTCAAACAAGGTTTAATTACATATCTTGAATTCTCCATACTCTTATGGTGTTTGGAAATGCAAATCCACGGAACGATTCCATAAATCTTAGGTATTATGATAAACTTTGTAACTCAAATATCTTCCTTTATGATCTTTATCATAAACTGTTTATATTCTTGTTACAATGATTTTGCACTTCATCTTGAAAGTCTTTGAACTTTTCAAATGTTTCATACTTCATCCATATTAAGTAAATATTCATATATTCACTCAAATTTTCGGAGAAAGCAAATGAAGTTAAAATCCATCGCTCTTGACTACACATAATGGACTTCGTACAACAATATGTACAAGTTCCAATAAGCTAGTCTTTCGTGCCCTTGTGGCCTATGAACGAAGTTTCAATTATCTCTAGGAAAGTTTCACAAGTGTCATTTGATCAAAATCAAAAGACTCCAAAATTCCATCCACATGGAGTTTCTTCATGTTTTCTTTCCAATATAATTTAAACGGCGATGTCACTTCCTAAGTGATCTTTCAATCAATTTGTCTTTCGACATTTTTAGCACAAGTTTTATGGATGTGATTTTTCCAACGAGATTTGTGAATCATCCATCTTTTATGGATTACGGCAATTATTTGAACAACCCTTTTTTTCTCATAATACCTGATAAAACAAATCTTGAAGGCAAGCTTTGATGTTTAACGAGCAACACAATAACCCTTTATTTTGTTCTCGATGAACATCATCACATATTATTTTGCTAGTTACTTAGGCCATTGTAGTTCATGAATTGTGTTGTTTCGTATGACGATTCACACCAACAAATTCAATATCAAATACTTAACAACCACATTGTTTAATAAGCAAAGAATATAGCCATAACATGTATATCATCTATATACTTAAACTGAACAATTCTAGTCTTTTCTTTTCTGCCATATATTTATGAGATATTCTTTCAGTATTTCCTTTTCTGTTTGAAAGAATCTATCAACATCAATAGTGGAGTCATACATATGACACATAGTCCAAAGCGTGTATAGTTAAATACCAATGTCTTTGGACTTGCACTTTGAAGTAGATCACCATTATCAAATTTTTGGTGTTCTTTCAAATTCCTTTCTTTAGTAATCTCTTAGTGTAGTAAACATTTTACCTACATCAAATATTCACCCTCATCATGGATTTATCCATGATCAAGCTACTTTTAGCTTATAACGGTGAATCGCAAGTATAATGTTTCTCTCCAAAACCTTTTGGAGGATTAGGACAACTAGTGTCTCCAACCTTTTGCAAATTCTCATCAAAATATGAGAACATGAACTTTGCCATATTATACTCTATCATGTTGTAACCAAAACTTCGTTTCAGATATCACAATATCTTCCACACATCATGGTTTCGAAACAACTCTTTGGATCCTAGATAACCTTGATATTAAGAGAATCCTTTGAATATCAAGAATCATGGAGACAAACATGATACTTATATACTAACACTTGGAATTGTTACTCTTGATTTAATACTAATTATTAAACTTCATGGAGTAACCGGAACTTACTGAAAGTTTGCAATAGGACTTTTAAACTTTAGATTAACACTTCAAAACAATACGATACCAGTTTGTAAAGTAACTAACCAGACTTTTGTAGTTCTATCATCTCAATTATAACTAAGCGCAAGGTGGTAAACGGATGCCAATGACTACAACAACTATGCAAATTCACTTTGATTTAGTTTATGATAAATTGAGTTCTAATTAATAATTAAATTAATCTAGGTGAACTCCCACTCAAAACAATATCCCTCACATTGTTTTAGTGATCACACGAACCAAATCCACCACATCAAAACCGATCATCACGAGAGTTGATATAGCTTCAATGGCGAACAATCAACATGTTCATCATATCTACTATATGACTCATGCTCTACCTTTCGGTAATCCGTGTTCCACGAGGCCATGTGCGTACATGCTAGGCTCGTCAAGATCAAACCTTAGTTTCTGCATGAGCAAATCTGGCTTGCTCACGTTGTATACACTTGTAGAATCTAACACACCCGATCATCACGTGGTGCTTCGAAACAACAAGCTTTAGCAACGGTGCCAACTAAGGGTGAAAACTTTATGACTTGAAATTCATGTGCATGAGGGATCATCTTATAATGCTACCGTCCTACTAAGCAATACAAGATGCATAAAGGATTAACATCACATGCAATTCATAATATGTGATATGATATGGCCTTTCTTCTTTGTGCTTCCGATCTCCATCTTCTAGCGAACATGATCTCCATCATTACGGCATTGCATCAAGGTCAATGACGCTGCTCCATGGTTGTCGTCCACGGCTTCAACTATTACAACTACTTTGAATAGACACGCCGGTATTAATGAAATTAAAGACAACCATATGGCTCCTGCGTTCTTGACTTACAATAAGGAACATTGCATACATCATATATAATCACAATCATGGCCATATCACATCACTGCACACCCCTGCAAAACAAAGTTAGACGCTTCTACTTTCTTTGCATATTTTACGTGGTTTGGGGCTTTCAATAAGTGTCGTTCTAACTTACGAACAAGAACCACAACATTGATACTAGTATTGTCAATCACCCGTTGTAAATTGGATCTTAACTATGCTAGGAGAAACAGGCACCCGCAAAGCCACTTATGCAATACAAGTTGCATGTCAAGCGTGGAGCAAGTCTCATGAACGATGTCATGTAAGGTTAGCCCGGGCCGCTTCATCCCAACATACCGCAAGATGCAAAGTACACAATAAGCAATCGACAATAAAATCATCAACGCCCACAATGACCATTGTGTTCTACTCGTGCAACAAATCTACATATAGACACGGCTCTTATACCACTGTAGGGGTTCGTAGCATGGAAAACAAAAAATTTCTATCGCGTACAAACAAACAAGCCAAGATCTATCTACTAGATTGTAGCAACGAGTCGATGGAATAACTTACCCTCGAAGATTCCAAAGCGGTTAACGAGCGATTCTCGTGGGTGATGTAGTCGTACTCTTTCCGATCTCAAGATCGCAGAGTAGACAATCCTTCCGGCTGCGTTCGGTAGCGCTCCTGATCGGTCACACGTTAAGATTTTCGACGAAGACCTTCCTCTCCTTGTTCCAGCGGCGGAGGTTGTAGCACTCTCCTCGTGATTCCTGAAAGACAACTGGCGTGGTCCGGAGTAGAGGGAGATCATGAGGCTTAGCCTTAAGCCGGGCGAGTATGGTGGAGTATGAGAGAGATATTAGTGGTCTAGGGTTTAGACACACCAATTAGAAGGCTCTAATCCAAGGCTAGTGCAATTAGAAGCTCTAAACCAAAGCGGCTCTAAACGGAGGCTTTGGCTAGGTTTAGATTAGAGGATAGGAACTTGTGTGTCTAGAGGAGGAGGCCCTGCCTCCTTTTATAGGTGGGAGGGCGGCCAAGGGAGGAGTCCCTCCCAAGTCGGCCTTGCTTGGCAGGCTTGGAGGACTCCTCCCCCAAGTCGGTTCCAACTACCTCTTGCTTGTTTCCCACAGTTTCCTGTTTTAGCCGTTTGACTTTTAAACTGGCCATTTGACTTTTCTGTTTTAGGATTCAATTTAATCCTTTATTTGGAACAACAATAACACTTAGTACATGATGCAATCATTCAATATGTAATGACACATTCATGTACCCTCCCCCGAGTCTTGGGACAATCGGAACCTTCTAGAACATTCCGATGAAAACACGGAATCATTCCCGAACTCGAAGCGGGACTTTCCTTATATGAATCTTATTCTCCGGACCATTCCGGATCACCTCGTGATATCCCGGATCCCATCCGAGACTCCGAACAATATTCGGTCTCTTTCTCATAATACCATAACTACTCAAAACAACGTCGAATCCTTAAGTGTGTCTCCCTACGGTTCGTGAATTATGCGGACATGATCGAGACACTTCTCCGAAAAATAACCAATAGAGGAATCTGGAAATTCATATGGCTCCCACATATTTCTACGATTACTTTGCGATCGAATGAACCACTTACATACGATACCAATTTCCCTTTGTCTCACGATAGTTTACTTATCCGAGGTTATGATCGTCGGTATCTCTGCATACCTAGTTCAACCTCGTTACCGATAAGTACTATTTTCTCGTTCCCGTTATATGTGATCCCTTGTGAGCCAGTCACATGCTTGCAAGCTAATTGGATGACATTTCACCGAGAGGGCCCAAAGTATATCTATCTGTCATATGGATGGACAAATCCCACTCTTGATCCATGTGTTTCAACCAATACTTTCTGAACACTCAATTCCACCTTTATAGCCACCCTGTTACGGTGTGGTGTTTGATGACATCAAAGCATCCATCTGGTAAAGGTGATATGCATGATCTCATGGTCGAAGGAATTAGGTTACTATGTATCAGAAAGCATATAGCAATTGAACTAATGAAATGACTTGATCTTTATGCTACGCTTATCTATAGGAGTATGTCCATCACATCATTCTCCTAATGATATGACCCTGTTGTTAATAACATCTCTATGTTCATGATCAGGAAACCATGATCATATATTAACCAACAAGCTAGTTTAACAAGAGGCTTTACTAGGGACTCTTATTTTAGTTTACAAATCACACAAGTATTAATGTTTCCGGTTAATACAATTATAGCATGGTATGTAAACATTTATCATAAGTGTGAAGATATGATAATAACCACTTTATTATTGCCTCTTGGGTATATCTCCAACAATGACGGTACCGACGATCAAATCTCGGGCAAGTAAAATATCGCGAGACGAAGGGAATATATATATATGGGATTGATTGAATCCTGGCATCGTGGTTCATCCGATATGATCATCGATAAATGTGTGGGAGTCAATATGGGTTTCTAGACCCCGCTGTTGATTATTGATAGAAGATCATGTCTGCATATTCTCGAACCCGAAGGGTCACACACTTAACGTGTCTCGACGCTAGGATAGATTGGATAATTTGTTTATGAGTTTTTGTTCGGAGTCTCGGATGATATCCAGGACATCACGAGAGGTTCCGGAATGGTCTGGAGAATAAGATTCATATAAGGCAATGCAGTTTTTGGAGTTCGGAATTGTTTCGGGTTAATCAGTATTGTACCGGAAGCTTCTAGAACCTTCCGGAGTGGGACCAACGTGGCCCCACTTGTCGGGAGGGGGCATGGGCCTATGAGGGAGTTCCCTGGCCGCATTGGTCCAAGGGAACAAGGCCCCATAGGGCCCAGCCAGCCAATCCTAGGGCAAAACCCTAGGGGAGCTTCTAGAAGGGGGGGAACTTGCCTCCCACTCCTCCCTCCTTTGGTCGCCGTCCTAGGGCTTGGGGGAGGGGCAAGGGCCAGCCGCCCACCCCTCTATATAAAGAGGGCTGGGGGCGCACCCCTCCAACACCTCCTCCTCAACCCTAGCCGCCCTGCTGCCCCTCCTCTCTCTCTCCCTCCCGATTACGCGTAGGCGAAGCCCTGCCGCAGAAACTCTCCACTGCTTGCACCGCGCCGTCGCGTTGTAGATCCAATCCATATCTCCGCCCAACTTGCTGGACCAAGGAAGGAGGAGACGTCGAGGTGCCGCACGTGTGCATCTCTCGGAGGCATCTCCACTTGCGGTGTTGGATCGGATCGGATCGCAAGGAGGATAAGCGAGTACGACTACATCACCCACGTTAACGCGTTACATTGTCAGCGAATCTTCAAGGGTATGAAGATCTCATCTATCCCCCCTCGTTGTTTGCATCTCCTAGATTAGATCTTGGCTTTCCCGTTCGCATCCGTAGAAATTTTTCGATTTACTATGTTGTGAAACCCTTCAACCGTTACCCCACATCAACAACAAGTCAGAAGCTATTTTCTGGCACCGTTGCCACTTGTATTTCACTATATCTTCGCCGAACTAGTGCACCTGTACACCTGACAAGTGTATTGGGTGTGTTGGGGACACAAGAGACTTCTTGTATCTTGATTGTAGGGTTGCTTGAGAGGGAATATCTTTCACCACTTCCTTCCTGAGTTCAGTAAACCTTGGGTGATACACTTAAGGGAAACTTGTGCCTGTTCTACAAACCTCAGCACTTGGAGTCCCAACAACTGTCTACAAGAATAGAAGTGCGTAGACATCAAGCTTTTTTCTGGCACCGTTGCCGGGGAGGTAAGGTAAAAGGTACTCACATCCTCCGGTGTGAGTGATCGAAGTTATTTCCTTTAGATTCTACAATTTTGTCTTTTTGTTTCTTGTGTTCACTAGTTAGGCTGAATGGAAAACAACAACAAAATTAGAGAGCTTTATAGTATCTATCTTGAGTTAGGACATGAAGTGTTTGAAGAGAAAATTAAAAAACCTATGGAGATCTTTTTGCATGCTAATAGCAATGTTATTAGTATGAACTCTTTGGACACCATTATTGCTAATGCTATGAAAAAGTCTAAGCTTGGGGAAGCTAGTTTTTATGAAAATGATCTTTTTAGTTCCCCAGCTTTAGAAGATAGCTATTGTATTGCTTATTATGATACCAAACCTCCAATATATGATGATTAGAATGATGAGTATGATATATTCAGTCCACCTACTATTGAGCAGAAATTTAATTGTGATTACAATATGCCTCCTATATTTGATGATTATGGTGATGAGAATAATAATGATAGCTATTTTGTTGATTTGCTCCCACTATAATTAATAAGAATGGCTATTCTTATGTGGAGAGTAATAATTATTTTATGCATGTGGCTCATGATAAGAATGTTTTATGTGATAGTTATATTGTTAATTTTGTTTATGATGCTACTGAAAGTTATTATGAAAGAGGGAAACATGGCCTTATATATCTCAACAATATTAAGTTTCTCCTCTTTATGTGGAAAATATTGAAGTTGCACTTGTTTTGCTTTCCTATGCTTGTTGCTTTGTGCTTTCATGACTTGTTTATTTACAATATTCTTATGTATAGGAAGTGGGTTAGACTTAAATGTGTTTTGAATTTGCTTCTTGATGCTCTCTTTTGCTTCAATTCATATTTCTTATGTGAGCATCTTCTCAAACTATCGAGCCTAACTTAATGGCGTTAAAGAGAAGTACTTGTTGGAAGATAACCCAAGAGTTTTCTTGAGTCTTGGAAGTTATTACTTCTGTAATGACATCTTCTTATCCTTTTTCGTTCGCTTTTTGTGCCAAGAATGACCTCTAATGAGGGAAGTAAGATTTGGGAGTTGCTGTCCCGAAACAGATTTCTGTCCTCCACCAAAAAAAATCGTGAGGAGTCTGTGTAACTCGGATTGATCTAAAAGTTTACGAATAAATCCCACAGTATGTTAGCTAACTTTAGTTAGTTCAACACTTTTTTATTTGAGCAATATAAGGTCTTCAAAAAAATCGTTTTCTACCTGCTGGTCTGTTTTGATAGATTTCTGCCACTGTTTGCATTTGCTTCTTATTGATTCCTTTTTGAATTCCTTTTGGGGAATTGAGCTTTTTGAAGGAGTTAATATAGTAGCTTATGATTTTAGTGAAAAGACTTGATGTTCCAAAGCTTTGCAAAAGGTCTAATATCTTTTGAATACACTAATGTTGCTAATGAAGATTGTGTGAAGTTTTGTATGAAGGAAAAAATTCAGGTGTAGGGAGAGAATGATGTAATGAGATGAAGAATGGACAAAAGATCAAGCTTGGGGATTCCACCTCGGTGTCACCCCAAGAAATATTCAAGAGGTACAAGCGTTAAAGCTTGGGGATGCCCAAGGCATCCCCTTCTTCATCAATAAAAATATCAGGTCTTTATAGACACTTCGTTTTTCTTGTTCCATGTATTGTTGTGTTGTTCTTGGAGCATCTTAGTTTTCGTTTTTCGTTTTCGTTTTCTTAGTTTGCTTGAGTAAGTTGGTTGTTTACACCACACTTATTTTGGAGAGAGACACACTCTGTTTCCATTGCCTGGAACACTTTAGTTTTCACTCTTATTGTTTTGTGAGTGTTCACTTTTGCTAGCACTGCGTTCAGCCTTAGTTTTCTTGTGCTTTCAACTTAGAACTTTTTAGTTTTTATTTATGTATTTGTGAGACAAGCTCACTGATATTTATTGATTATTATCTTTGTGAGTTGTTTCAAATAAATTGTTTGGTGTTGGAAAAGAGTAGAAAGTTTCATGCTTATAGTGGTACGAGAGGGAGCTTGCATTGATTGTGACTTATACTTTAGCATGACATGCTAGGTGTCCTTTTGACCTTATGCTTAGTGATTATTGATGTATCATGTCTTGTTCCAAACAATTGGGATTGCTTAATGTGCCTTGAAGGAATCATGCGTTGTTTTAGCATACAAAAGCATAGTATTGCGGTATTCTTCTTTGATGCTTTGTTTGGGTTGACTTGGCACATGCTCACACCATGTTATGACTATGAAAAAGTCACCATAGCCTCTATGATCATTTAGTCCTTGACTTGTAGTACCACTCTATGCTTTGATTAGTAATGCTTTGTTGCACTGCATGATTATGGCCATTATTGCTCTCTTAGTTGGTTGCTCCCAGTCTTTTGCTAGCCTCCACTTGTATGAGTAAGTTCTACTCATGCTTCCAACTCCCAAGAAACCAAGTTTTTCCAAAGTGTCCACTATAAACTCCTATGCATGGTGTGTTACACCATTCCAAGTATATTCTTGTTTTCAGCTATCTTCCAATTAAAAACTATTTTTTTATATGAAAACTTAGTGATTAAAGCCCTCACAAAATTGATGGCACACTTTATATTCTTTGCCCCTAATAAACTTGAACCATTGTGTCATCTATGTTGTATATGCTTGCACTTATACATTGGAATTAGCAGAACCGTGCTGTCACGGAGAACGTTTTCAACATTGCACTTGTACTTTGTACTCAGTTGATATCATGCTCTTTTGTCTATGGATGTCACCGGTGTGAAATAAAGAGGGAACTTGTAAGTCCATGGAGTTTGTATCCTATGTTAGAGAAACGCTTGGGCCGCTAGCCTAAGCCATGCCGAATCATGGTGGAAACTTGCAGCATCACGATAGTGACATCTATGAAGCATTCTTCTTATAAAAAAAGAGACACATTGAGAAAAGAGGAAAGAGAGAAAAAAACACCATATTCTCATGGTAAATAAGAAGATTGCTGAGATGGTTATTGTCTGCTTGCCTTGTCATTTTGGTTATGGGATAGCTCTTGTACCATGTGCAAGGGGTACCCCGTTGGCGGTTCTCAATGATATGCAAATACTTACAGTGACAAGAACTTACAGGTGACTAAAGTTGAGTAGCATGAGGTGTGTGTTGGAGATATGCCCTAGAGGCAATAATAAATGTAGTTATTATTATATCTTTGTGTTTATGATAAATGTTTACATTCATGCTATAATAGTATTAACAAGGAAACATTAATACTTGTGTGATTTGTAAACTAAAATAGAGTCCCTAGTAAAGCCTCTTTATAATACTAGCTTGTTGATTAATAAATGATTGTGGTTTCCATATCATGAACATTGATGTTATTAACAACAAGATCATATCGTTAGGAGAATGATATTGTAAGGGGTCTCAACCTAATAAGGTAGATTCCTCCTGTGTTTTACAATGCTAGTCCCTGGATCAATAGCTAGCATCCACAGTTAAGATGTAATATCAAGAAACAAAGGTCATAATATAACTTTATAACCATAAATAACATAATTTTATTACATCACACATAGCTCATATGGCTATTACATTACATTGCAGCGGAATAACAATAAGCATGGGGTCCTTCATCTTCAAAGTGCCACAGGCAGATGTTGGTTGTAGACTTTGTAATCCTAAACAATCAATCTTCACTAAAATCAATCAAACCTGCAACATCACAAGTTACAGCCACAAGGGTCAATACATCTGAATTGTATTGGCAAGTGATACTATGGTAGTATAGTGGAATCTATCATCTATATGCATTTGGCTAAGTGGAGTTGAGGCTTGCATTGCTCAAAATAGATTTTTCTTATCATTTTGAAAATACTAAGTTTTTGCTTGAAGATCCTTTCCAAGGCATCTACCAATCAAAGATTTAAGATTTCAAACAACCCTTGTTCAAACCACAAGATTTTAATTTAGAAATTGGAATGATGAGATTCTTGATTGCTTCCATGTCTTGATGCTCAAATTGTCCTTTACCAGGGACATGGCTAAGTACTTAGATTATACACTCTGCAGAGGTGGTGCACTTTCCCCACAAGACTTGGTTTCCCAAGACAAGATCTTTCAGAAGCCTTCCCTTAGACCAAAATGGACGCGTTCCAACCTACCAAACACTACCACCCACTGTCCATATGGCTAAGTTCTTGCAACCTATATGATCATGGCAGAGCCCATATTGCCAAGTGGTTGCACTTGAAGCTTCTCAACATTTTACATCTCAAATCCCTTTGTTTCCTGGGTGGCCATCCACAAGTGAGATACACAAGGTCAACCATAAACATGGGCCTTGTGAACCACTCAACATAACCCAATCCTTCCATTCCACCCAGGTGATTCATTAACTTAGTTGTTTTATTAAACAAAACATAAGTCCTCAGACTTAGAGATTTTTCCATAGTGTGAATATATATTCCACCCATGTTTTTTATTAGCTAGGCTAAGCTTGATAGTAGTAGGAATCTTTAACTTAGTAAAATCCTACTAAGGATTCATCTACTAGGTTTCCTATAGCAAGGTTTATACTTAGCAAAATCCATGCAAGTTTTACCTAGCAAAATCACTAATGCATAGTGAAAGTAATGGGACAAAAGTATGAAGCATCACTTGCCTTTTTGGTAGGGAATGGTGGTTCACTCCTTGATCTTGCTAGTCTCACACTTCACTACAAATCAATCAAGCAAACACAAATTCAATTCACATTCTAAACCAAAGTCAAACAAACAATTTTTCACACACACAAAGTAATGGAATTTAAGTCATTCATAAGTATGCAAAGGTTGGTTCTATTGCAAGGATGGTCTCCACTAGGCTTCTAAACTTTGTAAGTTCCAAATTGGTCATTTACCAAAATGGCAAAGTCATTTGCAAATGGGTTTTATCCATAAACCATTTTTTTAAATCCATTCATCATTTCATGTGGTGAAAAATGTTTTTATCAAGGCAAAAACTATTAAGTTGTTCACCAAATGAGTTGCTAATTTGCAAAACTTGGTGTTTTGGGTCAGTGGGTTTGATCAAACCATTTTCTTAAAGTTTTCTTTCCATAAACATTTTTATAACAAAAATTAATAATTTCATTTGGCTAGAAAATGGCTAAGTCAAATAATTCAACCTAAATTTTACCAAAATCATTTTTAACACCAAGGGTTGGTTCCTAGGGTCAGTAAGGTCACAACAAACCATTTTGCAAAAGTTTTAAACCTAAATTCAATTTTAAACAATTTTTCTACTCCAAATAAGCATACAAATGAATCTGCAAAAATGAGCAAACAAACAGATACTATTTGCTAAACTAATTCCACAGTTGGCTAGGGCTTGCTCTCCTGAATCCAACGACATAAAATTTGTATTTTTGGACGTGTGGATCCAAAGTTATAAGGGTTTGAAATTCACAAAATATTCTGTTTTCAAATCAGTTTTTAAACAGATCAGTGACATGCGGCGCTTTCTAACTGGGCGATACCGGTTCGGCTGGATCGCGGTTGTGGCGCGTTGGATTAAGTCCGATAAATGCGGTCTTGGCGCATACCCTTCGCGACTAAATGATCTAATCCTGTCCGTTCAAACTAAATCCTACGGTACTAGTTCTCTGGACCAAAAGTGGCGAGCGACGGCGCTAAGCGGCATCTGACGATCGATGACGCAGTCATGAGAAGCGGGGAAGAGGAGGATGCTCGGGGTTCGCAATGCGCGATACTCAACGTGCTCTTGGTTGGTGGAGGCGCGACGAGGCGCAAGATTTCGCGGAGTTGGTTACGGCGACAGACCTTGTCGAGGTCGAGGCGGCGTTAGGAATCACCGGAGACAAGCGAAACACAGTCGAGCGCAAGGACACGCACAAGGCGTGTGCATGAACGAGAGGGTCGGGGTAGTCCGATTTACGAGAGAGGTTCCGGAGTAGAGACGAGCGGTGGCGGTCTTGGGGTTGTCGTCGCGGCTTCAGGGGGTGCCAGGTGAGTTGAGGTTACAGAGCGGTGCTCCTGAGTTTGGCGAACCTGCTTGCTTGCTCGGGAAGTCAAGGGAGATGTGATGCCGCCGGAATTTGGCCGAGAACTCGTCGGAGGCAGCGGTCGAAAAGATTGGCGGCACTGGTGGCTCTCGGCGTGGGGTTTGGGGGAATGAAAGGAGGAAGAGGGATTTATCACGTGATCAGCGAGGTTTAATCGCGGCATTAATTCAATTGACGACGAAATCACTGCCGAGAGCAGGAGGAACGGTCGATGCGGTGAGAACGATGAACAGGAGGGGTGGGTCCTGGTTGTCTGTGAGAGAGAGAGAGCGCGGATGTGGGGTCCAGTTGTCACTCTCTGTGCGGGTAAGTTTTTGAGTGAGAAAAGAATGCTTCGGGGGGGAGAGAGGTGGGCTGCTGGGCTGTTGGGCTGAGTTGGGCTGGTCCAATTTCATTTTTTTTTGTCTGTTTGTTTTATTCTTTTTGTATTTCTATTTTCTGATTTGATTAATCAAACAATTAACCCAATCAACAATTCAAACAATTCAAACAAAACAAGCTTGTAATGAGTTTTTGGTTCTGTTAATCAGCATAAACCAATTATCAAAATAAAATAATATTTTATTCTTTTTAGGATTTTATTTAATAATTAAATAAAATAGACCAAAGTTATTTAATCAAATTGGGTTTGATTTACTTAATAAAATCTCCATTTGAAATCCAAATACTTTCAAAACAAAAATCCGTAGGTTTTATTTGGAAATAAAGAATGTTTGGAAAACTTGTTTAAAACAAAATAACATTTTATTTTAGAGTCCATTATTAATTAAACATAATAGACTTTCATTATTAAATCAAATAGGATTTGTTTTATTGAGATATTTATTTTGAGATCTAAAATAAAGCCAAAACACTTTAGTAGGTTTTATTTGTGAATATCAAATATTTGGAAAACTTATTTTAAATAATTTAATAAGTTTTGATGTTTCAGTTAAAATGGTAAAACCTTTTATTTAAATAAAGTTGGATATTAAATCCTTATTAATTTATTTAAATAAACCTTTGCTAATTTTATTAAAAATAAAATGTTTTA
This sequence comes from Avena longiglumis, assembly GCA_030063025.1. Classification (NCBI taxonomy): domain Eukaryota; kingdom Viridiplantae; phylum Streptophyta; class Magnoliopsida; order Poales; family Poaceae; genus Avena; species Avena longiglumis. The sequence goes on from CP125974.1 coordinate 18,990,570, forward strand.
ATTCCAAAGCTTGGCCAAGGTTTAATTTGGTTTTATAAAATAATCTTTATTTATAAAACTTTTATTTCTATTGAAAACCAATTCTCTTATTAAAGGATCCAAAATAGTAATTCCAAAACATTTTAATTTCCTTTAAAATGTATATCTTTTTAAATCCCTTTTGGATTTTATTTGATCCAAATTGATTTGAAGTTCCAATTAAATTCAAAAAGTTTCTTCTGGCCTTGAAAATCAAACAAAGTTTTATTTTATTCATTTATTTACACATTACAAGATTTGGAAAATCTTGGGATGTGACAGATATGGTGGACATACTCCTATAGATAAGTGTAGCATAAAGATCAAGTCATTTTAATAGTTCAATTGCTATATGCTTTCTGATACATAGTAACCAGATTCCTTCGACCATGAGATCATGCATATCACCTTCACCGGAAGGATGCTTTGATGACATCAAACACCACACCGTAACTGGGTGGCTATAAAGGTGGCATTGAGTGTTCGGAAAGTATTGGTTGAGACACATGGATCAAGAGTGGGATTTGTCCATCCATATGACGGATAGATATACTATGGGCCCTCTCGGTGGAATGTCATCCAATTAGCTTGCAAGCATGTGGTAGCTCACAAGGGATCACATATCACGAACGAGAAAAGAGTACTTATCGATGTGAGGTTGAACTAGGTATGCAGAGATCCGACTATCATAACCTCGGATAAGTAAACTATCGTGAGACAAAGGAAATTGGTATCGTATGTAAGTGGTTCATTCGATCGCAAGTCGTAGAAATATGTAGCCATATGAATTTCAGATTCCTCTATTGGTTATTGTTCGGAGAAGTGTCTCGATCATGTCCGCAAAATTCACGAACCGTAAGGAGACACACTTAAGGATTCGACGTTGTTTGAGTAGTTATGGAATGATGAGTAAGAGACCGAATGTTGTTCGGAGTCTTGGATGGGATCCGGGATATCATGAGGAGATCCGGAATGGTCCGGAGAATAAGATTCATATAAGGAAAGTCCTGTTTCGGGGTTGGAGAATAGTTCCGGTGTTTTCATCGGGAATGTTCTAGAAGGTTCTAGAATGTCCGGCACTCCGGAGGGGAAGGGTACATGAATGTGTCATAACAAGTTGGAATGATTGCATCATGCACTAGGTGTCATCGCTGAACAAAATAAAGGGTTTAATCAAATCCTAGTTTGAAAAGTCAAACGCCAATTTGAAAAGTCAAATGGCTATTTTGTGAGGTGGAGGGGAAGTAGGAAACCTACTTGGGGAGGAGTTCCCTCCCTCTACCGCCTTCCCACTTGGGATCCGAGTTGGGGAGGGACTCCCCTCCCCTGGCGCGCCCCCTCCACCTATATAAGGAGGGGCAGGGCTGCCCCTCCAAGTACACAACACCTCCACCCAAAACCCTAGCTCCTAGCCGCCGGTGCCGCCACCTCCTGCTGCCGCCGCCGCCTAGACAAACCCTAGCCTCCGGCCTTGCCCCCTCCTTGGTGCGTATAAACCCTAGATAGCCGAGGCTCTCTCTCATAGTCCACCATACTCGCTCCGGCTTAAGGCGAAGCCCTGCGAGATCTCCCCTCTACTTCCGGTACCACGCCGTTGTGCTGTCGGAATCACGAGGAGAGTGCTACAACCTCCGCTTCCTGCTGGAACATGGGAGAGGAAGGTCTTCGTCGAGTACCGAACGTGTGACCGACTGTGGGCTGTAGGAGCCTTGGTGCGGAAGGATCGTCTACTGTGATTTTGAGATCGGAAAAATGTTGCATCACCCACGAGAATCCGCTCTCGTTAAACACTTTGGAATCTTCGAGGGTGAGTTATTCCATCGACTCGTTGCTACAATCTAGTAGATAGATCTTGGCTTGTTTGTTTGTATGCTGTAGAAATTTTTGTTTTCCATGCTACGAAACCCTACAGTGGTATCAGGGCCGTGTCTATATGTAGATCTGTTGCACGAGTAGAACACAATGGTCATTGTGGGCGTTGATGCTTTTGTTGTCGATTGCTTCTTGTGTACTTTGCATCTTGCGGGATGGTGGGATGAAGCGGCCCGGGCTAACCTTACATGACATCGTTCATGAGACTTGCTCCACGCTTGACATGCAACTTGTATTGCATAAGTGGCTTTGCGGGTGCCTGTTTCTCCCAACATAGTTAAGATTCAATTTACAACGGGTGATTGACAATACTAGTATCAATGTTGTGGTTCTTGTTCGTAAGTTAGAACGACACTTATTGAAAGCCCCAAACCACGTAAAACATGCAAAGAAAGTAGAGGCGTCTAACTTTGTTTTGCAGGGGTGTGCTGTGATGTGATATGGCCATGATTGTGATTATATTTGATGTATGCAATGTTCCTTATTGTAAGTTGGCGGCGGAAATATATGGTTGTCTTTAAATTATGTTAAGACCAGCGTGTCTATTCAAAGTAGTTGTAATAGTTGAAGCGGTGGGCGACAACAACCATGGAGCGTCATTGACCTTGATGCAATGCGGTGATGATGGAGATCATGTTCGTGCTTGAAGATGGAGATCGGAAGCACAAATAAGAAAGGCCATATCATATCACATATTATGAATTGCATGTGATGTTAATCCTTTATGCATCTTGTATTGCTTAGTTAACGACGGTAGCATTATAAGATGATCCTCATGCACATGAATTTCAAGTTCTAAAGTGTTCATCCTTAGTAAGCACCGTTGCTAAAGCTTGTTGTTTGAAGCACCACGTGATGATCGGGTGTTAGATTCCGCAAGTGTATACAACGTGAAAGCCAGATTTGCTCATGCGGAAGCTAAGGTTTGATCTTGTGAGCCTAGCATGTACAGACATGGTCTCGGAACACGGATCACTGAAAGGTAAAGCATGAATCATATAGTAGATATGATGAACATGTCGATTGTTCGCCATTGAAGCTACATCAACTCTCGTGATGATCGGTGTTGATGTGGTAGATTTGGTTCGTGTGATCACTAAAACAATGTGAGGGATATTGTTTTGAGTGGGAGTTCACCTAGATTAATTTAACTATTAATTAGAACTCAATTTGTCATAAACTTAGTCTAAACTATTGCAAATATGTTGTAGATCAATGGCGGCCCCTACCATCAATTTTAATGCGTTCCCAAAGAAAGAAAAGTTGAAAAACAATGGAAGCAACTTCGCGGATTGGTTCCGCAATTTGAGGATTGTCCTCACAGCTGGTAATTTGACCTATGTGTTGGATGCACCGCTGCGTGACCCACCTGCAGCTACTTCTACAGATGAAGTAAAGAATGTTTACCTCGCTCGGAAGACTCAGTACTCCACAGTTCAGTGTGCTATCTTGTATGGTTTAGAATCGGAGCTTCAGAAAAGGTTTGAGAATTCAGACCCACATGATATTGTCCGTGATCTCAAATTGATCTTTGAGACTCACGCGGCAATTGAGAGCTATGAGGCTTCTGAAAAGTTCTTTAAGCGCAAGATGGAAGAGGCAGCTCGTTAGTGAGCATGTGCTTGGATGTCTGGCACGCATAAACAAACTTCAAAGCTTGGGTATAGTGATTCCTAATGCTTTGGGGATTTATCGTGTCCTCAATCACTACCACCAAGTTACAAGAACTTTGTGATGAACTACAATATGCAAAACATGATCAAGCAGTTGCGAACTCTTTGCCATGTTAAAATCTGCAGTTGAGATCAAGAAAGAGCACCAAGTGTTGATGGTCAATAAGACCACCAAATTCAAGAAAGGCAAGTCTAAGCAAAGGACACTTCAAGAAGGGTGGTAAGAAAGTTACCGCTACGAAGAAGACCAAGGCTGGACCTAAGCACGTCTTGAGTGCTTTTACTTGCAAGGAGAAGGTCCTTTGGGCGGAATTGCCCAAAGTACTTGGCGGATTTGAAGAACGACAACATCAAGAAGAAAGGTATATCGATATACATGTTATTGATGTGTATCTCACTAGTACTCGTAGTAGTGCCTAGGTATTTAATCTTGGTTCGGTTGCTCATATTTGTAACTTTCGAACAGTCTTGCGAATAAGCGGAAGCTAGCGAAGAACGAGGTGACGATGCGGCGTGGGAAGCGGATCAAAGGTTGATGTGATCGCGGTCGGCACGCTACCTCTTCATCTACCATCGGGATTAGTTTTATACTTAAATAATTGTTATTTGGTGTCTGCTTTGAGCATGAACATTATATCAGGATCTTGTTTATTGCGAGGCGGTTACTTGTTTAAGTCCGAGAATAATGGTTGTTCGATTTATATGAGTAATATGTTTTATGCACATGCACCTTTGATAGATGGTCTATTCTTATTGAATCTCGATAGTGGAAATACACATATTAATAACATTGAAGCTAAACGTTTGAAATCGGCGATAACTCGACCTATATGTGGCCTTTGTCGTCTTGGTCACATTGGAGTGAAGCGTATGAAGAAACTCCATTCCGATGGACTTCTTGAATCACTTGATTTCGAATCACTTGAAAGATGCGAAGCATGTCTGATGGATAAAATGACTAAGACTCCATTTTCTGGTATAATGGAGCGAGCTACGGACTTATTGGAAATCATACATACCGATGTGTGTGGTCCAATGAGTGTAGCATCGCGCGGTGGTTATCGTTATGTTCTTACCTTCACGGATGACTTGAGTAGATATGGGTATATCTATTTCATGAAACATAATTCCAAAACTTTCGAGAAGTTTAAGGAATTTTAAAGTGAGGTTGAGAATCAAAGTAACAAGAAGATTAAATTTCTACGTTCTGATCGTGGGGGTGAATATCTAAGTTACGAGTTTGGCGAGCATTTGAAGAAATGCGGAATACTTTCACAATTGACACCGCCGGGAACACCACAGCGTAATGGTGTGTCCGAACATCGTAATCGAACTCTCTTAGATATGGTTCATTCTATGATGTCACTTACAGATTTACCGCTACCATTTTGGGGTTATGCATTAGAAACAGCCGCATTCACTTTAAATAGGGCACCATCTAAATCCGTTGAAACGACACCGTATGAATTATGGTTTGGGAAGAAGCCTAAATTGTCGTTCCTTAAAGTTTGGGGTTGTGAAGCCTATGTAAAGAAGTTACTGAGGACAAGCTTGAACCCAAAGCGGAAAAATCGTCTTCATAGGATACCGAAGGAAACTATTGGGTATACCTTCTATCATAGATCCGAAGGCAAAATCTTCGTTAAGAATGGATCCTTTCTAGAAGGAATTTCTCTCGAAAGAAGTGACTGGAAGGAAAGTAGAACTCGACGAGGTTGTCGAACCTTCTCTCGAACTTGCGAGTAGCGCGACCGGAAGAAGTTCTGTGGTGCTGCACCAATAAGAGAGGAAGCTAATGATGATGATCATGAAACTTGTTGTAGTTGCTCTGAGCCTCGCAGGTCAACGAGAACTCGTACCACTCGATTGGTATGATCCGTTATGAATGTCATGTTGGTGGACAACACCGATGACCTGCGACATATGAGGAAGCGATGATGAGCCCAGATTCCAATAAATGGCAAGAAGCCATGAAATCCGAGATTGGATCCATGTACGAAAACCAAGTATGGACTTTGGTAGACTTCCGGATGGCGAAGGCTGTCGAGAACAAATGGATTTTCAAGAAGAAAGCAGTCTTGATGGTAATGTTCCGTCTATAAAGCTCAACTTGTCGCAAAAGGGTTTCGACAAATTCAAGGAGTTGACTACGATGAGACTTTCTCACGGTAGCGAAGCTAAAGTCTGTGAGGATTATGTTAGCAATCGCATATTATGATTATGAGATATGGCAGATGGATGTCAAAACAGCATTCCTCAATGGAGACATTGATGAAGAGTTGTATATGATGCAACCCAAAGGTTTTGTCGATCCTAAAGATGCTAACAAGGTATGCAAACTTCAACGGTCCATCTATGGATTGAAGCAAGCATCCCGAAGTTGGAATCAACGTTTTGATAAGGTAATCAAAAGTTTTGGTTTTATACAAACTTATCGAGAAGCTTGTATTTACAAGAAAGTGAGTGGGAGCTCTGTAGCATTCTTAATATTGTGTGTAGATGACATATTGTTGATTGGGAATGATGTAGACCTTCTTAATAGTGTCAAGGAATATTTGAATAATAGTTTTTCAATGAAGGATCTTGGCAAAGCAGCTTACATATTAGGCATAAAGATTTATAGAGATAGATCGAGACGCCTAATATCATTGTCACAAAGTACATATTTGGACAAAGTTCTAAAGAGGTTTGGAATGGAAGATAGCAAGAAAGGGTTCTTGCCCATGTTGACCAATACGACGTTAAGTAAAACTCAAAGTCCGACAACGGCAGAAGATAGAGAAAGGATGAGTAAGACTCCCTATGCCTCAGCCATAGGATCTCTAATGTATGCCATGCTATGTACTAGACCCGACATTGCATATGCTGTTAGTTTAACTAGCAGATATCAAAGTGATCCAGGAGTGGATCATTGGACGTGATCAAAAACATCCTTAAGTACTTGAGAAGAACTAAGGATATGGTTCTTTCTTATGGAGGTGATGAGCACTCGTTGTTAATGGTTACACCGATGCTAATTGGAACACCGATCCGGATGATTCTAAATCACAACTGGATACGTATTTACTTTGAATGGTGCTGATTAATGGAGGAGTGCAAAGCAAAGCGTTATGGCAAGATCTTCAAGCGAATCGGAATACATGGTTGCCCGGAGGCTTCACAAGAAGCGATATGGATGAAAGAGTTCATTACAGAGCTGGGTGTGGTTCCAAGTGCGCTGGACTCAATGTCTATCTACTGTGATAACATGGGCGCCATAGGCAATGCGCAAGAACCAAGGTCACACAAGAAGCTGAAGCATATCAAGCTACGTTTTCACGCTATTTGAGAACATGTCCAAGATGGAGACATAAAGATTTGCAAAGTACACACAGATCTGAATGTGGCGGATCCGTTGACTAAACCTCTCCCGAGGGAAAAACATGACCAACACCAAACTGCCATGGGTGTTCGGTATATTACCATGTAATCTAGATTAGATGACTCTAGTGCAAGTGGGAGACTGTTGGAGATATGCCCTAGAGGCAATAATAAATGTAGTTATTATTATATCTTTGTGTTTATGATAAATGTTTACATTCATGCTATAATAGTATTAACAAGGAAACATTAATACGTGTGTGATTTGTAAACTAAAATAGAGTCCCTAGTAAAGCTTCTTTATAATACTAGCTTGTTGGTTAACAAATGATTGTGGTTTCCCTATCATGAACATTGAGATGTTATTAACAACAAGATCATATCGTTAGGAGAATGATATGGTGGACATACTCCTATAGATAAGCGTAGCATAAAGATCAAGTCATTTTAATAATTCAATTGCTATATGCTTTCTGATACATAGTAACCAGATTCCTTCGACCATGAGATCATGCATATCACCTTCACCGGAAGGATGCTTTGATGACATCAAACACCACACCGTAACTGGGTGGCTATAAAGGTGGCATTGAGTGTTCGAAAAGTATTGGTTGAGACACATGGATCAAGAGTGGGATTTGTCCATCCATATGACGGATAGATATACTCTGGGCCCTCTCGGTGGAATGTCATCCAATTAGCTTGCAATCATGTGGTGGCTCACAAGGGATCACATATCACGGGAGCGAGAAAAGAGTACTTATGAGTAACGAGGTTGAACTAGGTATGCGAGAGATACTGATCATAACCTCGGATAAGTAAACTATCGTGAGACAAAGGGAAATTGGTATCGTATGTAAGTGGTTCATTCGATCACAAAGTAATCGTAGAAATATGTGGGAGCCATATGAATTTCAGATTCCTCTATTGGTTATTGTTGGAGAAGTGTCTCGATCATGTCGCATAATTCACGAACCGTAGGGAGACACATAAGGATTGACGTTGTTTGAGTAGTTATGGAATGATGAGTAAGAGACCGAATGTTGTTCGGAGTCTCGGATGGGATCAGGGATATCACGAGGAGATCCGGAATGGTCCGTAGAATAAGATTCATATAAGGAAAGTCTTGTTTCGGGGTTGGAGAATAGTTTCGGTGTTTTCATCGGGAATGTTCTAGAAGGTTAGGAATGTCGGCACTCGGAGGAAGGGTACATGAATGTGTCATAACAAGTTGGAATGATTGCATCATGTACTAGGTGTCATCGCTGAACAAAATAAAGGGTTTAATCAAATCCTAGTTTGAAAAGTCAAACGCCAATTTGAAAAGTCAAATGGCTATTTTGTGAGGTGGAGGGGAAGTAGGAAACCTACTTGGGGAGGAGTTCCCTCCCTCCACGGCCGGCCCACTTGGGATCCGAGTTGGGGAGGGATTCCCCTCCCCTGGCGCGCCCCCTCCACCTATATAAGGAGGGGCAGGGCTGCCCCTCTAAGTACACAACACCTCCACCCAAAACCCTAGCTCCTAGCCGCCGGCGCTACCACCTCCTGCTGCCGCCGCCTAGGCAAACCCTAGCCGTCGGCCTTGCCCCCTCCTTGGTGCGTCTAAACCCTAGATCGCTGAGGCTCTCTCTCATAGTCCAATATACTCGCTCCGGCTTAAGGCGAAGCCCTGCGAGATCTCCTCTACTTAGGTACCACGCGTTGTCTTGGCCGAATCGCGAGAGTGCTACAACCTCCATTTTCTTTGGAACAAGGGAGAGGAAGGTCTTCGTCAATCGAACGATGTGACCGATTGTGGAAGCGCCTAGGAACGTGTGGGAAGGATCGTCTACGCGATTTTGAGATCGGAAAGAGTACGACTACATCACCCACGAGAATCCGCTCTCGTTAAACACTTTGGAATCTTCGAGGATGAGTTATTCCATCGACTCGTTGCTACAATCTAGTAGATAGATCTTGGCTTGTTTTTTTGTATGCGGTAGAATTTTTTTGTTTTCCATGCTACGAAACCCTACAGTGTGCCCCTTGTATTCAAGGGACTTGAGATTGTCAACTTATACTTCATCAAGCATATACTCTATCTTTGTTCATTTTAACCTTAACCACTTCAAGATGCTTATGATAGAGGCAATGAGGGATGAAAGCTAACAAATACCATAATTTTTGGAAGCTCTTTTTGAAACTTGAAATCCCTGCTTCCTTTACAAAAGGCCTTTCTTCCACCATTATTTGAGTCTCCACCTTCTACCTTTAGGCACCATTAAGAGAGCATAGTTGTCATTCTATGTGCAGTGTTCCAAAGCTTATTAATTGATGTATATTGTGATATTACTTGTTCTTGTGCTATTTGTTTCTAGTCACCCTTGTGAACTTTGAAGGTGTCCTATGCATCTATTTGCTACTCTATGAGGGACAAGCTGAATGACACCATGCTATGTTTTCTATATGTGAAACAAACAAACGTTTTTCAATGCATGTTATTCTTGATCTTTGTTTGTAGCTTGTCATGGTGCATGCATAGTTACTATGTTCTATTGTTAGAACTCCATCTTTCATGCACATGTTTAGATTTCTTTGATCCCATCTTTCAATGCTTGCAAATGGTTAGATCTTTATTGTGAGGGTGCATGTCACCTTAAAAATTATTCTTTTTATCACCTACCTACTCGAGGACGAGCAGGAGTTAAGCTTGGGGGTGCTTGATACGTCGAAAACGTATCTATAATTTTTATTGCTCCATGCTCGTTTTGTATCTACTTTGCTTTGCTTTGTCTACACTTTGAGGTGTTTTTATATCTTTTCTGGAACTAACCTATTAACAAGTTGCCACAGTGCGGTTATGCTTTTCTTGTTTTGGTTCCAAAAAGGCAGAAAATCAATATTCTCGGAATTGTACGGGACAAAAGCCAAAGCCAATAACTTTCCGTGAGGGACACGAATCCAGAAGGAGGGACGGAGAGGCACCAGTAGGTGGACAGACCCTCCCTGGGCGCGGCCAAGCCTGGCCCGTGCCTGGGGAGGGTGTAGGCCCTCTGGCCGCCTCCTCGGCCTCCCCCTTCGCCTATAAGAATCCTCCGACCCAAAAACCCTATGGAATCCAGAAGAAATCCACGAAAACCTCCGTAGCGCCGCGGCCACCGAAGGGGAGATTGGGGGACAGAAATTCTCTGTTCTAGCACCCTGCCGGGATGGGGAAGTGCCCCCGGAGCCATCTCCATCGCCATCTTCATCACCATTGTTGATTCCCATGATAAGGAGGGAGTAGCTCTTTCTTAGGGCTAAGGGCTCTACCGGTAGCTATGTGTTCATCTCTCTCTATGCATGATCTTGTGGTCATGAGCTTTGTAATCAAGTAGATCTACCTTGCTACTCAAGTGCTTCATTAGATCTCTGCTCTCCCCATGTGTGTGAAAGTGACAGCGTGCACGCCATGGTGGCACTTAGGTTTGAGTCTACATAAATACTCTTTGTGCTTTAATAGATCTATACTTTTCCCCACGTGTGTGAAAGTGACAGCGTGCATACCGTGTGTGGCACTTTGGCTAGATTGAATATTTGTTATGAGTTATATTTGGAGTTGGATGTCTCTATGAAATTGTGGTGTTTGTTGGAACCATCTAGCGCTCAAGATGACAGTGTGGGGTTATCTAGATTGGGGAAGGCGGACTTTGAGGTGTGCTGCTATAGCCCTACCTTGGATTAGAGTGTCCAACCGGAGAGTAGTTAAGAGTAGTATCATGAAGAGAGGATATTTATATGAGAGAGTGTTCACTAGTGAAAGTATGATCCGTAGGCCTTGTTTCTAAGCATTGAAACATAGTTTGCTTCTAGATCTGTTGCATGTTTGCTTGCTTCCATCTTTGCTCCGTTTGCCGAGGAGGTTTTGGGCTTTTACCTTTCCTCCATGCCATCAGCTCTTTTCTGGCACCGTTACCCCACGTCAACAACAAGTCAGAAGCTATTTTCTGGCACCGTTACCACTTGTATTTCACTATCTCTTTGCCAAACTAGTGCACCTATACAACTGACAAGTGTATTGGGTGTTTTTTTTTGAGAAACACAGTACAACGCAAACGCTCACAATGCGTGCATACACTCACCCCCTATGAACACACGCACGCACACCCTACCCCTATGAGCACCTCCGAGAGACTGAGCCAGCGGGTCTTGAAATTGACGAAGTCACCGCAGGCGCCTCGCTATCGACGGGAACGTCGCCTCCCACTGATAGAATATTCCGCCTTTATGAGACACCAAAGCGTCAAACCTGGGGTTTGAACTCTGGTGGGCTGGGGGTACCACTGCCCTCCTAACCATCCAACCACGGGTTGGTTCTCGTGTATTGGGTGTGTTGGGGACACAAGATACTTCTTGTATCTTGATTGCAGGGTGGCTTGAGAGGGAATACCTTTGACCACTTCCTCCTGAAGTTCGATAAACCTTGGGTGATCCACTTAAGGGAAACTTGTTGCTTCTCTACAAACCTCTGCACTTGGAGGCCCAACAACTGTCTACAAGAATAGAAGTGCGTAGACATCAGGCTCTCAAGTGAGTAACTCGATCATATCTTTTGGAGAGAGCTCAAACCTTTGCATACTTAGCATCATCTTTCTTGGTTGTTATTTGGATCTTATCCATGTGAGGTTCTAGAGCTTGTGGAAATATTCATAACAAGCTCTATTTCATCAAAAATGGATTTTCCCTTTATATTATTGCGTTTTTTATCTTAGAGGTTTTCCGGATTCTCATCAAGAGAGGTATCTCACTTTAAAATACATGAAGTATTCTCCTTTGGTATCCAATATTTCTGTTGGGTAGCTCTTGTCGTCCTCTTTCCAAAAAAATTAGTTTCGGGTCAATCAAAGTTTTAAAACTCTAGATATCGTCGTTTGAAGGTTGCCTCTTATTTGGTTCCATCCTTCCTGGCTAAAACAAAAGGTTGATGGAATATCCAGACCGGAATATTCGTTGTGCAAACACCGGAGTCTCCGGTGTGGACTGGAGTTTTGTCTCAAACTTCCGGTGTGGATCCAAGATGAAGCCCAGGGTCGTTCTGTATAAAGGTCCAGAGATAGACCAGAATCTCTAGTGTATTCTCGCAGACTAGAATCTCCGGAGTCTCCTATGTGCTCATATTCGGTGTTCCTGCCAAGTCTTCGGAGGGAGCATTAAGACCTGGCCCAGGACATTCTATATGGGGGTCCAAAGATGGGCCGGAGAAAGTCCGAAATATCTGATGTGAGACAAACGTAGACCAGAGTCTCCGGTGTGGAAATTCCCTAACAAGCAGAAAATGGTCTGAAGTGAGTGGGCCTGTAAAAAGGGGCCCTTCTTCCCTAATGAGTGACTGCGACTTCTGCAAGCTTTCCCCTCCATTGTTAACCTTCTTGATCTTGCTTCCCCTCAATCCCTCCTATGATTCTTGCATATTCTTGAGGGATTTGAAAGAGGAGATCTAGATCTACAACCCCACGATTCAATCTCTCCTCTAAGTGAGGGGAACATATTGGGATCTAGATCTTGGAGTTTTTTGTGGATTTTCTCAATTTTTCTTTCTCTCTTATTTCCCCATAAGCTTTTGTAGCTTTGGTGGAATTTGAGAGAGAAGAATTTGAGCACCTCTTGTGTTCTTGCCATTGCATTTGGTGCATCGGTTTGAGTTCTCGGTGAGGATTCGATTGGGTGAAAGCTAAGAAGCTTTTTACTCTTGGGTTCTTGGAACCCTAGACGATTTAGTTGTTTTATAGGTTTGTAGATTACTTGGGGCCTCCAATTAAGTTGTGGGCCTTTCCCCAAGCTTGTTTGTTGGGAGCCTCCAATTGAGTTGTGGAGAAGTGCCCCAACCTTGTGAGAGGTTCCGAATTGCACCGACAAGTGTACCGATAGTGGAAGTGTGGATCGATCCCGTTGGGGTGAGATTCATAGGAGAAAAAGGGAGGCCTCTTATGGTGTTGGTGGTTTTATATCACCCCACTCCAAACGATACCTACTCCATGTTGGGAGGAAATCGGTAAAACATCGTCATCTCCGCGTGCCTCGGTTATCTCTATATCCGAGCTCTTACTTATGTACCTTACTTTGCGATAGCCTTCGTGCTTGAAGCATATATCTTCCTATCGCATAGTTGCTTGTCTTGATTAGCCTAAGTTAGTGGTGTACATAGGTGAACCCCAGTTGTTCTAGGTTTTGTGCTTGACAAAGTAAATGCTAGTTTAAGTTCACCTTTGTTAAGACACTCTTCAAAAAGTTTTAAACCGCCTATTCACCCTCCTCTAGGCGGCATCTATATCCTTTCAGCATCCTCATGACCTAGTCGTTCGTTATAGCTTCTTATATGCAATCTCACCAAGTGGCCCCATTGTATCTTCCCATCACGCGGGAGAACAAATCCCGGTCTTGATGCATACGCCCCAACATATTCCTTTGGAATACTCAATATACATATTTATGATCACACCATGTTATGGTGTGACGGTTGATGCAATCAAAGCAGCCGCAGGTGATAATGATTAAATATGATCCCACGGTCAAAGGAGAAGGTCACTTCGTTTCCTAATTATTGCAACATGAACTATGTGACTTGGTTGTGCTGCAAAACTTATGTTGGGCAAGCGTGCCCATCATGTCATTCACTAATATCATGACTTTATTGTCAATTGGCATAAATGCTCCATGATCAGAAAATCTTGATCATCACTTGACCAATGAACTAGTTGAATAGAGGCTACTAAGGACTTGGTTTGTTCACATACCACACATGTACCAATGTTTCCACTTGATACAGTTATAACACGGTATAAAATTATTATGAACTAATTAAAATACGATAATAAATAGCTTTTATTATTTTTCTATAGGGCATATCTCCTTTAGTTACGTAAACTTCTTGGACGGTACTGTGTTAGAGAGGACATTGCAAGTTCGGTATCAAAACCAAGAGTGTTTCATTCAAACTTTCTACACTATCCTCCAAAATCCTCTTCACACCATTTGTCACATCTGGGCCACAAACACCCCAATGACGATGGAAGAAGTGGGCTTAGTAGCCATTCGGCCTAGAGGCCTTACACAAATACATTTGAAAGAGGCCCCCTTTTACCTCTTCACGTGAAATCAGTTGGCACAATTTGGAATTCATATCTTATGAAACCTTTACTGGGACATGTGAAAGAACCTCATCAACCCTCAAAATTCCTTCCTTTTTAGTATAGTTTTTTTTATAGAAATCCATGATTAACTGCTTCATCTCCTAAACAACATGAGTAACAGACCCATCCGGCCTAACAATCATAATTTTTTTACTTCTCTTCCTTCTCCCATTGGAGAGAGAGGTGGGCGGGGTACATCGTGTGAAGAAAAAGGGAGGCGGGGCCTGATTGATTGTTGCCATTATGACATGAACCAGGCCACATGTATGTCTAGCAAAGGGAGTGTTGATAGAAGTAAATTGAAGGGATTTATATTGATGAAACCAATCCAAATTAATAGACTCAAATTTGTATTGATTCAGATGTATCTAGACTACTTAGAATTATATAAATTCAGATATACTTTCTCTATTTGGGATTATAGGTCCTACACTGCCTACACGTATATCCAAACCTGGCCATCGGGCCGTGCCTCGCGTCTTGCCCGTGTACCTGTGGGGCTTAAGACCGTCGAAGCTTAAGACGTCACATGGCGACGGGCCCGTCTTGCCCGTGGCCTGGGGCCGTTCGATGCCGTGACCTCGAACGCGTCTGAAGCCCGTTAAGTAAGATGCCAGCGACAAATCAAGGAAATAGGGGCAAAAAGGTGGGCGGGGTACATCGTGTGAAGAAAAAGGGAGGCGGGGCCTGATTGATTGTTGCCATTATGACATGAACCAGGCCACATGTACGTCTAGCAAAGGGAGTGTTGATAGAAGTAAATTGAAGGGATTTATATTGATGAAATCAATCCAAATTAATAGACTTAAATTTGTATTGATTCAGATGTATCTAGACTACTTAGAATTATATAAATTCAGATATACTTTCTCTGTTTGGGATTATAGGTCTTACACTGCCTACACGTATATCCAAACCTGGCCATCGGGCCGTGCCTCGGCGTGCCGGCCCGTGGCACGCGGGCTTAAGACCGTCAGAAGCCCGGCACGTCACATGGCAGACGGGCCCGTGGCCCGGCTGGGGCCACGGCCCGTTAAGTAAGATGCCAGTGACAAATCAAGGAAATAGGGGCAAAAAGGAGGGTGACGGGGGTTCGAACTCAAGATCTTGGCGTCCCAGAGCCTCCGCTCGACCACTAGGCTAAGCACTTGTTAGTGATTTACTTCGTATTCGGACCTTATTATAGGATTCTTTGACGGGCCCGCATAAAACATCTCCCAGCCCGCGGGCCGAACGTGCCGCGGGCCAGCCCGTCAGGCATCGGTGCCGGGCTTGGGCCGCAAAGCCGGGCACGCGTGCCGGCCGACACGACACGTGAGCTTGGTGGGCCATGGCGGGCCGTGCCGTGCCAGACCCGTTTAACGCGTGCCGGGCCTGGACCGTGCCGGGTCGGCCCGTTGGCCAGATTTGCGTATATCTAGGTTGTTAATTTGACTAATAAAATAAAAGTTATATAGCACAAAAATTATACAGTATCATTGAAAAATATAGCATCTAAAATTTATAATGATATAATTTATATGTTATTCTACCTATAATCCTAAACGGAGGGAGTCATGAATCTGGGGAGTATCGATAAAAGTGAAACTTTTGACTCCTTCCCATTATTTTTGTCTAAAGGCTTGTGATATTGTGAAGGAGTGGAGGGGGTAAAAGTAAAGCACGGCCAACGGGCAGGCGGCCACCGCATCCCGCGTCTCATCCTGTTGCTTCGCCGCCGGCTCTCCTCCAGTTTCCACCGCCACCGTCGGGCCCGTCCAGCCGGGCGCTAGTCATCCGCTACCCGCGTCCACTCCACCCTCCAAAGGGGCCCTACTCCGAAGGTCAGGTCATCGTTCGAAGCTCGGCTCCGCCGATTTCCCCCGACCCCCCACTTCTCTCCCTTCCGCCTCTCCTTCTTTCTCCTCCAGCCGTTCTTCCCGCTGATTCTTCTCCCTTCGCCCCACGCATCCTGCCCTCCATCCTTCGCCCGTTGGATTCGGTTTCCGTCTACTAATCCCTCGTAAAATCTGCGGTCTCGTTTCGCCCCTACCTGCTGCTCCATCAGTCCGTCGCCCCCTTCGCCTGTAGCCACCTCCAATTCCGCCGCCGCCGGCCGCTTCCTCTGGAGATTCTTCTTCTTCTTCAGGTCTCCTAGATCCGGCAGGGGCTTCACATTTCCACCCAAATTTAGCAACGGGGGAGCCAGGTTGCAGCAATGGAGCTTGTGGTGGGCGCCTCGGAGGCGACGATGAAGTCCGTCATGGGCAAGCTGGGCGGCCTGCTCGCCCAGGAGTACACTCTGATTAGGGGCGTCAACGGCGACCTCCAGTACATCAACGACGAGCTCGCCAGCATGCAGTCCTTCCTCCGCGACCTCGCCACCATCGGCGCCGGCGGTGGCCAAGCCCAAACCCACGGCCACCGGATGAAGGACTGGATGAAGCAGATCCGGGACATCACCTACGACATCGAGGATTGCATCGACGACTCCGCCCACCGCCTCCATGGCCTCCGCTCCGACATGTACTGCTACTTCTTCGCCAACAGCGTCTATGAGATCCTCACATGGTGGCCTCGCCGGGACGTTGCCAGCAAGATCTCTGTTCTCAAGATGCGGGCACAGCAGATCGGCGAGCGCCGGGAGAGGTACGGTGTCAACAACCCGGAGGCCGCCGGCGGAACCGAGGGATCCCATGCCAGTCAGAGCCCTACCGCTGGATTCGACGCTGCCGACAACCAGGATGCAAGCCTCCAGCTTGTTGCCACCAAGGACCCGGTGGGAGTGGAGGACCACATGAAGGAGCTGGAAGAGTGGCTAACTAACAAGAACAGCTGCGGCGTGCTGTATGTTGTCGGGTTCGGTGGGGTGGGCAAGACCACCATCGCCACCGCCCTGTACCGGAAATTTGGGGACCAATTCGATCACCGTGCGATGGTCACCGTGTCTCAGAGCTCCGACATCAACGCTATTCTGACCAACATCAAGAATCAAGTCATGCCGCAGTCCAGCAGCCAGAAGCAGGACTCCACCGAAGGCGTACTCGGTCGTCTCAAGCGCGGTAGCTCGGCATTTGCAGCCAAGTGCTGCAGTGCCGGCACCTCAGAGGAAACACGTGGTGAGACAAAGCTAGATCAGCTCAAGAAAGATCTCAAGGAACACTTTGATAACAACAGGTATCTAGTAGACAGTGATCCATATTTTAGTTTCACTGATGAATGCTGAATAAGTAGATTCCTGATTATATGCTAATATGAATTGTGAACTTCAAGATAACATGACGTAATCGATTTATCTTTTAGTACTCTTTGTTGTTTATAATGACATGGCAAACATATATCATCTAGGTACATAAATTAGTTCTAGATATGCATTTACATTTCATTCATTGCTTAATAGGAAAAATATCATTTTTGGACCATGGGCCCATAGATGTTTTTGTCCTAAATCCGCTGCCCTAAACTCTAATTCCAACAATGGATCCTGGATCCGCTGCACTGTTATCATCATGGTTTTGCACCAAAATAGATGCCATCTGTGAAACGAACCCATGCTGCATGTGCCTAATCGACCACTTTGACATAGAAGCCACTATGCCATTAAATCAGAATATGGGCAACATGTTATTTTCCCATATCTTCATCTGTGTTTGTTTCACTCTCCATTCCTCTCTCACGCTCCGCAGTGCCCCACGCCATATTTGAGTTCCTTGATGTCTGGTTTTTTAGGAACCTCCTCAAGAGGCAGGCGGTTACTGCAATTTCCATGCAGTGGAATATTATTGACCCAGTTTATATAATTGTGACATGTTTGGCTGCCTCATTATCATCTTCCCCCATGTCCACCACCTCGACTCAGTTCTTGCCTGATCCCTCCATTTTTTTCCCATTTCCCCCTCTCCCACCACATCCCACCATGTACAAAACCAACTACATTTAACTATGGACCTATGGCGGCCAAGATAGTTATCAACCTGAACACCATTGCGGAGCGTGGTCAGGTGGCGGAGCTGCAAGGCCAGGGAGGGGCCTGATGCACCTGCAGATCTCACACACATGGCTCGGTTGCGCAGTTTTAGAATCACTGGCTTTCCTCCCAAATATAGAAAAGATTGCTCTCTAAGTTCCTAGGTATCCATCCTCTTACAGATCTTCAGTACCACGACTGCTTATCTTCTTTTAGATGATGAAAAAATGATGAACTGGTGGAAATTCCTGCCTTTGCATTTATGTTTCTTTGCAATCTTATTCTGCTCCGCTGTCCACATCATTTGATTCAGATAAAAAAAATGAGGGAAGTAGTATTGTCCTCTTAGACAAGAATTAGAAAATCATTAAGTTCGATAAAGGAGTTATAGTTATTGGCTTATTGTTTATTGATGGTCACTCACTCTCTGCTTCATTAGATCTTGAAAACTTACTTTCTGCTCGCACTTTCAATTTCTTTTCTTGCAGTTACTTGGTCTTGGTTGATGATGTTTGGTCTGCGACAACATGGGACCAGATTAGAAAGTCACTTCCTCCAAGTAAGCAACGCAGCAGAATAATAGTTACTACACGGTTTCAAGCTGTTGCTACAGCACGTAGAGGAGAAGAAGGTGATCGTACTCGTAAAGTCGTCCCTCTTGGCGTTGAAGAATCTGAGAAGTTATTTAAACAGTCCTTCTTTGAATCCAAAGGAAACATGGTTGATAGGGTTCCAAAGGAAGTCTGGAAGATGTGTGGGGGGCTGCCATTGGCCATAGTTACCATGGCTGGACATGTGGCCTGCAACCCAAACAAATCAGAAGAAGAATGGTTGAAGGTTTGCAAATCTCTATTTCCAGAGTCAGTGAAGGATCATGTGAAAGATGGTAGGAAGGACCTTACCCAGGAGGAAGTTGGTAGGATTGTTAGTCATTGCTACAATGACATGCCTGCTGACATCAAGACTTGCTCTCTGTATTTGAGCATATTTCCAAAGGGCCAAAAAATCAGCACAAAGCGTTTGACAAGGCGATGGATAGCCGAAGGCTTCGCTGAGAAGCAGGGGCTGAGTGTGGAGGATGTTGCAGAGACATATTTCAATCATCTCATAAGAAGGAAGATTATCCGACCAGTGGAGCACAGCAATGGAAAGGTGAAGAAGTGCATAGTCCATGACATGGTTCTTGAGCATATTGTAGCGAAGGCAAGTGAAGAGAATTTCATCACTGTGGTTGGTGGTAACTGGCTTATGCAGCCACCTAGTAGCAAGGTCCGTCGGCTGTCCCTCCAAGAAAGTGATTCCAAACGTGCAAATGATACAGAGAAGATGAACTTGTCTCATGTCCGCTCACTGACCATGTTTGGGAGCTTGAACCAACTTCCTTCCCATTCTTTCAAGTTTGGAATTGTACAAGTCCTGGATCTTGAAGGCTGCACAGGTTTCAAAGTGCATCATACAGAGGAAATATGCAAAATGCTTCTTCTCAAGTATCTCAGCCTCCGAAGAACTGATACTAAAAAGCTTCCAAAAGCGATTGGAAAGCTTGAGAACCTCGAAACTCTGGACATTAGGGAGACAAATGTTGTTGAGTTGCCTAAAACCGTATGCCTGCTTGAACGGCTGGTAAACATACTTGGTGGGGATAAAAGAACAAGAAGGGCATTGAGGCTTCCTGAAGAGTTGAATAAGAAAAAGAAAATGAAGGCCTTGCGCATCCTGTCGGGGATTGAGATTGTTGGGGGATTGGCAGACCTTCATCATTTGACTGAGCTGAGGAAGCTTGCCATCTACAAGCTCAGCACCATGGGTGATGATGCAGGTTTCAAAGATTTAAGCTCCTCTATCGAGTACCTTGGTGGCTACGCTCTACAGACCCTCGTAATTGACGATGAGTCATCCAGGTTCATCAAATCACTGGATGATATGTCATCACCTCCAAAATTCCTTGTTGCCCTCGAGTTATCTGGCAAGATGGTTCAGCTCCCTGGCTGGATCACACAACTGAGTGCTCTCAGCAAGTTAACCCTTTCCGTAACAGCTCTCAGAACAGACAACTTTCTGCAGCTTAGCAACCTAGAGGCACTGTTCTCCCTCACCTTTTCATTCAGGGCAGAGAAGCAGGACTCGGAAACAATGACCATTCTGGCGGAAAACAAGCTGTCCTCCGATGGGGAGATCACAATTCCAGGTGCTGGATTCAAGAGCCTTAAGCTTCTCCGCTTTTGTGCTCCTCTCTTGCCAGTGCTGAGCTTTTCGAAGAATGCCATGCCAGAGCTGGAGAGGCTCGAGCTGCGGTTCAGCATGCTGGAGGGCCTCTGCGGCGTGGAAAACCTTGCAAGACTCAAAGTGGTGCATCTGACATTGGACGACAAAGACGGCGAGCATATGACCAAGATGGTACAACGTGAGATGGAGACAGCAGTGAAGAAGAGGACCGATGGCAATGCACCCAGGATAATCCTTGATCAGTGACTGATCCAGTGTAAGCCCAACAGTGATGTTTTGTCTGTTCTGTATGTTGAAAATCGCCGTATTCCTGCACAGTCTTGGATATTTTCACGCCACTTATGCTTTACCTACTCGAAGAAATATGATTCTGTCAAAAAAAAAGATGATGCTTCATCTGGGTACATTCGTTGTATTTATGTGTGTGACAGCTTTGATTGATCATGAGTGTTGCGTGATCTTGTAAATTCCATGTAAGGATATGGTAATATACAATATGTACTGGATATCTGATACCATAAGATGCAAGGCGTTCAACATGTTGTAACGAAGGTCCATATGGATTCTGTATTGATTTCCCAGTAATGTTGTGAATGTCACTGTACGAACCAAATATAGTGGAACTGGTGCATTTGTGACATTGGACGGCAAACACCGCGAGCATATGTGACCAAGAAGGTCCAGCTGGAGGTGGAGACAGTGTTTAAGAGGAGGACCGATGGCAGGGCGATGAGGATAAACCTTGATCATCAGTGACTAATTCCAAGTAAGCACAACAGTGGTGGTTGGCAAGTCTGTACATTTTAAAATCATCGTCCGATTACATGTTACCTGACACTACTTATGTTTTATGTGCGCAGCGGGATGGTACCATCGGCATCATGATCTTGCAAATTTTCGTAAGAGATTGGTCGTGCATTGATGTGAATCCATGTCTGGAGACCTGATACCAGAAGCCATAAAGTGTGTGCAGCATGTTGTAATGAAGGTCCATATGGTTTCTGAAATTATGTCGCCCAAAAGCAGCAACTAAAAGGCCAACAAACCTGTGAGTGTCACTTGCAAGAAATGGATCCAGTGAAGCATCTCTGAGGGGCATATTTGATCACTGCACTAGCTGTTTCTCACCGGTGTAAACTCCAGGCGTTTGTTCCAGGGAAAAAGGAGAAATAACTATATGGCAGAATGCAATGCAAGCATGGCTCCCAGTGAACATATGACCGGGTTTACTGGCAGCTGTTTTTATATTGCTTCCCAAAGTGCACCAGACAGGTATGAATCCGGTTGCAGGACTTGCCTGCATCTGGATGCAGTGTAGGCTACCACTGAGAAGATTTTAACTGGAGGTTAGTTTACCGCTGAGAGGAAGAGTGCTCGGTGCTTTCTGACTATATTATTTTGCTGAACGATGGAGACGTCGGCGCGCGTGCTCGCTGGTCTTCTTCCAGCCTTGGACGTCATAATTGTACAAGGGTGAATGACAAAAGGAGGTCAGCAGAAAGCGATCACAAGTTGGAACCACAGACCCAGATAAAGATCAGAGGTGACATGGGTCAGGATGCTTACTGGTACCTACAGCTCCTACTTTTACCACCACCATCATCATCACATCTCTTCCTCTGCTGCTGCTGCCTCTGTCGGACAGATTTCCCGTGGCTATGCTACCTTCGCTGCTCCTCCCCTCCACCTCAGGTACGGCAGGCTACACCCAAATTCACCGTTAATTAATTGAACCAAACCACAAATTCTGCACATCTGCTTTCTACTACCTCCATTCATAAATATATCGTATTAATCAAGCCAACTTGCCATAACCACGAGGCAGGGTAGATTAATTTGCAAGTTGGTTCTACTTAAGTATTTCTTCTCAATGTCATCCTAAATGATTATGTCCATATCAATTTTAGTGTTGGAAAACTAAAAAAATCAAGTCGCTCAACAGACAGCTGATGCTTTGATACTTGAATGGAGTGTTCAATGCAAACATCGCATTGGCATGCGACAACTCAATTCCCACAAGATTTAAAAAAAAATCTAATTGCAAAATAGGCACTTAAACAAAGAATGCCGATGGACACGCCATGAAAACGGTTGGGTGTCGCAGCTGAAATGTTCCACCATTGTCATCAGGGCGGTTTTGAGCAAAGTCACAGAATAGAATGGTGCGTTTAGTTTCTCGCACATAATCACAAAAAATCTCGTTTGTACTTGTAAGCTTGAGCATCTCAAACTAGTGGCACGAAATAAAAAAATATCAACGACAACGACAGGAGAAAAGGAAAAGGTTTGTGAGGTCATATTGCTGTCCACTGGTGCCCGCTGATGAACATGTAGTAATTCAGAAATTTTGTATGTAGAATTAGTGTTTCACTTTCACCACGAAGGCTGTCGTCACATGGCATTTTCATGCAGTAGTGTCATCCAGGAGTCAATGCATTCGCGGAAGTTATTGACCCTGAACTGCTTGTACCAATTTCTCTGCAGGATTAACATGTTCAACACTTTGATCAGCTAAAATTCCGGTCCAGAAGAACAATGTTTTGTGAGCAGTAAACAGAATTAGAGCAGAACCAATGAGTGAGCAAAATTGGCAGAAAGAAAGAATAAAATAGTATTATACACACAATTAAGTAGGCAAGTTTTCAGCGTGCATACCCAAAATTTAGTCCGATGTGAGCGAGCTTGTTCTTGTTCTGATCCAATTCACACCAGATCTTCAACCTTGGACAGCCGAAATGTTGAGACCTTTAAGGTTGGGGAGTTCAGATATGCTCTCGGCAAGGATTCAATGGCAGGGCATCTGTCGATGGTGAGCAACATAAGGGAGGTGAGATGTTTGAACCATTGTGGAAACGCTCCTATCCTCTCGCACTCACTGAAGTGAATGGATTGAAGTGAGGAGAGTTGTTTCATGCTATCCGGCAAATTGTTTAGCTGTTTGCAGCAAACGATCTTCAAGTCCTGAAGAGACTTGAGGTCACCCAAGTACTCTGGTAGCGAGATCATGTTGTCGCAATGTGAGAAAATTAGTGTATGGATGCCTGGGAGGTGGTGAAGCAAGCTGGGGCGACTGGGAGGCACATTGCACCTTTCGACTACCAGTTCAGTTGTTACGGGAGCACAAGAGCCCTCCTCCACACCACCTCTGTTCCGCCACGATGACATCACTTGCTGGCAATCTGATAGCTGCAACCTCCGAGCTCTAGGCGGGAGGGGTCCAAAGCTCAGCTCGGGGCATTTCTTTATAACCAATTCATCAATCACCGGGAACATAAACTCGCCCTTCTCATCACTGTAGCATGTGGTGTCGAACTCTTCCAGGCTATCCATGAACTCCTCTCCTTGGCTGTGTGCATCTCTGCCGAGGTGGTGAGCATTAAATTTCTTCCATGGTCTAAAAATAAAACCCATGAACTCCTCTCCACCAGTGTAGCATGTAGCGTCCAACTCCTGGCCCCCACTGTTAAACTCTCGTAGGTTCTTCATATCATCTACGGTGAACTTGGAGAGTTGGCTGAATGGTTCTCTGCTGCCTCCTGTCAGTTCACCAATGTCAATTCTTGTGATGCTGGGCATCCCTCTGAGAACCAGGCGTTGCAGGTTTGGTATGAGACCCAGCGGTGGTAGGATCGTGCAGCTCGGAAAGTTCTCCAGGGTAATATCCTTAAGGTTACTGAGATGAGAAGATATGCTTGGTATCCACCAGGCCGGGCGGCAGGTTTCACCTCCATAGCCATGTAGTTCAATTGATTGCAGAGAATGTGGTGGCACTAGTTCTCCTAACAAGGCATTCTCCTCCACCTTCAAAGACCCTCGACGGGCGCCAAGACTCCAACAAAGCTTCAAGATTTCAACATTTTGTTTCTCCACTAATCTTACTCTCCGTGCTTCCTCTAGAGAATCCAGCTTCTCAAGACAGCTTATCTGTAGCTCTCGGCAATTTACATCCTCCAGCTGAACAATGTTGTTTCTTCTATATGCACCGCCATCATCAACGATGTGAACCACAAAGCTGTAACTTTCCAGACCCCTGCAGTTCCTCAGAGCTATGAACTTCAGAGATTTCATTGCATGTACCTTCTTCAGTCTAATGCAGCCTGAGAGATCCAGTGTGTGTAGCTTCCAGAGGTCACCTAGACTTTTAGGTAGATGAATTAGAAACGTGTTATCAGAGAGGTCCAAATGCTCTAGACTTGAAAGGGCGCTGACACAGGATTCAATGTATTGGCGACCTTCTTCCTCTGACTTGTTGTAAATGATATGATTCAGGCACGTTGACAAGTTCAGATACCGGAGGCTGGTGAGCTTGCACAGACCATCTTTTAGCTCTTGGAGATGGGAGCGGTGTTGAGCAAGATAACAGCAAGGATTTGACAGGTTCAAGTGCTCCAGATTGGTGAGGCGACCCAGACATTTCTCGATCCCTTGAAAACAAGACCAGAATGATAAATCCAGGTATACCAGTTTGTCGAACTTTTGCAACACTTCCAGGATCTTTGACAGTCGATGGCAACCTGATAGATCGATATGCAACAAGTTCCCGAGATTCTGAAATGATTCCGGAAGAGTTGCAAGCCCAGAGCAGCCTGACAAGTTGACATGCACTAAACGGATTAGATTCCCAAATGATTCAGGTAGATTTGCCAGTCCTGAGCAGCCTAACAAGTTGACATGCACTAATCGGATTAGATTCCCAAATGATTCAGGTAGATTTGCCAGTCCCGAGCAGCCTGACAAGTCGACGTGGACCAGATTTGTTAGATTCCCAAATGACTCTGGCAGAGCTACCAGTCCAGAGGATTTTGATGTGTTACTATACCCCGGGTTCCTAAGTTTACCGATGGAGTATGGTATCTTCAGCACAGAGCTCTCCTTTAGTTCCAGGTTATGAAGGTACTGTTTACGTGAAAATGAGTCATCGTTGCTGACAGTGAAGGTCGGCAGAAACAACAGCCCGGTGAGCTGATCACAGAGAGTCCTCATGGTGCTCGGAAGACCTAGGTACCGAACATGTTTCATCTTTCCAATAATTCCTGGCAGTTGAGTTAGGCCTGTCTGTGTCAGATCAAGTACTCTCACGCCCTTGAACTGTTCGAGTATACCTTTGTCGATGGTCGTACTCGTATCACCACCGCCACCATCATCATTCTTCAGAATCAGCAAGGTCCGTACATTCTTGAGCACCCTGCTATCGCATTCCTTGAGCTGATCAAGGCAGCCCCTGGTGACGGACAAATGGCGAACTGTTGTGGGGATGCTTCTCGGTGCTGCACTATGGCGGCCAGTGGCGGAGATGTTGATGCAGTTCTTGGCAGAGGCCATGCGTATCATCCAATGGATCTGCTCATGGATCACATAAGTCGATTCACCTCCTGCTCTGAATCAACTTCTTGGAACAAGGAATGGTCGACCAGACTGTACAAGTAGCCTATCGCGACATGTTCCATCATGTCAGGACCATGTTCGGTGCCCTCCACGAAGCCATGAGCTATCCACATCCTGGTCAACTTCTCCGGCTGGAACCTCCAATTGTATGGGAATATGCTGCAGAACTGGAAGCAATGCTGAAGGTGTGGCGGCAAATGGAGATAGGTGAAGAGATGGCTCGAGAGTACGCTGCCAAGGTGTTGCTCCATGTCCTCTAAAATTTTGCACCACTTGGAACTTGTGGTTTGTTGCTTCAACTCGTCACCGATCTCTAGAGCTGCCAAGGGAGACCCCTTCAACTTGGGTACCTGCTGCTTTAGCAGCTCCTGGATCCTGCTACCAGTAGTATAATCAGTACTAAGATTGGCAGTTTCGTTGACAAGACGTGTGATCTCGTCGGGTTTGATGCCCTCTAAGATGATGCTGGCATCTGCTTTGAGCGTTGCCGAACAAATCTTTGCTCGAGTCGTCATCAGGACTCTGCTTCCACCTTGGGTGAATCTTGTAAACGAGTGCAGCACCGCCTGCCATGTCCGTTTCCTCGCCAACTCACTGGTCACGAATTCGTCGTTCCATACATCGTCGAGCACAAGAAGGCACCTCTTTGATGCCAAGAGCTTCTTCAGCTCATCCTGTAGTCTAGAAATGTTCATCTCATCGACCGATCTATCATCCCCGGCAACAGACCTCCAGATCTCTCTCAAGAGGTCAAATTCTGTGTGCTTGCTATAGGCGTGCACCCATATGAGAAGATCGAACTTGTCAGTGGCGTCACGAAACGCCTGACGAGCAAGCTCGGTCTTCCCCATCCCGCCATGGCCGACGATGGCGATAACCTTGTTGACATCCGGATGCTGCTGCTGCTGCAACATGGAGTACAGCTGGTCTTTCTCATCATGGTACCCAAAGAAGCTCCTCTGGTCCCTTACCGGGGTTGGGCCCGTCTCTGCTCTTCTCAAGATGGAGCTCTGCGGGAATTGGGGGAGCTTCCTTGCCCTCTGCATAGTCTCCCCTAGATTCCTCAGCACTTTCACCAGCTGATCCGACAACGAAACTTTACTGGATTTCCTGCGATTGATAAGGCCGTTGGTTGCCTTTATCTCTATCACGAACTGGTCGAGGACCTCCTCGGCATCGTGGATGTCATCTTTAAGCCGCCACAGATCGCCGAGCCTTGCTTGGTCGTTGACAAAGGTCGAGCCGTTTTGGTTGCAGAGGTGCTTGATGTCCTCCAGATCCTGCGCGAGTTTTCGCAGCTTCTTCTTGCTGACCAGCTTGTACCCGCTGCTGGCTGCACACTCCCGTGCAACCCTCATGAGCTCGGTGATGTTAGGCGCGACGAACCACCCCACCGTTGCAACTCCAAGTGCAACTTCTCCTACCATCACCATGATCCAGCTTGGGGTGAATGTTTTTGTAGCCGGCAATGGAATTGGTACCTAAGTAACAGAGCCATTTCATAAGAGATTCCTACTACAAGTTAGCCTCACGATATGCCAATTAGTTGATGTATGTATGTAATTCGGCTGCAGCTATATGTCTCTAATAGGAAGGTGGATTTTGCTCCCAAAAGTAAAGGAATCAAGTAGTACAGTAGACGAAGGAGTACCTGTGGATTCAGATCACTGAGAGCACGATACGATGCACACAACTGCCAGCCAGTTTCAGTCCTTGTATGAATGTAAGATCTATCTTCCACATTTCTATAGCTCTCTAGCCTTGGGTTGGGCCTGGATACACACACTACGCGTGGGTTGAAAGGGCCGACTATTCAAAGTCAATCAAGTCTTATATTAACAAAAAAAAAGGTGGGGTACATACATTAATGCATGCATGTCCCGCCAGACAAATTAAATGGTTACATTTTTGGGTAGGGAGACTAAATAATTAAGGGAATTAGGTGTGATTGGGTTTGATATTATTCCACGAGAGAGAAAAATTGGACCAGGCGACGTTGACTGGCTAAGGATGATTACAAAGTTGTCACTACTAGTGAGCAACCGCGTCCAAGATTCTCTTTTAGTGGCCGTTGTGGCCTCACATGTCACATCTCGCGCCGAGCCATCTCTCTCTCCCTTCTCCTCTCCATATGTCTCATTTTCTTTTTAGATCCGGCCAACGGTGGTTCAAACTGCTGAAAAGCAGTTTACAAGCAACGAATACAGTAATAAGCAACAAAAAAATGTAGGGGTTCAAACATCGAGGCCTTGGTCCAACCCCGCGGTCTGACGGGAGAGAAGCAATGTATTTGAAGGAAGCACGCCACTGAAGAAAACTCACCGTCTTCGTCGACCTCAACCCATAGAGGTCAAAATGTCGCTACAAGCAAATGCCATATAACAAGACCAAGGGAAGGAGGGGGGTTGAAAATCTTCGTCGACCTCTTTTTTTGCGAAAATTCCGTCGATCTATTAATAATCATCAACAGTAGTACAAAGAGGTCTTAAAATAATAAAAAATATAAATAAGTCGATGGACCACCTAGCGAAGTCTACAAACACTAGCACGAGCCGAAGGCGCGCCGCCGTCCTCGCCCTTCCATCACCGGATCTGGGCAAAGCTTGTCGTAGTAGAGCTTGTTGTAGTTGACATACGGAAAGTCGTCGTGCTAAGGTCCCAAAGAACTAGCGCACTAAATCAGCAACCCTCGCTAATGATGACATCAGTAGATTGGAAGAGACTGACCTGAAATTAACACGAAAAACGACTAGATTCCAAAAGATCAGTCGGACACGGGACTCTACACGCCCTCCATCGGCGCTAGGCACACCACCGGAGCGAGGACATAGCTGGGAGGACTTTATTCTGACTTCAGGATGCAGCTGTCGCCTCAATATCCCGAAAAAAACACGAGAAAATAGCCTAAACAAAGAACAAAAACCTCCCGTCGGCGAGAGCCCGTGGTCTGCCGCACCTCCAAGGCCCTAAGGCCATCAGAGACGAAATGGACCGACGGCATCACCGGCGGAGGGATGGAATCCTAGATGGGTTTTTCAGCCGCAGCCTCTCGCCTCCTAGGAATAGCTGCACCGTGATCTTCGTCGACCTCAACCCATAGAGGTCAAAATATCGCTACAAGCAAATGGAAAATATTTCTATGGGACCTGGTCCACGGATTTAGAGACATGGACCTACTTCTGTAAACAACATGTGTCCAAAATGGAGGAAAAGACAAGAATAGCAACCGTTATCTAGATCGGAATTACCACATGTCAATCATGTGAATTGGTCCACTTGTAGACCAGGTCCCATAGAAATATTTTTCGTTCCACCCGGCTTTGTGGAGGATCCAAGTGCAACCATGGGGGTGCACATGACAACGGGTAAAAGCAAAATCCTTTGTAAAACAGCTATTTTCACCATGTGTGTGCTACCCCAAAAAAAAGTATTTTAGCAGTTGGGACACCGCTATGCACCCCGATCATCATCCCTCTAGCTCACTACTAGGAAAACGACTATAGGTAATCAGCACATCCGTGGCTCACATGGTTGAAGTGCCCCACGGCTAAAACAGGCGTGGCTCACCTGTGGGCAGTGCCTTACTAATAACTAGAACAACCGTGGAGCACATGACTATAGTGCGCCACAGATGTGTGTCGAGGGCTGCTGGCCACGCCAAACATCATGGCGCACTATAGTCATGTGCGCCACGGTTGTTAAAATCATCTGCGGCGCACATGGGGCTGGTGCGCTACGCCAAGCGCATGCCCCTACGCCTGAAAGCGGCCACAAACACGTGGCGCTGCGCCTAGTCGCCACAGGGAGGTAAAACATCTGGCGCACATGGCATAGCGCCACAGATGTTTGTACCATGGCGCGCTAGGGCCGTGCGCCACGAATGTGTCATTCTTTAGGACAACACTTTATGTGCACATGTGTGACCACATCCACCACCCACACTTCACTTTCCCTTCTTCTTCCTACTTAGATCTAGTCGGGATCTTCTCCTTCCCACCTCAATTTCTCCACACATTCACCATTTTTAGCATGTAACACTTGCTTTGGATGTTACATAAGTAATAGAGGAGGTCCCCGGTCTCTCATCTATCCTTCTCCTCCGACGGCACCTCTCCTTTCCATCTTTCTCATGATCGGTCTCTCATCTCGTAAGTTGTCCATGTAAGGATGTGTTCATGTGTATATGGATGATGTGCTCATATGTATGTAGATGATCGATGCTCATGATGTGTGTATGTGGAGAGGATCGATGGTCATATGTGTGTATATGGAGAGTATCGATGATGCTCATGCATGTGTGTATGGAGAGGATAATGATATGTTCATGTGTGTATGGATCGGTCTCTCTCTCTCTCTCTCTCTCTCTTATGTTTGTATGTGAACAAGTTGCCATTTGTTTTGCCAAAATGTTGATTCATTTCCATTTTGGCAAGACTTTAACATTCATAAAGGTCCTAATTTTAGGATAGGTCATGCCGAAATTTTCTATCGACCATTGCATGCATGCATTCATTATGTGGTTCTAATAGACTTCAAAATTGTACCGTGTACATCGTGCGAGCAAAATGGTCCGCATAATGAGCGAAGGCATTGTGGCTAGATTTTGAAATGTGCGACGACCGACATGATACGAAATAACAAGAGATATAAGATGTCCGCGGAAGATGCAAACTCAAGCTGGTGATCGACCAGTTCCGGGAATCTGCGAGCACTGCTCCGCCATGGTTTCATGGATGGATACACTCGTTGGATAGCGATGGCGTAGATGATGGAGCGGTGAAGAAGGTGGCCAACATGGCGATGATCATCATCACGGCGAAGCAGGCGAGATGATGAAGAGTCTCCGGAGAGATGGTGAAGGTGCGGAAGGCACCGGGATGATGATGATCTAGATGCGAGGAAGCGGCGATGGAACAACGTCGGTGAGTCGGGACCCTTATGTGCAAGAGCTGCTTCTCAAGCACGAACGCCAGAGCTGCCGCTAGAGAGAAAGCCAATCTTGCGCAACTTGAGAAAGACGTTACTCCATTATATGAAGGATGCAGCCCGATGATACCGGTTGAATGTAACGCTCAAGGCTATGGAGATGAAGGCAAAGCACAAATTGAGCGACGCAAGCTTTGGCGATATGATGGCATTACAGCACGATCGTCTCCGGAGAACACATGTCCAACTAGTATCGAGGATGCCAAGAAAATCGTCATCCCTCTCGATCTACCGCACGTTATATATCACGTATGCATCAGCGATTGCATCATTTATCAGGCGAGGGCGGAGAAAACCACATGTCCGGTGCGGCGTGAGTCGATACAAGAAAGGAAGAAAGCACCTCGAAAAGTGGTATGGTACTTTCCTATCACTCCTCGTCTGCGGCGCTATTTCGCGGACCCTAAGGAAGCGAAGCTCATCGATGGCATGCGGAAAGGAAGAAGCCGAGATGATGATGACCCGAAAAGGATGAGCTCTGGCCGCACGCCGGATGCTAGCGTGAAAAGCATTGGACCTCGAATTCCCGAGTCGGTGGAATTCGAGGAACATCGAGGGCTTGGTGCGAGCACCGATGGACTCAATCCGTTCGGTAGCAAGACGCACAACACTTGGCCCGTGTTTGTATGGATGTACAACCTCCCTCCATGGTTGTGCATGAAGAAGAAGTACATACAAATGAGTATTGCTAATTCAAGGGCCGAAACAACCTGGTACCGACATCAATCTGTATCTCGGGCTGTTGAAAGAGGAGCTAGCCACGTTATGGGAATCTGGAGCCAATACTTACGACGCCGTCGCACAAGATTATTTCACTATGAGAGTCGCGTTGATCGGTGCAAGACTATCTAGGTTGCGGGTATATCTCGGGGCAGGTTATCCAAGGATTCTGCGCATGCGTTAGGTGCATGGATAACACAAGCTATCTCCAACTAGAGAAAGATCCAGGGTCATCGAAAACCGTGTTCATGGCGCACCGGAGGTGGCTCGAAGAATGATCCATGGAGAAAGCGTGGAGACCTGTTCGATGGCAAATCGAGACCCGAGGAATCGAGCGTAGGAGCAGCGAAGTGGAAGAGTTCTGAAAACCGGAAAGATTGTCCTAAGCACGGAAAGAAGCGAAGAGGCAACAAGACAAGCATTGATGAAGGTATGGAAAACAAGGTCATTTTAAGGAGTTGCCATCTTGGAAGTTTCTCCGACGCCTCATAGCCTCGACATCATGCATATCACGAAAAGCGTGCGAGTGCGGTCAACATAATCAACATGCGATAGGACGAAAGATGGTGAAAGCAAGGCACGACCTAATATGCTTGGGTATCCGGAAGGAGCTTCACGGAGGACGCACTACTCGATGATCGGAAGATGGCGATGATCATGAGTCGGAGGCGACACAAGGTCGTCGGAAGGGTAAAAGTTCAAGAAGAGCGAATATTACTGCCCTCCTTCTTGCTTCACTCTAAGCCGGGATGAGATCAAACAGTTTTCAAGTGCCTTCTAGGAGTCAAATTTCCTTACGGCTACGCGGCAAGATAAGCGATACCTAGGCGAGGCGAAGCGAGGTTCGATGGCATGAAGTCTCACGGTATGCCGTGCTAATGACGCAGTACTTCGGTCGCACTAAGAGGGATAATGGGCGAGCACGTCCGTGAAACGTTATTTGGCCTATGCAAGTTTTTCGACGTCATCTCTAGGAAGTCGATTGGCTTGAATCAGCTCGGAAGGCTAGGAGGAGATCGTGGTGATACTATGTGAGCTTGAGGTCTACTTCCACCCGCATTCTTCGACATTATGGTGCATCTGCTGGTCCATGTCATGGAGGACATCGTACAACTCGGGCGATGTTCCTCCGAAGCATGATGGCGTTCGAAAGGATGAACGGACACATCAAAGGATACGCCATAACAGGTCCGTCCGGATGGAAGCATAGCCAAGGGCTTTACGGCGAAGAGTGCATCTCTTCGCACGAATTATCTAGACATCGAGAACCCTGTCGGTCTTCCCGTCAACAGACACCTTGGCAATCTCGACGGATCTGGTCACCGAGAGGGTCGTCGCATACTGCATGCAGACTTTGATTTTCGACGCGAAGACTTTGATCGAGCAAACCTCGTCGCGCTACAGCATTTAGAACCGGTCGATCCTTGGGTGCGAAGCAAAAGGTTAATCGAGAAGAAATACGGACCGGGCACAGAGGACACAGGAGAAATAATCAAAGAGCACAACTCAGATTTCACGCGTTGGTTTAGGCGGACGCCTTGATAACCCCGCTCGCATTCTTCGACACGGAAAAGATCATGTTCACCTTGTCGCAGGGACCGATGCAAAACCTGGTGACCTATCGGCGTATGATATCAGCGTACACATTCTACGGAGGAAAAGGACAACAAGTGTGATTATCGAACTCAGCGTAACGCCGAATTCTACACCGATGACAACGTGAAGGAAAGATTCTACGGAAGAATCGAGGAGATCCGGGAGCTCGACTCGTGGAGAAAAGGTGCCGATGTTCCGTGTCGATGGACAAAGAGCGTCGAAGAGAAGATCGGTATTTCACAACCATGGTTATACCAAGCAGCCAAATCCAAGGCCGCGGCAAGCGTGGCGAAAAAAAATGAACCATGATGCGGCTACCAAAGTGGACCAATGTTTTCATTACCGACCGACAAAGCCTAGCCGTGTTGTCGTGAGGAGAGGAAAAGAAACATCATCGGAATGGATGGAGTCGCCAACGAGCAAGACTTCGACCGATCTGGCGACAAAGATTAAAGATGGCGGCGACTTGATGCGACAACATACATCACAAGAAGAAAAGGACAACCCTACCCAAAAAGGTAGCCCGTTAGAAAGAAGAAACATTAAAGTCTGGGGCTAAATTATTCAACCGCGACAAAGAAGGAAAAAAGATTGTAAACGCTAGCTCAAAAATATTGTAAAGCATTGGTCGAAAAATATTGTAATATTTATGGACAAATTATTATGACATATTTGAAGCATATTTAATTTGTACCACTTTTATGACATATATTATCACTTTTGGGAATTTTTGGAATATTTAAAAGTATTTTAAAAACAAAACAAAACATTTGTATCATATATCACCACTTTTGGGCATTTTTGGAACATTTAAAAGTATTTTTAAAATAAAATTAAAAAATGTGGCACCAGGATTCGAACCTGGGTGCTAACAGGTTTAGAATAGAACAGTGGGAGGAACCAATGGGGTAAGGCAATGCTAGTGTTAGCAAAGGGGGTGGCATCCCTCTTATCTGACTAGTCCTACTCACTTAGGCGTAGCGCACCCTGGCCAAGTGCGCTACGGTTATCTGTAGCGCACTTGGCCAGGGTGCGCTACGCCTAAGTGGGTAGGACTAGACACCGTGAGCCAGGCCCTCCCCATCGTCGTCCTCAGACACATCGTCCCCATCCCCATCCCCATCCCCGCATCGTCCCCATCCCCATCGAGGCGCCGCATCCCAAGAGGAGGAGGTCGCCACGCCAGGAGGAGGAGGCCTCCACGCTAGGAGGAGGAGGAGGAGGCCGCCTTGCTCGCGCACTCGTTCCGTGGAGGAGGAGGTCGGTGGCGGCGAGGTTCCTGTAGAGTCGGCTCCGCTCCTCCGATGGCAAGGCGCCCGCCGCCTCCTCGTTACCTCGTCACTCGCCACCTCGCCGTCGTCATCTCCTCTCTCCTCGAAAGCAATCTCGGAGGTGAGCTGCCCCTCCTCCATCCTTCTCCCCCTCTCTCCTCGAGCAATGGTTAGGGTTAGCACCTGATGATTTAATTGATGCCTCTAACAGTGATCAAATTATGTTCTAGATGTACTAGATGTCCATCAAATTATGTTCTAGATCAAATTATGTTCTGTATCTATTTTCCTGGACCGAGGACTTGGCTTTGCCTTGTTGTTTATCCAGTGGTTCTTCCTAGGTGTGTTCAACTGTTAGCAATCTATATGTCCGACGTTCAAATTCTCAATTAAATGCTCTGTTATAGTTATTTTTTCCTTCATGATTCTGTTGCATCTGGTTAGGTAGGTCTTATCAGAGACAAGTTACAGCAAGAACTGAATACAATATTTGTCTTGTTCCAATGGAGTTCCTGTGTTGTTCATGGTCTCTGTGTTGTTCATGGAGTGCATCATCCTTTGCTGTTGTTGTTGACACTACTGACAATATAGCAGTAAATTTTTTTTGCTGTTGTTGTTGTTGATTGTAATAAGCAATAGTCTACATCATGGTTGTTGTTATCCCATGATTAGCAGTTGAGGCAGAGTGGTTTCAGAGATATAGGTAGTTGACAGAGATACAATTGTATGCTATTGATGAACATTTTTAATTGTCCTTGGATTATGCTGTCAATATATATATATATATATATCACTAATGATGCAAGCTTAATTTAGATTGACCTTGGATTATTCAGGACACCAAGGTTTAAATGCTCAAGTACTTCTAGTTCTAGGTATTAATTTAAATAAGAGAGTCGAAGTGATGCTTGAGGTTGTACAACATCTGGTTTTGCACTCTGGTCGACACTTAATTTTTTAAAAACTGTTGACACATAAGGTTGATTTATCTGTGTGATATTGACACATTAGGGTTCAAAGTAGTGCGAGGTTGTTGACACATTAGGGTTCGAGTAGTCAGGAGGTTATATGATCATGTTTGTGCCCCATTTGAATATGGTAGCTGTTACGTGTTCTCGTTCCATTTTCTTTGTTCCATTATGCCCATAGATGTGGTAGCTGTTCTAGTGTTGGTGTCCCTTGCAAAACTTGCTGTCATCTGGTACATGATAGCACTTGTTGGTATTGTGTGGTCCTAAGAATATTTTGTGGATGAACTACAAAATATGTGATAGTGTACTGTACTTGTCCACTCAATGCATGGACTCCATATGAGGCATCCATGCAACTAATATGTTACTATGTCATATTTTTTTAGCTTGTAGATTAATATAGCACTAGAAGGTCATATATTCTTTAACCCAAGCATGAAATAAAACATCACTCATGCATCAAGTCCAGTATTTTTTGCTGAAACAGATTTATTGTGTCTTTGGTTGTGCGATTGTCTTGGCTATACTAGGCCATTTATCTGGTTGTCTTTGGCTATGATGGCCATTTATTGTGTGCTATGCTGCTATCTTGGCCATATATATCTGTTCTTGTATGAAACGAGTCACGATTTTTTAGGAATGTTGATTAACTTCCGTTTACGGTAAATCGAGCACTCTAGTTTAAGAAAATTAGCAAAGGTCATGCCGGATTTTTCCGTGCATTTAAGCAGTTATTTGTTTTTATTAGTGCAAAGATGTGTGACAACGAGGTTGGATGTTCTAAGCGCATCACCGAAGAAGAACTTCGACCTCGAATAAACAATTGACATTACGGGAGGCGGCCCGGCTAGAAGGCGATGAAGAATACCATCCTTCGGAGGCGAGGATGATGAGATGGAAGACAGAGAGGAAGAAGCCAAGGAACGGACGATGAAACCACGGATGGCGGCGAGGGCACAGGGAGTGGTAGCAACCCTCCTAAGAAGAAGAAGAAGAAGCCGAAGGACCGGCGCCCGAACACGTCGACGGGTCAGGGAGGAAATTATCAAGTGAGCCCATCGGGGTTCCTTTGGAGCCCCTTGTCGTCAAAGAGTGCGGTGGGAAAGTGGCGGCGATCACCGGACAACCATCTCGATCAACACCGAGAATCTCCGACATAAAGATAATGGCCACTTGCACAGTCCTCTTGAGAAGTGCCGCAAGATACAAGTTCCCGCTAAGTATCGAACACAAATTATCATGGGAGCAGTAAACAAATCCGCCCTCACAAAGATGAGCACCGCAGCCGGTGGAGAACCGGATAAAGAAGAAGATCTATAAATAAGGGAAAAGTCACGAGGAGATCCGGAAGATTGACCCAGATCACGAAGATCGCCCGGAGTTCAAGGAGAGGTGTGAATCCGAAAGAGCCCTGGCCAATAGTAATCGGGGAAAGGTGATGCAGGCGATGAATATAGGTCATCACCATCTCGGATCTGGTGGATACAGAACCACTACAAGAAATGTGTCAACCTATGACCTTTTGATAGTGACTGTGGACAAAATCGTCATAGAGTTATGACGATTCTGTACCAGATCGTCATGAGCCATTTGGTAGGGCGAAAACCTTATTAAACTATGACGATGTAACTAAAAAACGTCGTTATTTCTGTGGACAAAATCGTCATAAGCGCTAGACAGATAGAGATAAAAGCGAAGGGCAATATCGACCGTTGGATGTGATCAAAATGAACGGATCAGATGATGATTTGTGGAAACCTGTTGTGGATCGATGACCTGGCACCCATCATGCGCACACCTGGAACCCTTATCTAACCCTAACCCATCGTGCGCACCATCTCTCCCCGCCGCCACGACGCGCCCATCTCGGCTCGCCAGATCCAATCCAGTCTGCTGTCGATTCTCTCTTCCCCAACCCTAATCCTATCGCCGCCGACCCTCCTTCTCCAGCGAGATCCGCATGCTGTCGCCGCCCTCCCCACTCGCTCCAGACCTCCTCTCGCTCCGCTCTGGTACCCCCAGCACCCGCCTCGTCGGCGCAGTCGCGGCCAAGGAGACCGAGCTTGGCGGTGTTGGATTGGACGGCGACAGCATGGGATCTGGGAGCGGTGGTTCCGGCGGGAGCGGTGGTTCCGGCGGGAGGTGTAGAGGAAGAAGGGGAGGAGAATATGGGGGAGGGGCTCTCTATGTCTCAGAAGCTCACCCTGCCACCGGTTCTCCCCTCTCATCGATCCACCCCTCCCTCCCTCATCTCTCCGCCGCCACCCCCACCACCCCTATCACTCCCCAGAACCACAACATATCTCCCTCTCCACTTTCCTCACCCATGGCGACCAAGATCTCGTACGCGACGCCAGAAGGCCTTCAGGGAAGGGTTTCCAGGGGATCTCGCATACACGCTGTTTCTCTCTGGCGTGGCTGAGGGTGGGGTTGGTGGGCAGCCAGAAGTGCTGATCCGGCTACCCCAGTTCTACATCGACACAAGCCATCCCAAGCTCACCGTCCGCTCACATCATTTGGACAACATCTACCACACCGCCATCCTCAAGTACCTCGCCGTGAGGTAAACCCCATCTCATCTCCCTCATTTCATTCTCCCCAAAGATCCACACCATGTCGCTACCAAGAAGGACGGCAAGGGCAAGGGCATCGATCCTCTTCCATGAGTCCATAGCCTTCGGACCAAAAAAAACATGGCCATCTCATATGATTTGATACTACTGTTAATCATTGTTTGCTAGATTAGAATTCAGAGAATTAATAGAATAAGAAAAGAGACATCCCCTATTAATTATTGATTCATGCATGTCCCAGTTGTCTCTGTTCTCATATTAAAAAAATTCTGAGAATTTTTGATACAATGTTGTTGATTCAGACCTGGTTAGAATAGGTTATCCTTATCGTGGGATCTTTACCTAGTCCCTCACCATCCATGGCCAGTAGAAAGCATGCACTTATAGCAGAGGATCATGCAGACTTGTGAGCATCATCGAGTGCCCGTGATCTTCAGACTATGTTACTTGGTTCTTATAATTCTTTCTTGGTTCTTTAAAAAGCAGATAAGGAATTCTTCTCTGATCTTAATGTGTGCAGCTATTGCCTTCAACTTTTATATGTTCTATAAACACTATGGAGTAACCTATTATTTCTTTGATTAGTCGAACATATGAAGAATGAGTCAACTGTTGAGGGCATGTATGTGTGAACAATAAGCATGAATCGCCTTCTTAGGTTACTGCATCATGTCATTATGTTGTTGACAAAGAGTAGTTAGGTTTGCAACAAGTACATTGTCAAAGAGTGAACAATAAGCATGAATCTATGTGTGGTAGCTTGAGTAGTTTACCAATTAGGCATTTCAGGTTGAATGCTGATTGCTAGTAGAATGCTGATTGCTGAACCCTTCTCTGAATGTCTAGTAGAATTTGCATGTTGAACCCTTGTATGCACA
This sequence comes from Avena longiglumis, assembly GCA_030063025.1. Classification (NCBI taxonomy): domain Eukaryota; kingdom Viridiplantae; phylum Streptophyta; class Magnoliopsida; order Poales; family Poaceae; genus Avena; species Avena longiglumis. The sequence goes on from CP125974.1 coordinate 19,029,193, forward strand.
TCTCTAGTAATTTCTGTAGTTACTAATCTTAGTTTCCCTAAAAGTAAATGACACCAAAAGAGTCAGTTATGCTTCTTTTTATCTACTAACTTTTTATCTACTACAGAAAAATGGAGTGTCTTGTCCTGTAAGATCTCCTACTTTGGAGTGTCCTGTAGGTTATATGTTTTACTTGGTGTTTTCTCCTTTTTAGCAAATATATAGTACCATTACTGTTGTAGAAAATGTTTCTTGCATCTTGTAGAAATTTATGAAAGTAATTAGAAAATAGTTGCTATTAGTACACATTTTACTTATATAAAATTTCCAGTAAATAAATTATCAATAGAAGATCATAGTCTTGGTATGATATTTCAGTAAATAAATAAACTATGTCCACATGGACCTGATGTCTTTTACCTCAGGGCAGGCAATTGCATCTTCACTGCTGAGCTTAAGTCAGGCCGAGTCAAGAAGATACCAATCAACCGTTTCAGTGTCACTTCCGATTTCACTCTCATTCCCTACATGAGCTTCTACACCTGTGCTTCCATTCTCGACTGTCTAAGCTTGCATACTATTTTCTTTGATGCATTTTGTGAATCATTTAGCGACCTTGTCGATAGCAACATGAGAGTGTGGCGATGGTGCATTCTTTCTCAAGAAGGCATTTCAGAATTTGGAGATAGTAATCCCATGCATCCTGTTACCCTTTTTTTCAGATCAAGTGGGCCCGTAGCGCCATCAACCATGGCCTCCTCCTCCAATAATGTCGAGCGGACCCGATAAGTATCATGATTCTCCGTCTGCACTCAAGCGGGCAGGTGGGCGATGAGCGGGGAATGGGCAGGAGGGGACGGATGGGAGGAAGTGAGTCTTGAGAAGGAGTGCGATAAGGAGGAGGAGAAAGCTGCTGAGGAACTGCTCGACATGGGGTCCAAAGCCATTGACGAGTTGGACTTTATGCATGTTGTAGATCGCCTCGGCGTGCCCTCAAGATCGGTGAAGGTTCTTCCCTCCACACGCTCTTACTCCAAAGGCTTGGCGATTGTTGGTTACAAACCTCCAATTAGTTAATTTTCTCAAAGTATATGATTAGTTGCTTTTCGATTTTGACTTACGTCATTTGGGAGATGAGTTTAGGATGTTATACATGTCAGGGCAAGGTGGTTATGTCGGATCTAGGACTTGGCCTTCCTATGTTATCATGTGTTCATTGTGATAAGCATTAAACCAAACTATATTTACTTCAGGGATATGTGTTAATCTTTTTGAGAAATGTCCATATGTTTCTCTGGTTGTGAATATTTCATTGTACTGCAGCTTATTTATACGCCACTTGACATGACACTTCATGATCTGTAAGAACTAGTGCTGTTACAACTTACAAAAGTAAATAAATTATCAATGGAGATATTGCCGAAGAATTGAAATGCATGCCCAATTGATTTCTCTTAATGCAAAGCTCCGCAATTTCTTCTCCAGGTGTCTCTTGTGCAACTTTCATATGGAAGGCGAGGAGCTGGAATAGTGCATCTGGAAGAATCTGTAAGACTCTGACTTTAAATAAGATTGTGATAGGAGTAGATATCGTGATTCAATTGTTTGGTCAGTAGTTGGAGCAGTTTGTGCATCTTGTGTAAATTAGTTTGATCTCCAAATAATTTACGAAACTTCTTTATCGGAAATAGTTGGAGTATTGCTTAACCTTCTCAATATATTTCCTTGTGTGTTATTCTGGATATTTCCCTAAATAATATGTATGTTATCCCCGAGTATTGTCAGACTCGCATGCCTCGATCTAGTGATTGATTCTTGAGACTGAAACTTATGGCTGCATCTGAATAAAGAATAACGCTGCTTTACATCTGCAAGAAAACCATAGAAATCTGAAACACCATATTAACCACCTCTTAACAAGCCAAGAGTACATGGGAAGCTTCTAGTAATCAGGTAGTAATGAAGACATTATTATGGGTAAAATCGTGCAAGACGGAGAATTTGTATGATCGATAGTTGTCGGGCATGTACTCGAGGGGACGAGTTAGTCCAAGAGATGGCTTTGAGTATGTATGTATGAATATAAATCATTTCTATGTTTATTTTGCCTAACTTATCGTCCTATATGTGAAACGGATGCCCACTTCAAGGATGATCTTGTCTGGATAGTCTCGATGCAATGGAGGTTGTGATGGCCTTGGAAGAGGAATTTGGTTTGAGATACCGATGATGAAGTCGACGAGTAGCGAATCTGTCATGTTTACATCTGTTGTATTTGTCTTTTTGGTTATTGTGTCTCAAATTTGGGCTGTATACGCTATCATGTTTATATCCGTTGTATCGATATCTATATCTATTATGATGATCTAGCTATCATGTCATGTAATAGTGTTACTTATTAGCCTCGTACGTTATGTTTAAATTCGGATTATATCTTGTTGTTTTGTGAACTATATATTTGAAAATATTGTTGGGCTGGTTTGTACATTTGGGTCCGTACTAGATCTTAAAAGTCGAATACACCCTAAAAAAGGCCATGGCCCATAGACACGACATAAAATAAAATGCTCTACAAATGGCCTAGGCCCAAAGCAGAAAAAAGTCCAAGATATTGGGCCACCCCATTTAGATCACTAAAATGGTGGGCTGATTTTGATTTAAGACGATTTCATTTCGTCACAATTTTGCCACGTAGGATCGGCCACGAGGATCCGAGCTGGCTGAGATGGTCCATGGCGATATTAGATCATAGACATTATAACGATTTAATATCGTCATAGCGGTTATGACGATTTTACCAAAACGTCGTTATAGTTCATTTACGCCCGACTTCGACGATCTCAAAATCGTCATAGAATCGTCATAAACGAACTACTATGACGATTTTGTGACGAAAATGGAGGGTCATATATAGCCAGATTCCTTGTAGTGAACCGCGAAGGCCAAATGGAATAAGGAGGGCGAAGAGTATAGATCCAAGGGGATAGAAAACCCTTTACAAATTCAACCCGCAGGTTCGAACTTCATCGAGGCCCGTTACCATGTGGACCCAAAACAAAACAACTCACCGCGGATCTGCGGTGAAGGAATTCGAGGAAATTGTGGTAAGTATAATCTAATTACAGCGGATCAACACGATTGCAATCTAATCGATGATCTAAATGATTCACTTACTTCTAGGAGGAGGAAATTGTTGCTAGTCATGGATCCTGTGGTTCCTCATCCTGTGGGTCGACGGGCGCCACCGTGGGATAACCTTTAACAGGCGATGAACCGCCAAGAAAATAGAGCGGTTACAAAGAAGTGTTGCCGTCGGGCCGTCTGGCCGCCTCGGGGTAAGAATTGGATGGATCATTTTGGTCCACCGCCGAGGACACATGTGGCGCCGTCACGAAGGAGCGAGGAGGAACACCGAGAGGTTCAAGAACTTAAGGCACAAGTGGCGCGGATCCCGCAGATCGTCCAAGATAACCTAGCAATCACCCTCACGTCCTTCCTGCCTACCTTGGTGGAGTCAATAGAGAACTGGAGTGCGGGTGGTCGAGTAGGGCCGTGCCCGATTCCAAGCATGGTCGTGAGCCACTTTCGAACAACGCGCGCCGATTTAATCAGCGAACACGTGTTCGTGACTCGCCAGCACCGCTGGCGCCGCAAGTGTTGGTGACTTCCCTGCCATCACCGCGCGCGAGTACATGTTGGTGCCTCGCCATCGTCGCGGCGACCGGAGCTCAAGCACCCGTCGGGGAGAATACACCGGCCAAAGACCGCGCCATCAAGCAGCCTTCCGTCTCTTGCACGCCCGTCGCCAGGCGCGGTGCGACATTAGCCGATCTCGACGCCATCACGGTAAACAAATTGCTTTAATTACCGCCTTTCATGCCATCTATTACTCTTATGGCATCTCGCTCGATGACGCCAGTACATGTTTTCCGCAGACGGATGTTCCTTGCACTCTCTTATTCTACGTGAACAACGAAATGAGGATGTTGCCAAGGGTACCATCGTTCAACCCTTGCAGCATACGTTCCACTCAAAGCCGATGCCGATAGCGTGCAGGTTCAAATTAGTCGGTGCTAAGGCGGCGACGACTGAACCTCCCATTCAACCCCAGAGCGGATGAAGAAGAGCCGTCGTCTCGGTTGCTTGGCTTATTCTTGCTATGGCCAAAGAGCATGATCCGTTTGGGGACGGCGGGGCCATCACGCCCAGACAACGGCACACCGTCGTGCAGTGACAAGCGGTGGCAAGGCCCCTCACCGCCTCGCCACCTCCACGCGGTGGGTCGGATGATCATGTTGATGATATGCACATGCGGTGATCCGCCGAGGATTTAAGACCGGAATGATCACTTCTTCAAGACTCGGTTTGTAACGAAGAAGACCTAGCTGGTGGCCCCACGAGAAAGCCACTATCACCAAGCGCCTGCTTTGGTTCTCGAGACGCCTCAGCTTGCGCCTTTACTGAGCCAAATGATACAACCAACCGCCCTTTATTTTAAGCCTGACACACTACATAGGGCGGTCGGTGCTCAGATTATGTGTTCCGCCCGCTCTCCAAAAGGAAAAAGGGCAGAAAAGAAAATCTAGCAGCTCGAGCCAGCCGGTGGCGTCAACAATCGCGAATCCGATCAGGTTTCGGACGGGCCACCAAGACCCGAGGGTATTATGTGGAGGATTCATGTGGCGGTGAGCCCATGCTACCTAAGAATTTGTGGAAGCTCGCGATTCGGAACCAGAGTGTGCATGACGGCGTCGACGATAGAGAGACGCCTTCACCGGAGAAAGATCCTCGCACCCGGTATTCGTGGTTAAGGTGCCACCAGGCTTGGGCTTTCGACAATGCCCTCGCGGATCTGTTCTTCCTGCAGTTCGAGGACATCTTCAATATGTTCCACCTATACCATTGCACTATACCATGGTCCGCCTTTTCTCACCGCCATGCAGATCATTAGAGAGAACACACCGGCATCGCTATAGTGGACCCCTACTACGCGTGAAGGCTGCTTGGGTTCCCCCGCCGAACGACGTATCGTGGCCTCGTACCTAAAATAATCCTCGTGGCGAACAAGACAAAGGAATACATTCTCGTGCCTTACTTTCTCGAGTAAGTCGTTATTCAGTCGCCACCGTCGATTGGCTTTATTAGATCATCATCATTCTTTTCCAACACATTCCATTTGAATTTTTGCAGAGATGAACACCGCACGCTCATCTCCTTATCGCCAAGCATTCCCACGCCACGTATTTCGAGTCGGGAGTCTAGAAAAGAAGAAAACTACGACAAGATCAAGGAAGTTCGGATGATGCTCTCACCGGCTTTGCCTCGACGGAAGGCACCACTTCGTAAGAAGAAGGTCAAGTTCGGCACGCCTTCAACCACGTAACGGAGTTCCCTGAAGCAGCCGGAAAACAAGAAGAAGGAAGCCTACTACGCACTCCATCACATGAGGGCATTCCTACTTGACCAGAGAATTCTCTGTTGCGGATCATCTCAAACAGTGGGCCGAAGCAAAGGCCAAGATCAATGATTCGGATATTAGACAAGAGATGTATCGCATCCAGCAGCAGTTTGGGGCAATCATCTTTCGTGATGTCATGACTTTGGGGGGGATCTTCTACGGAGGAAATATCCCGAATAACCGTGACATAGAAGATCTCCTAGAGATGCAGGGTGACTATAGGAAGTTCATGACGAGACAGGATGTCCTCCTGTTCCCTAAGCCGAGCCAGAAGGCTTGATGTTGGCCTAGTTGTAGTTACAAACTATAGATGACCTTTGTGTGTGTGTGTGGACGACAAGTGAACTTATTTTGCTTATTATTATATATCAATCAATGCTTGGTTTTTTTGCTTACTCTTTGGTCATTTGCTCAATTTGGTCCTTCTTTTTTTCCTTACTCTTTTTTCGAGAATAATGCCGATGATTGAAATGTCGTGGCACACTATATATGTGAATGTTCTACGATGGGACTGTGAGCCTTTTGATATGCACAAGTCCAGGTCTTGTGCATCCTACTTGGCTCACCGTTCCATCGTAGCATATTCCTGTGTCCAACGACCTATGTATATATATGAGGCATTCTTTTCGAATTATTTTTGTCTTTTTCGAGAATATGCCGATGATTGAAATGTCGTGGCACAATATATATATATATATATATATATATGAATGTGCTATGACGGGATAGTTAGCCTTGTGATATGCACAAGTCCAGGAATTGTGCATCCTACTTGGCTAACCGTTCCGTCATAGCATATTCCTGTGTCCAACGACCTAGCTAGTTATATATGAGGCATTCTTTTCGAGCTACTTTGGTCTTTTTCGAGAATAATGCCGATGATTGAAATGTCGTGGCACACTATATATGTGAATGTGCTACGATGGGATTGTACGCCTTGTGCTATGCACAAGTCTAGGTGTTGTGCATCCTACTTGGCGTACGGTTCCATCGTAGCATATTCCTGTGTCCAACGACCTATGTATATATATGAGGCATGCTTTTTGAGTTATTTTTGTCTTTTTCGAGAATAATGCCGATGATTGAAATGTCGTGGCACACTATATGTGAATGGGCTGCGATGGGATTGTTCATCTTGTGCTATGCACAGGTCCAGGTGTTGTGCATCCTACTTGGCGAACAGTTCCATCATAGCATATTCCTGTGTCGAACAACCTAGTTATATATGAGGCATGCTTTTTGAGTTTGCTCTTTTTGATTTAAGAGTACTTTCTATAAGTGTATCTTCATATGCGACTTTAATTATACATGTTTTTTCAATCACCGGTTAGTTATTATTGTCAACCTGTAGATGACGTGGTACGTCGTACAAGGACGGGTTCTGAGTTCACGATGATTGGGAAGATTGTCGGAGACAGTGCACCGCTTCGTGACAATAGCTACAAAGGGTACAACACTATGGCGGAGGCGAAGCTAGATACACACGCTATCTAGCGGGAGTTAGGACAAGGAACCGGATGAAGACCTACACCTTCGTCAAGGGCGGTGATCATGTTTATCTTCTTTGGTTGTTTATCCCGCTTTGTGTCTAGCTAGTTTAGATGTCTAGGCGAGCTTCGAGCTCTAACTTGTTCGATCGACACATGTATTTGCATGTCACCAACTACTACCTTGTAACTTGATCAAACAATGTAACTTATACTATGTTCATGTATGAGACTTATCTATATGTATTTGTTTCAATCTTGTTTTCATATTGTGTATTTATATATATAATTGTATATCTTGTATCTGTGTGTATATCTCTGTAATATTGTATATAATCTATATTGTATATAATCTGGTTCGAAACTAAAAAACAAAAATACATCTGTGGCGCACATGGTCTACCTTCCGTGGCGCACATCTAAAGCGCACTATGGAAGCTTAGTGGCGCAGGTAGTGCGCCACGAAGATCGAGGTAGCGCACTGCCCAAACTTCGTGGCGCACTAGCAGTGCGCTGTTTCTACACAACCGTGGCGCACTAGGCAGTGCGCCACGGCTGAGAGATAGCCGTAGCGCAAGGCCCGCGGCGCACTGCTAGTGCGCCACGGATGATGTTTCCAGGTGCGCCACTAAAGGCCATTTTCCTAGTAGTGGCTCCTCCACTACACCCGCCGACCATTGCATCACGGGACTCTTCTTGTTTCCACCTCCAAAGAAGGCATATGCCTTCTATCCCTGGATCGAAGGGCAATGCACCGTTGAGGTGTAGAGCAGCTCACCCTGGTGCATGCATGGACATTGATAGACAGACTGGCATGGACTAGGACACTGATCACCGCCACCTCACCACATAGTAACCCAAAAACAAACCACCACCCACAACACACATCGTAAGACACAAGCTACTAAATGAGATAACCAAAGAAGACATAGTGTAAAGGAAGGGCGAGAACACCAAGGTTCTCGTGGGTTTTTGATGGCTGGCGTGGAGCCTGTTGGGAACCCCAAGAGTAAGGTGTGAAGCATCAAAGCAGCAAGTTTTCCCTCAGTAAGAAACCGAGGTTATCGAACCAGTAGGAGGAAGGAAACGTCACACGGGTGTTACAAGCAACGCGGAGACCTGCACAACACAAACTCAAGATTTGCCCCAACGAATCAGTGAGATTGTCAAGCTCACCGGTTTGCTGTAACAAAGGTTTAAACGTATGGTGTGGAAGGTAATGGTTTGCAGCAAGTAAACAAGTAACAGTGTAAGATGTATCAATGGTAAAGATTGGACCGGGATCCATAGTTCACTAGAGGTGCTCTCCTTAGATAAACAACATGGCATGAAGGGTAATCAAATTACAGCAGGACAATTGACAAGAACTGAGCAAGGCATAATAATGCAATACCATACAAAAATATCCTATGAGATTTGATTGGGCAATACAACAATATACATAGACCACCATCCAACTGCATCTATGACTAGAAGTCCACCTTTAGGTTATCATCCGAACCCCCTCCAGTATTAAGTTGCAAGTAACAAACAACTTCTTTAAGCAAAGTGTGTAAGATAAACAATCCACTTGTTCCATGAACAAGAGATCGTTATTTTTTTCCTAGTAGCAACATCACATCTACAACCGAAGAGATTTCTGTCACTTCCCTTGAAAACTAAAGGCATGAACCCACTATCAAGCATAAATACCCCCTCTTGGAGTCACTAGCAACTACTTGGCCAAGATAACTACTAACAATGGAGAGCATGCAAAATCACAAACAACACAGACATGATAGAATCATAAAGACAAAATCATTAATCAATCTGACATAGTAATCTCAATATCCATCAGATCTCCGCAAACACAACATGCATGATTATAAAGAGATTAGATATTGATCATGAATGGAGCTCACAAGATTTATACATGAAAGCACAAGGAGGATATACAACCATCTAGCAAGTTGCCACTCGGGGTGGGCAACAACATCTCGATAAGAGGTTGGCTCAAGGACAGCAGAAAGGCCAAAACTGTCAGGAGAATAGCGATCAGGTGGGGGATGAGGCCGAGTACGAAGATCATAAGTCGGTTGGGAGGAGGCAGACGACACATCAGAGGTTGATGGCCCAGCAGTAGAATCATCAAGAACGCGTGGACAACAATAATAGTAGAAACGAAAAGATGGAAACACTGGAGAAGGTGAAGGCATGGTGGGTATCGGGGAGGAAGGTGGAGAATCAGGCGATGAGGGAGAAGCTGTGTAACGCCCCGAAATCGGGTCTATGCATATCTTAGCATTTTCCGCCAAAATCCGCATAGAAGCGATTCAAAGACGCCCACCAAACACTTTCGTGTGGGTGGGATTTGAATACAAGTAGTTACATCACAGTAGTTTACAACAGAGTCCACAAGGACTATATATATACAACAACGACTCAACGAGTCAAGAATACAAATGATACAAACCATAAAGAAAGACAAATAGTATCCGAGTACGGACAAGATCCAAATGGGACTAAGAGTCCTGTAGAATAACCAAGCGGTGTCCAACCCTGCCCAGGCCAAGCCGGAAGGGTAACCTTGCTAACGTCGTCATTCACATACCTGTCAAGCCAAAAGGGTGCCGGCAAAGGGCAAAGGAAAAGAAAAGAAGGTCAAGATCGAGGCCAAGACTGCGAGACTAGAATTCGGCGGTCCTCGCCTACATAGGTATGGTGGGCTCAGCGGTAGAAAGCTTGCACTATCTAACTTATAGAGACACACTACAACTTCGGCTACTAGAGCGAGATAAGAGAGAACTACACGATAATTATATATAACACCAAGCATAACCCATCCGAAGATTTCCCCCTCGAAGACCAGTCGAGGAAGTTCCCTTGCAGAACACACACGGTAGCAATTTTAGTTAAGTAGGTGTTTAGTTGATAAGGCTAATTACTAATCATGTTATTAGGGGCAAAACATTAGTGGCGTTGTCTATGATCATGACACTGTACTCCTGAGGCGCCCATAACCGTGGACACACGGCTTCTCGAAAAGATTTACCCAGGGTGCACCATGCCAAACGCATGCTCAACCCTTGAGCAACATATAATGTGTGTCTTGAATCTCACAACAAGAATCGTCCCATAACTACGCGCATATCGGAGGCATCACCTATTGTGTTTTACCCACACAAGAGATACAATTGATTCTCTAGGTGGCACAGTTTGAGTCTACTACGGGCGATCGGAAGATAACTTGTAGAGCTCCATCCCACCTCCGGCACGATATCCCGATTTTATGCAATGCAAGCCATGGCAGTCCACCAAAATATCAAGTCCGAAGACATATCAAGTCACCCATGTCCGAGGACATATTATGCGTATGCACCAAATGGGAAACCAATTTTGTAACCCTCTGGATATACGAATAGGGCCGATAGTTGAGGGGGGGGGTTTCCAGAGGCCCCACGCTATCTGGATATACCAATTTTGTATGCACGCTATCTGGATATACCCGGTGCAATATTTAATACTAGGCAAAAGATCCGGCATGATTATGATATGATGCATGACATGACAAAGATGCGATGCAATTAGGCAATATTAAGCGGAACCGAGGTCTCGACAATTAATTAGATGGTTTATGTTGTCTAGATACCCCGAAATTTAATGTTGTATTAACAAGGCAAAATTATATCATCGGTTCACTACACAAATTTAAATGGGGCCAATATTAGACTAGATTCGCCCGCATATGGCCTCCATATTTAATTATGAGGTGAATCGTCAAAATAACCCCAAACAACCACAAGATGTATGCAAGTGTGACAATTTAAATGCAACAAGGTATATATTATGTATTATAAAAATATGGGGCTCGGAAAGGGGTCACACATCGGATCGACAATCTTGGAGGTTCGGGGAGGGTTCGACAAGGATCGGTCTTCGGATCCTGGATCGGGAACTCCGGGATCGGTCTTCGGACGCCGAGAACAGGGCCTTCGGGTTCCGTGATGGGGAACTTGGACAGCGAAGTGTGCACGGTATCAGGAGATCTTGTCGGCATCGAAGACGGGTGTAGACGATGTGGGCGTCCAAAACACCACATTATCAAGGCCATACACCCACAGATTTGTTGCCAAACAGTAGCACTTCACAGACACAGAAACATGACAGCAGCAGCAACTAGGCATTGCTGTGGTGGTGGTAAACGGTGACCGGACAAAGGAGCTGGCACGCAAGCTTGCAACGGAGTAGGGCGACACGGGCCTTGGAGCCGGAGATAAACAATAGGATGAGGAACACATCGTGGCAGGCGCTGAAGGCAACGGAGTTTCGGGAAGGCCGTCGTGGTTGTCGAACGTGGACCAAGTCGGCGACGTGCTCCCGGGAAAAAGGACGTCGACAAACAGGAGGCCACGCCCGATAGTGGAGGAGGCGAATTGGGCCGGGGCTGGGAGCAGCGTCCATGGATACACGCTAGGTCGGGGTAGAGGGCGGCCACAACTGTGTAGGCCGGAGACGAGGTAGAAGGCGACAGTAGCCGACACAGGGTGGCCGGGCTCGAGGACGACGACAGCTGGAGAGGAACAGGGGTGAGTTCAGCGGCGCACAACGGCTGAACGCATGAGAGGTCACGCGGGGCGGCGCTGGATGAGGTGGGCGAGGCGAGCAGGAGGACGGCCGGTGAGGAGGGAGCTCCTGGCGACGGGGTATTCGCACAGAAGAGGCGGCAGGGACGACGGGATCGAGAAGTGGAGGTGGGCTCGCTGGCGGCGCGCGGAGGGAGGAAGAGGGCGACGGGATTGGGAGATGGGGGCGAGCGGGGAATCCCGTGTCGAGGCCGTGTGTGTCGCGTGCAGTACGTGTGTGGTGTTGCGTGCGTGGTGTGTGTTTGTGCCTGGCGTGCGTCGCGTGGGACGTGTTGGGTGGTGTCTAGTGCGTGCGTGAGTGTAGGCCTGGCCGGCGGCGGCTGTGTGGGATCTAGTGTAGGATTAGGTTTTGTTTGTCTAGGGTTTGGGTAGTAGGTGGCTAGCTAGGCCGTTTGGGCCTGGCTGGCTGCCTCCCCTAAAATTATTTTTAATTAATTATTTTAGTTTTAAATAGGATTTTATAAGTAGTTTTTAGACAAATAAAAGATCCAAAAAGACCAGGGTTTTGATTTGAAATTAAAGGAGGGACTAATTAGAAACCAAAATAGGCTTTTGGTTAAAAATATTTTAGGGCAAAAGTATGCATGATGTCATGATGATGCAAAAAAACAAAATAACAAGAAACTTTATTTCGGAATATTTCCGAGGCATTACAAGCTGACAAAGGGGGAGAAGAAGTTCTAGGGGAAGAAGGCGTAAAATTAGAAGCAATGGGACTCGGAGTAGGAACTTGAGGCACATGGGGAGGTGTACCAGGGAAGGCGAGAAAAGAGATGTCCTCCACAGAGAAACTCGAGGAAGATGGCCATGGATAGAAAGGACGAGACTCATCGAAGGTCACATCCTGAGAAATGCGCATCCGACGAGCAAGAGGATCCCAACACCAATAACCCTTATGATCATCACTATATTCAAGAAAAACACACTCAACAGACTGAGCAGTGAGTTTGGTGCGTTCGCGAGGAGCAAGAAGGACAAAACAAACACACCCAAACAACCGAAGCACAGAATAATTAGGATAACAGTCACAAAGATGCTCCTAAGGAATACCACCCTGTAAGGCAGCCGATGGCTGAATGTTGATGAGATAGGTAGAGGTGGAGACAACCTCATCCCAGAAATGGGGCGGAAGAGAGGCGGCGATCATCAGCGCACGCACTGTCTCAAGAAGGGGACGATGTTTGCGTTCAGTGACACCAATCTGGGCATGAGCACCAGGGCAAGAGAATTGAGCAAGAGTGCCCTGCTCAGCAAGAAAACCACGCAACATTTGGGAAATGTACTCACCAGCCGAATCAGCACGAAAAACACGAATAGGAGTGGAGAACTGGGTGTGAACCATGGCAGCAAAATGTTTATAGATAGAGAGAACCTCACTGCGAGAAGTCATAAAGTAAGCCAAGTGTAATGAGAAAAGTCATCAAAAATAACATAGTAGAGATGACCCCTCTTCAAATCAAAGGGAGCGGGACCGCATACATCAGAATGAATTAAGTCAAAGGGGCGCTGAGACACTGACTTACTAGTAGGATAAGGTAACTGAGTCTGCTTGCCAAGTCTACAACCCTGACACGGTAAAGAGACATCTCCTGAGACATGCCCCAGAAGACCTCGGTGAACTAAAGATGACAAATGAGAACCACATAAATGACCAAGATGGTGATTCCATTGTTGAAAAGATGCGGAAGCGGAAGTAGCAAGAGCACGAGAGCTGGTGGAAGTAGAGGGAACACGAAGCCAGTCAACCTCCAAAGTCCCTGAGAATCATAGCGCCGAGGGCCAGCCCCAGCCAGAACCTTCGTGCGACGATCCTGGACAGAGCAAGAATCAGCATCAAGAATAACACGACCACCAAAATCAGTAAGTTGAGCAGCGGAAAAAAGATTCATGGTAAGACGCGGAACATGAGAAACACCAGCGACAGAAAAGCAAGGAGTGGAAAGAGTGCCTCGACTAGCAACAGGAAGAGAGGTGACATCAGCAGTGAGAACATGAACAACAGAACCGACAGGACGAAGAGATGACAAGGCAGAATAGTCATAAGACATATGGAAAGAAGCTCCAGAATCCAAAACCCATGGGGATGTACCTGACCGTGTAGATGGCAACAGTGGCCGCTCAACGCTAGGAGAACCAGTCATAGAGATTGCAATGCCCGACGAGGAAGAGCCAGAAGCAGCAAGCAGACGCTTTAGCTGCACAATATCCTGGTGGGTTAGAGAGACGGTGGCTGGTGTCGGTGGAGGACCACGGGAGCTAGACGAAGAGGCACGCTCCATATCACGATGTTTCTTGAAACAATCGAACTCAGGGTGGCCAGACCTCTGACAATAACCACAGAACTGACGAGAGCGAGGGCGGCCCGAACTAGCAGAAGGAGGGCGACCCCCACCACCACAGAAAAGGGGTGACCACCGCCACCAATAGAAGGAGGGCGACTACCACCACCAGGAGTGGGTACCAGTGGTGTCGCAGCAGTCGGCATAGCAGCCGCCGGAGCAGGAACTCGAGTGGCGAGCACAGTGGGAACTCCAAGCAAACCGGCGCCACGAAGGCGAGTCTCCTCAGCACGAAGCTCAGCAAGCACCTCCGAAAGGGGAACACGGCCCCGAGAAAACAGATTAGCCCGACGGGGCTCAAACTCTGGGCGAAGCCGAGATAAGAACTCATGGATGCGCTGAAACTCCAAGTCAGACCGCGTGATCTGACAACACGAGCAAGTCCCACAGACAACAGAGCAAAGAGAGTCGAGCTGACGCCAGATTGCAGAACTCTGCGTGTAAAACTCATCAATACTGGAGTTACCCTGCTGAAGAGCATGCTCCTGACGGACCACATACAAGTAGAGAGAATCACCAGAGGGCTGATATCGCTGACGAAGAGAGGTCCACATCTCGGCAACATAGCCAAGTATCATAAAATCAGAAGCAAACTGGGGGAGAACACTAGCAGTAAGAATAGCAGCAGCACGAGCATCCTCATCACACCACTGAGCATAAGTAGCCAGATCATCACGGTAAGTGGCAAGAGCATCCGAGTAGTCAGATACCTGACGGTCATAAGCAGCCATTGCAGCATCATCAGCAGTCTTGGCTGCAGCCTTATCAACATCAGAAGCATCGGCTGCAAGAACGGGTGGCGCCGGTGGTATAGAAGGCACATGAGCAACAGGGCGTGGCGGACAAGGGACCTCGCCAGAGAGAAGGCCCCACATACGGAAACCATGCATGTGATGCGCATAAAACCAACGAACTCAGCATAGTTGGTGCCATCAAACGTCACCGTGCAGCGCGGAACAGTCACATATCCCGCAGATAAAGACGACATGGCAACAACTTCTCTTCTTCCAAAACAAATCAGGCCAAGCCAAATCACACCAGATCAGGTTGGCCGCAAAACACTAGCAACGGCTTGAATAGCAACCAGATGCCAACACGCTAGTTACAGGGGCCAATTAGCTAGCTTGGATGGGTAAATCCTTGCAGCACTAGCTGACCTGTGGGTTACTGATCACACCTGGACACGGACAGGGGCAGCCGACAGTAGAAGGCAGTTGCGCGTGCGAAGGGGGGTAGTAGAGAAGATGGGGAGCAGTAGAGAGAAGCCAGCGGCCGGCTTAGTGACTAGCGAGGGCCGTGGCAGTACCCTAACCTGGGCTATGATACCATGTTGTGAATTGGGGAATGAGCAACTTAGTATTCACAGGGGCAGAGGCCAATACATGTACAAGTGTGGAAAAGACAAATATGCCAAAAGTCCCTTAGACAATGGGCAAAAATAAAGAGAGAGCTCTAACAACCAGAAGCCATACAATGTGTGCAGCATGTTGTAATGAAGCTCCATATGGTTTCTGCAATTGTGTCCCCCAAAAAGCAGCAACTAAAAGGCCAACAAACCTGCGAGTGTCACATGGAAGAAATTGATCCAGTGAAGCATCTTCTCGGATGGTCATATTTGGTTACTAGTGCTGGCAGGCAAGCACTAGCTGTTTTCCACGGGTGTGTGAACTCCGGGAGTATGTTCCAGGGGAAAAAGGAGAAACAACTATACGCCAGAAGGGTTTACCAGCTCGTTTGATTGCAAAGGCAGTGGCAATGTGGATGTTCGGCAGACTAGGAAAAACTTGTAAGAGGACCATAATGGGCGCTGCTAGCAGTCGGACGCCCGATTACTTGCTTCCGATCGGACAAGACGACTGCCGTTGGATTGGCCACAGCTGGCTCGTTGATTTCAGCAGGTCCTTCACGCGCGATGTGGTCTGCATGCTTGACGTTTATTTGCTCCGTCACCGTCAGTACCCAAGACGTATGACCCCCACCTTTATTGCTTCCTTGACGGACGCCCATATACAACTTAATTGCTCCCAGTTTCTTCATCTCCTTCGACGTCTCCCTGCGACATTTCTGGCTTCCATCCGGCGAGTTGCTACTCGGCCTTAGATTCGTATGAAAATGGCACATATGAAAGAGAACATCGAGTATCCTCCGTATCTTAATCCCTTTTTCAGACGTGCTTCATGTGATTGATCCTGTGCTGAAAGCCAAGTTGGGTGGAGCTCTGAGGGGTGGAATTCTTTCCAGACATGAATACCTTGGGAACCCACCCGTCCTTATCCATGGAGATGGAGAGGTGCAGTACCCTTATTCTCAATCAAGATGTATCTGTGTTCATTCCTATGTTTTTTCTAGTTGGTTCTTTGTTAGCAATCTTAGTGGTGTGAGAGATCCCTGGGGGAGTTTTGAGACGAGGTTGAGAATAATTCCTTTTAAAATTGATTGTGGGCTTCTCGACGAATATTCTCCAGATGGTTGGAAATTGCTGATTTATTATTCGGACGAAGCATTAATTAAATTTGGTAGAAGCTCAAATTCTTGACTGTGGTAGCAAGTTTCATGTATCATTTAGATTTTAAGTTGAAATAGTAGGTTGTGCAAAAATGAGAAGCATGGAGTATTATCATTTGAAGCTTACTTGTCAGTGTATGTAAGCTTAGTGATACTTATAGTTGGTGATTAAAAAATTTATTTGTAATGGTTGTACGAAGCAGTGTTTATTTTACGTGAAAGCTCGCATTTTAGTCACACGGAGCAGGTTTCATGGATCAAGTAGATTATCAGTTGATTTAGTTGTTGTACATATGATAAGCATGTAGTAATAACAGCTTTAGTTGATATAGATATGAGGTTGAATTTGATTCTGTCACGCCCCGAGACCAGCCCCGGGAGAAATGACAGCCGCCGCGTGCATATAGACCAGGAGGTCTATATACCCGCAAGGCTAAAAGGACAGCTATAAGCTGGCACAGTGGATCAAGAGAAGCCCAAAAACTACCTTTATTACAAGATTATTTTACATTTGCACAAGTATACAACTATGTTATCTAATTCGCTCCCCGTCCACCGATCCGGCCTATTCCTCGAAACGATGTCAACTCCCGCATGTTAGTCTCGACTGCATCCAAAAACATTAGGGAGCAAGGGTGAGTACGACAAGTACTCAGCAAACTAATCATATACACAATCATATAAATTGTAAAATAGACTTTCCTTTTCAAAAACAGATGAATGAACTTGTTAAGCAGATTAAAAAAACGCATGGTGCCACACATGAAAGTAAGCATTCCCAAGCCCGGGAGTCACAGGGGTTAATATTAACGCTTTTACACTCCGCAGAGGGGTACTCCGACGTCGACAGCCTCGACTAGCACCACACATGCACTAGAAGAGTAGAGCCCTTTTACCCACTAGAACCCGAACACCTGAATTTACTGATTTCGGTCGCTCCTACGGATCCATCACCGACACGTTTCGTTTCAGGTCCGTCCCTAGCGGAGAACTCAGCCAGTCCCATACCTGGACTGTGATCGGTACAATTCAATTACCTTCGTAGCACCAAGTTTTACTTACGAAAACATTTTGTTTAATTCTCATGTTATTCTCCAAATCCATACTCATGAAAAATACCCGGTTCGCATCGGTGGCTCCAAACGGATCCATCACCATATTCCAACACCGGCGTATTAGCCCACGAATATTTCAAGGAATATTCATATATCTCAACTATCAAATAATGCACCATAATTTAACCAAAAACATAATTTACAAAGTATATGAAAGAGGTATGAAAAGCTTGCCTTGAAAATAAATACCCATCAGCTCTATAATTTAGTAGCACCTCCTTATATAAATTCTACTTCCTCCAAGTAACATATCATGCAGCATATATTCTCCCAAAGTGTGCATAGGCTCTCTTCTACAGTTATCAACCTAAGATACATATACCCAAAGTACACTCCGATAGACCACCTCCCTTCTACGATGGATCAATACTTCAGCAGCACCTCCCCTTTTCTATAGTTTTATCGCCTCCAATAATATACACAAGTGTGGTAGTAACCTCTCTCTAACTCTCACTCTCTTGATTTGGTCTAGCTCTCTCGATGGATCAATGTGACGTTGTGTAGTTGGGGCAGATGTGTGAGTGTCTATTTATACCGGAGGCAACGTCGATTTGTTTCAAAATATCTAGCCTAGCCGCTCAAGGGAAACGTCTAGGTGCTATTTCTTAGACGAGTCAAAGCATACGTGTCAAAGCTTTACATGTTTGTTGCCATGCACTATTCCACGTAAGAGAACATGGGCTTCCTAACTACTTGGTTTGCTGCCAAAGTAAACATGTATGTCCACTACCAAGATGCCACGTTGTCACTCCATGCAAAATATCTCATGCATGTAACAGCCGACAAGAGTCCAAGGCCTAGCTCCACTACTTCTAGTATTCTTCTCTCACGTTAATACAACTTTTATATTAGCTAGCAAATTCTAACAAGTTCCATCGACGGATGCACTAGAAACAATAGTGACCATGCAGATTAACTCCTTAATATTTATTCATGCAGATATTATCATCCAACTTAATATTAGAGGTTAGCCAAATCAAAATGATCATGGGTAAGTTCTCATTTAACTAAATTTAATAAATAGGTTGAAAATCCAAGTTATTACATCCTACCCACCTTATTAGAATTTCGTCCCCGAAATTCAACAAAAATAACTTAACTTTCAAATCTAGAATGCATAATTTTTTCATACAAGATTTAGGCAAGTAACCAAACCATAAACCTAACAAGTATTTATAAATACTAATAGTAAACAAGCAATTAAGCATCAAAATTATTCGCGAAACTATCTAACAATCTACCCATTTTGCCCCGCGGTCCTAAACCTAGAGCTCTGATACCACTTAAACTGTCACGCCCCGAGACCGGCCCCGGGAGAAATGACAGCCGCCGCGTGCATATAGACCGGGAGGTATATATACCCGCAAGGCTAAAAGGACAGCTATAAGCTGGCACAGTGGATCAAGAGAAGCCCAAAAACTACCTTTATTACAAGATTATTTTACATTTACACAAGTATACAACTATGTTATCTAATTCGCTTCCCGCCCACCGATCCGGCCTATTCCTCGAAACGATGACAACTCCCGCATGTTAGTCTCGACTGCATCCAAAAACATTAGGGAGCAAGGGTGAGTACGACAAGTACTCAGCAAACTAATCATATACACAATCATATAAATTGTAAAATAGACTTTCCTTTTCAAAAACAGATGAATGAACTTGCTAAGAAGATTAAAAAAAACGCATGGTGCCACACATGAAAGTAAGCATTCCCAAGCCCGGGAGTCACATGGGGTTAATATTAACGCTTTTACACTCTGCAGAGGGGTACTCCGACGTCGACAGCCTCGACTAGCACCACACATGCACTAGAAGAGCAGAGCCCTTTTACCCACTAGAACCCGAACACCTGAATTTACTGATGTCGGTTGCTCCTACGGATCCATCACCGACACGTTCCGTTTCAGGGCCATCCCTAGCGGAGAACTCAGCCAGTCCCATACCTGGACTGTGAACGGTACAATTCAATAACTTCGTAGCACCAAGTTTTACTTACGAAAACATTTTGTTTAATTCTCATGTTATTCTCTAAATCCATACTCATGAAAAATACTCGGTTCGCATCGGTGGCTCCAAACGGATCCATCACCATATTCCAACACCAGCGTATTAGCCCACGAATATTTCAAGGAATATTCATATATCTCAACTATCAAATAATGCACCATAATTTAACCAAAAACATAATTTACAAAGTATATGAAAGAGGTATGAAAAGCTTGCCTTGAAAATAAATACCCATCAGCTCTATAATTTAGCAGCACCTCCTTATATAAATTCTACTTCCTCCAAGTAACATATCATGCAGCATATATTCTCCCAAAGTGTGCATCGGCTCTCTTCTACAGTTATCAACCTAAGATACATATACCCAAAGTACACTCCGGTAGACCACCTCCCTTCTACGATGGATCAATACTTCAGCAGCATCTCCCCTTTTCTATAGTTTTATCGCCTCCAATAATATACACAAGTGTGGTAGTAACTTCTCTCTAACTCTCACTCTCTTGATTTGGTCTAGCTCCCTCGATGGATCAATGTGATGTTGTGTAGTTGGGGCAGATGTGTGAGTGTCTATTTATACCGGAGGCAACGTCGATTTGTTTCAAAATATCTAGCCTAGCCGCTCAAGGGAAACGTCTAGGTGCTATTTCTTAGACGAGTCAAAGCATACGTGTCAAAGCTTTACATGTTTGCTGCCATGCACTATTCCACGTAAGAGAACATGGGCTTCCTAACTACTTGGTTTTCTGCCAAACAAAACATGTATGTCCACTACCAAGATGCCATGTTGTCACTCCATGCAAAATATCTCATGCATGTAACAGCCGACAAGAGTCCAAGGCCTAGCTCCACTACTTCTAGTATTCTTATCTCACGTTAATACAACTTGTATATTAGCTAGCAAATTCTAACAAGTTCCATCGACGGATGCACTAGAAACACTAGTGACCATGCAGATTAACTCCTTAATATTTATTCATGCAGATATTATCATCCAACTTAATATTAGAGGTTAGCCAAATCAAAATGATCATGGGTAAGTTCTCATTTAACTAAATTTAATAAATAGGTTGAAAATCCAAGTTATTACAGATTCAGTTGCTGGAAGCATACGTATCAGCATTTGAAATGATCATTTTAGTAGAAGCATGCTAACAGTAATATTGTTGGAAGCATACATGTCAGTAATATTGATGGAAGCAAACATATCTGCACGTGCAATTATCATGTATATGCAGATTTGTTGTTCTGTAGTAGTACAATTACTGGAAGCAAGTTTCATGGATCATGTAGATTTGTAGTTGCTTGAGTTGGTAAACATGTAGGAAGCATCTAGTAATATTTCTAGAAGCATAATATTCCTTAAAGCATACACACCGGCATATGGAAGCTATTGTAAATGATTTGTAGAATTGTAGTTGATTGAGTTGGGCTTTAGGTGTTTCATGTGATGAAGCAACGAATATTAACAAAAATAAGCATGTAACTGATTTAATGAAAACCACTTGTGTTGCTTAGTTTCTGATTAAATCATAAAATGCTTCCATGTTCAGGATGTTCAAATGCATATGCCGGATAGCTCTTCAATTCCAGATACAGTAGATGTTGAAGGCTCCGGACAGTCATGTCCGCAGGTTGGAATGGTTTTCAACAACGTCGACGAGGCACAGTTGTTTTATAATGGTTATGCCGAGAAGCTAGGATTTGGAAGCAGGATAGGTTGCTCAAGAAGGTCCCAGAAAAAAGGATGTGACCATTTAATTAGGAGGGATTTCGAGTGTGCGCATGCTCGGAAGGACAAAGTTGTTGGCAGTTCTGTCGATGAGGCACTAGATCCGGAGGTGCTTGATGAAGTGGGTGAAGCAACTGAAACAACACTTGATTCTGATAATTTTGGCAGTGCGCCAGCTGCAGGAAAAGGAAAAGAAACAAGCTGAAGCGTCATGATTGCAAGGCTCGAATGTCAGTTGGGCTAAGGAAGGATAAATGGGAAGTAACAATTTTCATTGAGGAACACACACATCCACTGATGAGTAGAGAAGAGTGGACAAGGTATTACAGATCGCATCGTAAGGTGCCCTATGAGGACTACATGTTGATCAAGACATTGCACAATTGAAATGCCGACACATCTCTCATCATGGCTACACTTGGGGACCTTCATGGAACTCTCAGGACATTGCCGTACACAAACCGTGATGTTACAAACATCCGGACCAAGTTGAGAAATGAGGTTTCGCATGCGACATGTCCAAAACAGTAGAGTATTTTCAGAAGATAAAAGCGGAGAGTCCACAATTCTACTATGCTATCAAGCTTGATGAGAACAATGTTGTTAGGGCTCTTTTCTGGGTGGACGGAAGGACACGTGAGTTATACCGGAAATTTAAAAACTGTGTATTTTTTGACACCACATTTTGCACGAACCGATATGACATGCCCTTTGCACCAATTGTTGGCATAAATAATCACATGCAAAGCATAATGCTTGGATGTGCATTGATACCGGATGAGAAGAAGGAAACCTTCAAATGGGTTTTTGAGGCATGGATGGATGCTATGGGTCAAGAACATCCAACCTGCATAATGACGGACCAGGACCAAGCAATTGCTGGTGCTATAGATGATATTTTCCCTGGGATGGTTCATCGGTGTTACCTATGGCATGTGCTTCGGATAGCAAAGTATAAGCTTGGAACATTATTTCGTACACGTGAGGGCTTCGAGAAGGAATTTTTTTACTGTATCTATGGAGTAGATACTATTGATGATTTTGAGAACATGTGGCAGATGATGTTGTCGAAGCACAGTTTGGTAGAAAACGAACACCTGGTCAACATGTGGGGTTGTAGGGATACATGGGCACCAGCGTTCTTCAAGAAGAATTTATTTCCTTTCACTGGTACAACAGGGAGGTCCGAAGGGTTGAACTCGTTTTTCAAGAATCTCGTGCATCCACAAGACTCATTATGGCAATTTGTGAAGTAGTACGAGTATATTCTGTTGGAATTATGCCCTAGAGGCAATAATAAAGATGTTATTGTTATAATTCTTGTTCATGATAAAGTTTATATTCCATGCTAGAATTGTATTAAGCAGAAACTTTGATACTTCTGTGGTTTATGAGCAACACCGTGTCCCTAGTACGCCTCTATGGACTAGCTCATTGATTAATGATGGTTAAGGTTTCCTAACCATAGACATGAGTTGTCGATTAATAATGAGATCATGTCATTGGGAGAATGATATGATGGACAGACCCAAATCAAGCAGAGCAATTAGATCGTGTCATCGTGTTCATCTTTGAAGCTTTTCTTATGTCAAATATTGTATTCCTTAGACCATGAGATAATGCAACTCCCGATATCGAAGAAAGCTTTGAGGTCATCAAACGTCATCCTATGAGAGGTTGATCATAAATGTCTCTCGGTGATCGGAAAGTACTTGTTGGGTTGTATGTATCGAGATGGGATTTGTCCCTCCCAAGTCGGAGAGATATACTTGGGCCACTCGTGTCGATATCAACACCGCTTGCAAGCATGTGGTTAAGGAGTTAATCACAAAGTTATATCGCATTACGGAGCAGTAAAGTACTTGCGTGAGCGAGATTGAACTAGGTATGCCGATACCAACGATCGAATCTCGGGCAAGTAAAATATCGCGTGTGAAGGAATGTAAATATGGGATTAATTGAATCCTGGCATTATGGTTCATCCGATATGATCATCGATGAATATGTGAGTCAATATGGGTTTCAGATCCCTGTTGATTCTTGATAGAAGATCATATGCATATTCTCGAACCCGTAGGGTCACACACTTAACGTGCCTCGACGCTAGGATAGAATGGATAATTGGTTTATGAGTTTTTGTTCGGAGTCTCGGATGAGATCCAGGACATCACGAGAGGTTCCAGAATGGTCCGGAGAATAAGATTCATATAAAGGAAAGCAGTTTTTGGATTTTGGAATTGTTTCGGAATGTTCGGTATTGTGCCGAAAGGTTCTAAAAGCTTCCGAAGTGGGACCAACGTGGCCCCACTTGTCGGAGGGGTGAGTGGTCCTACGAGGGAGTGCCCTGGCCGCATTGGGCCAGGGGCACAAGGCCCCATAGGCCCAGCCATCCAAAACCCTAGGGGAAACCCTAGGGGACCTTCTAGAAGGGGGGGAAAACTTGCCCCCCACTCCACCCTTGGGGCCACCGCCCTAAGGCTTGGAGGAGGGGGAAAGGGGTCCGTCCATCTCCCTATATAAGGTGGGCAGGGGGCGCACCCTCCCCTCACCCCATAACCCTAGCCGCCAGCTGCTGCCCTACCTCTCTCTCTCTCTCTCCCGACTGCGTGTAGGCGAAGCCCTGCCGCAGAAACTCTCCACCATTGCACCACGCCGTCGTGTTGTAGATCCAATCTATCTCTCCACCCCACTTGCTGGACCGAGGAAGGAGGAGACGTCGTGGTGCCGTACGTGTGCATCTCTCGGAGGCGTCGCCACTTGCGGCGTTGGATCGGATCGGATCGCGAGGAGGAGAAGGCTAGTTCGACTACATCACCCATGTTCTGTTGAACGTTTCTGCTGTGCGATTTCTTCAAGGGTATGAAGATCTCATCTATCCCTCTCGTTGATTGCATATCCTAGATTAGATCTTGGCTTTCTCGTTCACATCCATAGAATTTTTTTGAGTTACTATGTTGCGAAACCCTTCAGTGGTATCAGAGCTAGATCTATGCGTAGATGCGTTTCACGAGTAGAACGCAACATGCTTGTTGCGGGCGTTGATGTTTTCTGTTGCAAGCCTCTTGGTGTGTGCTTATTATGACGCGGGATAGTAAGATTGAAGCGGTCCAGGCCAACTTTACGCGACCTCGTTCGCGAGACCGGCTCTGCACTTGATGTGTGGCTTGTTCCACACATGCGGCTGGTGGATGCCAGTTTCTCTCACTATAGTTATCATGGGATTTACACCGGATGTTGGCAACCATAATATCACCGTTGTGGATTTCCGTAGGTAAGAATCATTCTTAGCTTGTTACTCCCATAAGCCACGTAAAACATGCAACAACAAAGTAGAGGCGTCTAACTTGTTTTTGCAGGGAGTGTTTCTGTGATATGCTATGGCCCAAGATATGATGTGTATGTTGTATGCAATGATCATGTTTTGTAATATTTCACGACTTGCATGTCAATGAGTATGCAACCGGCAGGAGCCATATGGTTGTCTTTATAATTGTGTATGACCTGTGTGTCAACTTCTTATACGCCATGTAATAGCTTTACTTTATCGCTAAGTAGTTAGCAATAATTGTAGTTGCTATTCGTGGTGGAGGCAATCATGGTGGAGTGATGGAGATCATCTTTGGCACGCACAAGATGGAGATCATTCTTGCGAAGATTGGCTATACCATGTCACATAAAGTTATATGCATGTGATGTTTATCCTTTTATGTATCTTATTATGCTTAGATCATGATGGTAGCATTATAAGATGATTCCTCACTTAAAGATCAAGATAAAATTATGTTCTCCCCATGTATGCACTTGCGAAGTTAAATTCGTGTTCAAGCACCTCGTGATGATCGGGTGCTATAAACTCTCGTTCACATACAACGGGTGCAAGCCAGTTTTACTGCAGCGGAAATACTTGGGTTTGACTTGACGAGCCTAGCATGTACAGACATGGCCTCGGAACACATGAACCGAAAGGTTAAGCATGAGTCATATGAATGATATGATCGACACTTTGTTGTCCACCATTGAAACCACATCTCTTCTCGTGAAGATCGGATTAGATGTGGTGAATTTGGATCATGTTCACTAAACAACTTGAGGGATGTTGAATTTAGTGGGATTTCATCTAGTAATTTGATTAAGTTGAACTAGTTATCATGAACATAATCTAAATTGTTACTTGCAAATTTTGTAGATCAAATGGCTAAGTCCAACTTCAACTTCAACGTTTTTGCTGAGAAAGAAAAGCTTAAGAACAATGGGTCTAACTTCACCAATGGTTCATGATCGAGAATCATTCTTTGGCGGACAAAAGGACTATGTCCTTGAGAAAGCGCTAGGTGACGCCCCTACTATAGATGCGTCGGCTGATGAAAAAGTTGTTTATCAGTCGCGCAAAGATGATTATGGTGTGATTAAGAGCACCATGTTGTTCGCTATGGAATCGGACCTTCAAAATCGTTTTGAGGAGTTCGCCGGGCCCTTTGAGATTCTTGAGGAACTGAAAACCATGTTTCAGACTCAGGCCCGTTCTGAGAGATATGAGATCTCTGAGAAATTCTTTAACTGCAAGATGGAGGAAGGGAGTTACGTTAGTGAGCACGCCATTAAGATGTCGGGCTACACTCAACGTCTTAAGCAAGCTGATCGCAAGATTCGGAAGAGCTCAAGATTGACAGAGTTCTGCAATCACTCCCTCCTAGCTACAAAGGTTTTGTAGTTACTCACAATCAGAGCGGTTCCACTGATACGATCACTGAGCTCTTCGCTAAGCTAAAAGCTGCGGATGTGGACATCAAGAAAGATAATCATGTGTTGATGGTCAACAAGCCCCCCAGCTTTAAGAAAGGTAAGGATGCAAAGAAGTCCTTCAAGAAAGGCAGCGACAAGCGCGTTGCCCTGCTGAGAAGAATCTCAAGTCTGGACCTAAGCCGGACACTGAGTGCTTCTATTGCAAGGACAAGGGTCACTGGAAGCGCAATTGTCCGAAGTACTTAGCGGACAAGAAGGCTGGCACCATTAAAGGTATATTTGATATACATGTTATTGATGTTTACCTTAGTAACGCTCATTGTAGTGCCTGGGTATTTGATACTGGTTCAGTTGCTAATATTTGTATCTCGAAACAGGAGCTACGGAATAGACGGCGGCTAGCAAGGAATGAGGTGACGATGCGCGTTGGCAACGGATCAAGAGTTGATGTGATGGCCGTCGGCACGCTCTCCTTAGTTTTACCTTCGGGATTAGTTTTAAACCTTAATAAGTGTTATTATGTGCCTGCGTTGAGCATGAACATTATATCTGGATCGTGTTTATTGCAAGACGGTTATTCATTTAAATCGGAGAATAATGGTTGTTTTATTTATATGAATAACATCTTTTATGGTCATGCACCTACTATGAATGGTTTATTTCTTCTGAATCTCGAAAGCAATGAAACACACATCCATAACGTTGAGGCTAAGAGATGCAAAGTAGATAGTGATAATTCGACTTATTTGTGGCACTGCCGTCTAGGTCATATTGGTGTAAAACGCATGAAGAAACTCCATTCCGGTGGACTTTTGGAGTCTCTTGATTTTGAATCATTTGACACGTTCGAGCCGTGCCTCATGGGCAAGATGATCAAAACCCCGTTCTCCGGAATAATGGAGCGAGAAACGGACTTGTTGGAAATCATACATACCGATGTGTGCGGACCAATGAGTGTTTCGACGCGCGGTGGATATCGCTATTTTCTCACGTTTACTGATGACTTAAGTAGATATGGGTATATCTATTTAATGAAACATAAATCTGAAATGTTTGAAAAGTTCAAAGAATTTCAGAATAAAGTGGAAAATCATCGTAACAGGAAAATTAAATTTCTACGATCCGATCGTGGAGGTGAATATTTGAGTTATAATTTTCTCACGCATCTTAAAGCAAGAGGAATTGTTTCGCAACTCACGCCACCCGGGACACCACAGTGTAATGGTGTGTCTGAACGCCGGAATCGAACTCTATTAGATATGGTATGATCGATGATGTCTCTTACAGATTTGCCGTTATCATTTTGGGGTTACGCATTAGAAACCGTTGCATTCACTTTAAATAGGGCACCATCTAAATCCGTTGAGACGACACCGTATGAACTATGGTTTGGTGCTAAACCTAAGTTGTCGTTGCTTAAAGTTTGGGGATGCGAAGCTTATGTCAAGACGTTGATGCCGGACAAGCTCGAACCCAAAGCGGAGAAATGCGTCTTCATAGGATACCCTAAGGAAATAATTGGGAATACCTTCTACCACAGATCCGAAGGCAAAGTGTTTGTTGCTAAGAATGGATCCTTTCTTGAGAAGGAGTTTCTCTCGAAAGAAGTGAGTGGGAGGAAGGTAGAGCTAGACGAGGTTATTGAACCTTCTCTCGAGTTGGAGAGTAGCGCAGCACCTGAAATTGTTCCAGTGCCGCCTGCACCAACAAGAGAGGAAGCTAATGATGAGGTTTATGAAACTTCGGACGATGTTATCGCTGAACGTCGCAGTCGACAAGGTCACGTGCCCTCTGAGTGGTGCAACCCTATCTTAACTGTCTTGTTGGTAGACAACAGTGAACCTGCGAACTATGAGGAAGCAATGATGAGCCCAGACTCTGAGAAATGGCTAGAGGCCATGAAATCCGAATTGGGATCCATGAGCGAAAATCAAGTATGGACTTTGGTGGACCCTCCTAGCGACCGTAAGGCCGTTGAGTGCAAATGGATTTTCAAGAAGAAAACGGACACGGATGGTAATGTTACTGTCTATAAAGCTCGACTTGTCGCGGAAGGTTTTCGACAAGTTCAAGGTGTTGACTACGATGAGACTTTCTCTCGCGTAGCGATGTTTAAGTCCATACGGATTTTATTATCAATTGCTGCGTTTCATGATTATGAAATATGGCAGATGGATGTCAAGACTGCGTTCCTCAATGGCAACATTGATGAAGAGTTGTATATGATGCATCCCGAAAGTTTTGTCGATCCTAAGGATGCTGATAAGGTGTGCAAACTTCAGCGTTCCATTTATGGACTAAAGCAAGCATCTCGGAGTTGGAACCTTCGTTCTGATCAAGTGATCAAGAGCTTTGGATTTGTTCCAAATTGCTACGAAGCTTGTATCTACAAGAAAGTGAGTGGGAGCTCAGTGACATTTCTAGTACTATATGTGAATGACATATTGATTATTGGAAATGACATTAGTATGCTTAACGATGTGAAGAGTTATTTAAATAAATGTTTTTTAATGAAGGACCTAGGAGAAGCTGCTTATATTTTAGGCATCAAAATCTATAGAGATAGACAAAGACGCCTAATAGCTTTAAGCCAGAGTACATACCTAGACAAAGTTCTAAAAAGGTTCAGAATGGATAAGGCAAAGAAAGGTTCAGTGCCCATGTTGTCAGGTAAGATATTGAGCAAGGCTCGGTGTCCAGCTACGGTAAACGATAGAGAAGCTATGAGCAAAGTGCCTTATGCCTCGGCCATAGGTTCTATCATGTATGCCATGCTGTGTACAGTGGCGGATCCAGAATTTAGACGCAGGGTGGTCCACCTTCAAAAAAAGTATGTTTTAAACAAAACTAAAGCAAGGCGGGTAGAGGTCCGCAGTCCCCTAATCCCTTGTCCCTTCCCTACCTATCTTGCGCCGCCACCCATTGTGTCGTCGCCTCCCATCTTGCAGCGACACTCTCTATATCGAGGGACCGCGTGAGGGAGGAGCTGTAGGGACGGGTGCGCTGGTTGCTGGGAGTCCGCGAGGCACCGAGCTCGAGCGATGGGCGGTGGTCTCCATATCGAACGAAGGAAGGCACGACGCGAACGACTAAACGAAGGAGGCCATCCTGGGTGACGGGCGGCGGTGTCTAATATCGAATGGAGGAAGTTATGAAGCGAAAGACTGAATGAAGGAGGCCATTTCATGTTTTTCTTGGGACCGACTCGCTGCTCGCGTCCTCTGGAAATGGCCTTTTTTCTAGTCTCTCTATTCCGAAAAAGATGTCTTAGATTTTTCAAAAAATGGATGAATCTATACACTAAAATATATCAAGTTTAATTTAAATTTAATAAAATTTGAAACATTATTTTCAGGACAGTGGAAGTATTTTTTCTTCTAGTTATATGGAGCGGACCAAAATTCCAGGGTGGTCCAAGCACCACCCTGGCCACCCTATGGATCCGCCTATGGCTGTGTACTAGACCGGATGTGTCCAATGCTCTTAGTTTGACGAGTAGATACCAAAGTGATCCAGGAGTGGAACACTGGACAGCCGTAAAGAACATCCTAAAGTATTTAAATAGGACTAAAGAAATGTTCTTGGTCTATGGAGGTGATGAGCCGCTCGTCGTAAAAGGTTAAGTCGACGCTAGTTTCGACACCGACCCGGATGATTCTAAATATCAGACAGGATACATTTATATTTTGAATGGAGGAGCTGTGAGCTGGAGAAGCTGCAAGCAAAGCGTGATCGCGGGATCTATAGTAGAATCGGAATGCATGGCTGCTGTAGAAGCGTCAAGTGAAGGAGTTTGGATCAGGAACTTCATCACTGAGCTTGGTGTGGTTCCAAGTGCCTTGGACCCACTGGAGATATTGTGTGACAACACTGGCGCCATAGCACTCGCTAAGGAACCAAGATATCATCCAAAGACCAAGCACATCAACCGTCGGTTCCACATAATTCGAGATTATATAACATATGGAGATTTGAAGATTAGCATAGTACATACGGATCTGAATGTCGCAGATCCGTTGACTAAACCTCTTCCACGAGCAAAACATGATCAGCACCTTAATGCCATGGGTGTTAGATTGTTGCCAGATGTAAACTAGATTATTGACTCTAGTGCAAGTGGGAGACTGTTGGAATTATGCCCTAGAGGCAATAATAAAGATGTTATTGTTATAATTCTTGTTCATGATAAAGTTTATATTCCATGCTAGAATTGTATTAAGTGGAAACTTTGATACTTGTGTGGTTTATGAACAACACCGTGTCCCTAGTACGCGTCTATGGACTAGCTCATTGATTAATGATGGTTAAGGTTTCCTAACCATAGACATGAGTTGTTGATTAATAATGAGATCATGTCATTGGGAGAATGATATGATGGACAGACCCAAATCAAGCAGAGCAATTAGATCGTGTCATCGTGTTCATCTTTGCGAAGCTTTTTCTTATGTCAAATATTGTATTCCTTTGACCATGAGATAATGCAACTCCCTGGTATCGGAAGAAAGCTTTGAGGTCATCAAACGTCATCCTATGAGAGGGTGATCATAAAGGTGTCTCTCAGGTGATCGGAAAGTACTTGTTTGGTTGTATGTATCGAGATGGGATTTGTCCCTCCCAAGTCGGAGAGATATACTTCGGGCCCACTCGGTAATCGATATCAACACCGCTTGCAAGCACATGGTTAAGGAGTTAATCACAAAGTGATATCGGATTACGAAACGAGTAAAGTACTTGCTGTGAACGAGATTGAACTAGGTATGCCGATACCAACGATCGAATATCGGGCAAGTAAATATCGCGTGACGAAGGGAATGTAAATATGGGATTAATTGAATCTTGTCATTGTGGTTCATCCGATATGATCATCGATGAATATGTGGGAGTCAATATGGGTTTCCAGATCCCGCTGTTGATTATTGATAGAAGATCATGTCTGCATATTCTCGAACCCGTAGGGTCACACACTTAACGTGCCTTGACGCTAGGATAGAATGGATAATTGGTTTATGAGTTTTTGTTTGGAGTCTCGGATGAGATCCAGGACATCACGAGAGGTTCCGGAATGGTCAGGAGAATAACATTCATATAAAGGAAAGCAGTTTTTGGATTTCGGAATTGTTTCGGAATGTTCGGTATTGTACCGGAAGGTTCTAGAAGCTTCCGTAGTGGGACCAACGTGGCCCCACTTCTCGGATGGGTGCGTGGGTCTACGAGGGAGTGCCCTGGACGCATTGGGCTAGGGGCACAAGGCCCCATAGGCCCAGCCGGCCAAAACCCTAGGGGACCTTCTAGAAGGCGGGAAGACTTGCCACCCACTCCACCCTTGGGGCCGCCGCCCTAGGGCTTGGAGGAGGGGCAGGGGCAGTCGACCCCTATATAAGGTGGGGGGGCACCTCCCCTCACCCCAAAACCCTAGCCGCCAGCTGCTCTCTCTCCTCTCTCTCTCTCTCTCTCTCTCTCTCTCTCTCTCTCTCTCTCTCTCTCTCTCTCTCTCTCTCTCTCTCTCTCTCTCTCTCTCTCTCTCTCCGTAGGCGTGTGCAGTAAACTCTCCACCATTGCACCACGCTGTCGTGCTGTAGATCCAATCTATCTCTCCACCCCACTTGCTGGACCGAGGAAGGAGGAGACGTCGCGGTGTCGTACGTGTGCATCTATCGGAGGCGTCGCCACTTGCGGCGTTGGAACGGATCAGATCGCGAGGAGGAGAAGGCTAGTTCTACTACATCACCCACGTTCTGTTGAACGTTTCTGCTGTGCGATTTCTTTAAGGGTATGAAGATCTCATCTATCTCTCTCGTTGATTGCATCTCCTAGATTAGATCTTGGCTTTCCCGTTCGCATCCGTAGAAATTTTTTGATTTACTATGCTGCGAAACCCTTCACATTCAGGAAACAAGGTTGGATTGAGAGGACAACGCTGGTTTTCTTGGGGAGGCGACAACAGCAGTCGTTTGGTCCAGGTTTGTATTAGTTAGAAACCTTGAGGTAGTCTATGTAGCATGAACTAATTCGTCTTAATTTATGTGTTTTTTTAAATGTTTGTTGCAGTTATAAGATTGAGGAGCAAGCATCCAAATTTTATACAAGAGCTGCTTTTGGAAAATTTAGGGAATTCATGGAGATGACAACGACATATAGCATATACCCGGTTGCCGGTGAAGGGGTGAAGTTTGAGATTCACAGGAATGATCCGAGAGCACAGAAGATTAGGATTGTAAGTTTCGAGCAGCAGGAAAACTGCAACCGGTTCAATGTGAATGGCATGTTGTGCCACCACATCCTGAAGGCTATGGTACACACAAACGTGCAAGAAATACCTGAGAAATACCTGCTTCATAGGTGGTCTGAGGCAGCTACTGTTTGTGAAGCAAAGAGCAATATACCATTTTCTAGTTCTAGCATAATCCCAGATACCAACACACTCAGGTATAATGCCCTATGCAAAATGATGAATAAGTTGGCGGCAAAAGCATGCTTTGGCACAGGATCATACAAGATTGTTAAAGGTGGGGTGGAACATTTGAATTTCTTAGTTGATAATTTCTGGATGTCTGGCGGCGTGCTGGAACCTGAAACAGGCGAAGAACCAGAGGTAGCAAACAACAATCTGCAGAATCCTCCTAAGCCAGCCAAGAAAGGTCGTCCATCAGATAAAGAAAAGAGGAGGAAGCCTTTGGTTGAGATTCGCCAGTAGGAAGCAAAAAAGAAGGGAACTAAACGGAAGAATTATGCATGTTCGAAATGTCGTGAAACCGATCACACCAGGAGGCATTGCCCTTTTTTGGCATTGGAGAACAAGCAAAATGCCGAGCGTGAGGAACAATTGAGACGTGAGACGGAGCTTACACTTTGAGGCTTCCAACATGTGTATCTATTAGTAAGGTGGAAACATTGAAAATGGTTGTTTTCGTTTGTATAAGCATTGTACTTGCAAAAATATATCGATATGGGGTCTCACGATTTAGTGAGTTTCTGATTGGAGATTTACATCGTTTTGGTTTCGTGTGCGTATCCAGAATCTTGTGCTTCATGATAGAGAAGCATGCACAATAAATAGATGAAAAACATGGCTTCATGTTTGAAGCAAATTTAACAAGTCTTTTTATTAATGAGGTATGAACTATGGATTGATCTAAATGTAGCAGTATACAATGAACTGGTGTTTCTGTTTAAATAATCCATTGTTTGTGGCAAAAATTCAGTGTTTTTGAGACTCTACTGATTCAAATATCATGGAAGACAGTATGTCTAATTATTTTTTTATGAAAATCATGGCATTGTACCAAGTTTCCGAGCGTTTTTAAAACAACAAAGGGTTCTAATATTGGAATACAGTATGTTTAAGATGCTTCAGTATGGTTTTCTTGGAAATGATTCATTACAATGTAAGCATCTATTTTATTTGCATAGTTCAAGGGGTATTTACAGCACGAAGCTACCAGTTGTAGTCAATAGAAGCACGTTTCTTAATAGGTAGAGTAACAATGCAAACGAGAAAGCTCCAGATTATGTATGAAAAGAAAATGTTACGACATTTAAATTGAGTGACAAACAATATAAATTTTGGTATCATTCACAGGTTCTGACCAATTATTACAGCGTGCGTAATGGTTTAGGAAAACAGGGTAAATAGATGATGCTCCGTCTCAGACGAATTTTGATGGCGAACTATTTCAAAAAGGAAATGAAACATTCATGTAAACAAAGTAGTGCTTCGGTACTGCGATAGATTGGGACCGAATAAAAGCGTTTATTTCTTCTTGAGCGCCCACATAGGATTAGCCTTGTTCAGCTCCGATGTCATGATCATGTGGGTTAGCACCATTCGATTTTGCAAAATTTCCTGAACAAAAATAGGAGGTTAGTGATTAATGTGAGCAATGTACAGGTGTTATAAACTATTCAGATATGCTTCATGTATTGCAGGAACACTATTTATGAAAGCATCAAGTAAGAATATTTGTCCAAGGTTATGAATTTTCGGACATACCGGGTCAAAGGGCTTCATTGTCTTGCCATCCCACATCTTCATGAATAGCATTACGAATACTCCGCGGTCAAATCTGGAAACAAAAACTAAATCACACCATTCTCTAGTTTTAAAAATAGGTAGTTCTAGGCGAATGCTATTTTTTGCATGGTAAATTTCTTACATGGTGGCTTGTTGACGTATGTCCTGAGAATTGTTCTGGATAAACTGACTGAAGTTTGTTCTTGGAAATGCTTTTACATGTGATGCCAGTGTGATAAAATTATCGACATGTGCAATAGCAAAAATTTAGTCAGTGGAAGCAAGAATTTTAGTGGTTGCTAGAAATAGAAAGGATAGGATCACCAGGGTAAAGAGTAGATGGAAGCAAGTACTAGGGAGATGGTAAGCAGAAATATGGAGTTGTATATTCATGAGTAGGCACAAAATTTTGAATGGTAAATTACTAGATAATACGGTTGTTTTAACAAAAAATATTGTCGCAGTAATGTTGAATGGATACATATTTTGACACCTTGTAATAATTTTCTGTTTTTAGAAAAGAGCGCAGAAACGGGTTGACGGAAGCATGTGGTGTTGAAAAAACAATGACCAATTAGTATTTGGAAAAACTATATGATTACGAGGACACTATTATGCAGCACGAATAAAATAAATAAAAGGAAAGCGTGTACCAGGTTGTGTGCTTTCTCGTATACTTTGTTCTTCTTAGCATTGATCATAGAGTCGAGGAAATTGACTTGTTTGTGGTGTAGGTTGATGGACACTAGTACCCAGTGCTCGCTGTCTACTACAGCAAAGTATAGCTGGGAGATCGACAAAGAAAGAAGCACATTTTTTGGCAGCATGTGAGCAATCTCCAGAGACAGTACAAACTAAAAGTAACCAAATTTTGTAAAATTACCATGTCCTTTGATTTGAGCATATGATCTTTATAAGCTTCCGTGAATTCTTTTTGGCAACCACCCACGTCAAATTTCGCTTCAGGTACACATAATTTTGTCTACAAATTTTTTGATGTAGCATGTACAATACGTTAGACTATAAATAAGTTGAAAGAATGATATTTTGGGATTAGTAACGGCCGTACGGTCAAGGACTAGGAGAATGCAAACTTTGTGCATGTAGGATCGCTGCTTGAAGCAACATTAGAAATCAAGTTGAAGTGCCTGATGTAAAGCTCCATGACGTGGGTGTCAATTCTCCCGCGAGGCTTGAGAGCTTCACGGAAGTCTTCGTATGATATGTGATATTTTCCAAAATCAACAAAAGGGGGCCTGTTCAAGTACACAAATTCCATTATTGATTCAATAGATTGCAAGGAATACAGGAAACTTCAAGTAGTAATTTGTTGATGAGTGTTACCTCTCTTCTCCAACAAGAGGCAGCCTTATGCATCTTCTCCTAATTACGTATCATATATATCCTTTGATACATCGGTAGCTTTGAGCTTCTTGAGAATCTTTTGGTTTGCTTCATTGTTAATGCCAAGGAAGGCTCTTTTTTACAGTTTTTCTTTTCTTGAGTTTGAGTGCCATCAGTGCTTGAAACTGAGTATGTGCGGTAGGTGCATGAAACATGAACAATATTGGTAAAGTAGCTTGAAAAGTTAGAAAATGTTGTGTGTGTGGTTAACATCATATGCGCAAGAATATGTGGCTTTGATAAACCATAATGTGTATATACAGTAGGTGGTAATGAACAACATATTTATAGTTGTTTGGTGGGAATTGAGTAAAAATGCTATCTTGTTTGAAATAAAACTCAAACAACACTCTACGGGATTGAAGCATCATGTTTGTTCAGATGGAAACATTTTTTATAGTAGACTAAAATAGTCTTGTGCAACTCGTTGGTGTGTATAAAAAAGAAATAATGCTTTCATTAGTTACTGAGCACCTTTAATTAATGAATGGATCCTTATTTTTTTTGCTATAAAAAGGAATGAATGGCTAGAAAGTTTTGAGGAGCTTACCTAGTTCTGATGGTTGGCAATAGTTCGCAGACGGTGGGATCTGGGATGTTTTGATGGCTGGTGAATCATTTTGTTTGTCAACCAGGGTTGGTGTGGTAGTTGTCACACATTTTTCACCTGGATGTTTCTGGATCGATCCTCACGTCTGTACACCTGTATTCATTGAAATAATCATTTATTGCATATATGTGGTACGTCAGATTTAAAAAGAGAGACGGAAGCATGGATAGATATGTTCTCTAGTAAAATATATGAAGTTGTTCTATGATTGAAGAATAAAACTTGACAAATTTATGTAGGACAAGAAGAATCTATTGTGTTTTTTTTATCACTAGAAGCACAATATGTTTTATAAATGCATTTTCATATTGTTTGTGTCAATTACGTAGGAAGCTTGGATGTATAAGTAAGTAAGCAGCGATCAAATTGATATGCAGCAAATTACATTACATGTGGACTTACCTAGCTTTGATGGTTGGCATTCACGATGAACCGATGGTGGTTAAGGTGAAAGTAGGATGCTTGAGAAATCATATTGTCCATCTTCGTGTGCAGGTGTTGTGGATGTAGTATTTTTTACAGCACTTGGTTTATTGTTCTCCGGATGCGTGTGTGTGCCTGTATGTATGTCAGTATTCAGCTGAGTGTGAAGTATGGAAGAAGATGGATTTTGAAACCAAAAAATGGCGAGTATGAATGAATTACAACACATGTAGTAGGAAATTTGGTGAAGGTTGTTTTAATAAATCTGAAACTTCACAAATTATATGTAGTAGGAGGCATCAAATTTGATAATGAGAAGCGCATGGTGTCCAAATGGTTGGAGTAGCAAGAAAGAAATTAAATGGTGTGTTGCATGGAAGCACTGCAGTGTCAGCTATGAATCAATTAATTTAGCATGTGCAGAACCATGCATATGTGTACTGTTCTGACCTATTTTTTTTTGGTTGTGAATCATTGGTAGGTTGTGCTGGGATCGAATTCTGGGGGGCTGGCGAAGCATTGTGGTTGCCATCATGTTTTGGTATGGAATACCCTACCATGAAAAGTAAATATATTAGATAAATGAGTGAAAACCACATAATCAGAAATGCAAAGAAGCCATAGAATGTAAAGCTTTGAGAAGTGGTATGCATTACCTGATGTAATATTTGGTTCCAACAGGCTTGGTGTGGGGCTGTTGCGGGCGGCGTCAGAAGATTGTAGGTTGGTGGGTGCAAATTGTTGGCTCCAAGTTTCCCCAGGTGGCAGAAGATCGAATGTAGGACATTCCATGTCATCGCCGCGAAAACGTGTATGAGTAGCTGGGCCACTGGATTCGTTTTCCGTATGGGCAAGTCTGGAATTAGATGCATCCCTCGTATTTGCTGATTTGCCAGCGCTTTGCTCTACCTGTTCTGCAATCTTACTGGCTTCCACCCAAAATTGTGTATTGGGTGTTGTTTTAGGGTCAGAATTCCGGGCACCTTCTTCGCCGAACACGGGTTGCTCAACTGTAGACGAGGATATTATGGGATTTGGAGTTCTCAATGGGGAAGTAACGGGAGTGGTGGATCTGGGAGGTGAGTATAACCCATCTATAGATGTGGATTTTTGCTTGATGGCTGCAAATACTTCGGAAGCAAATTGGGACATGTGCTTGTCGTGAAGTTTCGTCAATCTGTCAACATCCTCACGCCATAAAGAGGTGTACTTCTCCTGGATTGTCTTTAGATACTCGGGGAGCCCCTGCAATAAGGTCAATATTTATGTTAGATTAAACCGTAGGTTGATTGTGTGTATAGCAAAAAAAAATAAAGGTGACATTACCTCTGGTAAAGAAAAGGTGTGAGTTCCGTGTTGTGGAGATGCTTCCTGGTGGACAGAAAGTATGATCAAAACACTGATAGATTTATTTTCAGGAAATGTAGTGGAAGCATGCACAATTTTCCTGAATGAAGCATAAAACATGTAATTTCAACAGTACCTGAACTGAATGAGTGATGGATACTTCTTTATTCTGTTGTAAATTAGGTGGGGCTTCGAAAGCTTGGTTTCCCAAGTTTGTATCCACAAAAGCATACGGGTGACGTTGAATGCACGGAACTACAAAAATATAATGTGTAAAAAACATTAAAAAGGACATGCAGCACAATGATGGGTACATAGTGGGGTCAGATTTTGAAATGACTCACTGGTCGGGCACCGTATGTATGTGGAGATAATGTTAGCCTGCTTTTTTCATGCTTAACAACAAACTTGAAATCAGCATCTGAAATATTGGAAGCTCTAGGAACGGCATAGTTAATCCGGTGAGTGGACAGAGTTGACACGGGGAAGTCCAAGTGATCCATGTAAATAATCTGCATGAAATTTATGGTGCAAAAATGTTTTCTCTATTAAAATTAAAAAGGGGTGAAGGTAGATTTTGTGAATGAAGAAAGTACATAGGATATGGCATACCGCGATCCATGGTAAGCAACCGCCAGCCCACATTGGATTTGTGTTTCCTATCTTGTCTGCTTTCATGCATCTGTCTTGGAAGCACTTTATTCCAGACATTGTATGTCGGAAAATCTGATCGGTCCAATCATATTCACAAACAATATTTGAATCGTCGAGGCTCCCTAGGTACTCAAGAGGCAACATGCTGCTGATTCCAGTGAAAAAGTATGTACCAATCACCACTAGGTAGAAAGTCCTGAACCATGTTTCATCATCCAGATCATCATTTGCAAGCAACTTTTCGGCGTGGTAAATTGGTGACCGCATTCCAGCTGTTTTATATTGTATCCTGTAGAAATCACGATGTGGTGATTCTTCATGTTCACCGGTCAGAACCACCGGCCTAGTTCCATGTGGAATATCGAGGGCTTTAACTACCATTTCTTTGTTGAACGCTATGTGAGTGTTGTTGCGAGCGTTCCTAAATTCACCAAGCTCGGGATCAATCTTCGAAATTATCCATTCCAGCAATCCCCTTGGAGTTGAGAAAGCGCCCATGTCCAGAAGAACACCCCACCCTCGATTTCTGATGAGATCTTTCCGAGGTTTCTTAAGACCCAGTACAATGTCCCTCAGTCGAGACCCCGAGAAACGACTCTTTAGTCTAGATTCTGGTTCAACATCCTTTTCCCCCTTTGCAGCCTTAGGCATTTTGGTGATGTTTGCTGCAAAAAAGGAAATTGGAAACATGTTGGTATGCAATTGTATATAGATGTGTGAAATTAGACAATGAGAATACATGAACATATAGTGGTATAATGGAATCATGGAGGGTAAATGAAATCATGTCGGTATGCAATTATATATAACTTTTTGGAATTAAACAAAGAGAGTACATGAAACATATTTGTGGTTTGGTGGTAGCATGTATAATAGAAGCCTGAAAATTCTTTGTTTGTGGCATATATATATATATATATATATATATATATATATATGAAGAAGCAGAAAATATTTCAGCTGTTAGCCATAGAAAAGTACCTGGAACATATGAGGTATGATGAAAGCATGGAAGGTAAATGAAAGCATGTTGGTATGCAATCATATATAACTATGTGGGATTGCACATCTAGAATACATGAAGCACAGTTGTGGTATGATGGTAGCATGGTTGCTAGAAGCATGAAATTGTCTGTATGCAGCAGGTTGAAAATTTTATGGAAGCAAAAACATTTTAAAAAGTAATGCATGTAAAGGTTGCCGCCAAATCTCTCTAAATGTGCACACAAGAACATCGTAAGCAACCAGGTAAAAAATGTGAGAAACATACTATACAAGAAGCATATATGTGGATATGTGGCAGCATGAACACCATTACTCGGGAGCATAAAAACGAGTAGCATTTATCCGATAAAAAATTCATTACCCGGGAATCTATATCCTAGCCGAGCTACAAATGTGAGCACATATGTGTAAAAAAACTACAGAATTACATGTACAAGGTAGATCTGATACATGAAAACAGCTAGGAAATCATGGGGGTCAAAAAATTAATCACCTTCTCCTGTCGTGGTTCAAAATGTGCGTGCTATTCCGTGAGAGATCGATTCTGTACAGCCAACAATTTGGGCGTGAGCGCTCGACTCACCCTCCGATTAGGCGGGAGCAGCCACCAAGAATCACCCCGACCTCGACTTCCGGCGGCCGAAGGTCACCCCGACGACGACCGGTGGCCTCGGAGCTTCATACGAGCCGCCACAGAGTAGGATGCGGACGAATGTGCAGCGGTGAGGGAGATTCCCTGCAGACTCGTAGCCGGAGAGTGGAGGAGCGCCGCGATGCGGATTAGGAAGATGGGGGCGATGGAAGCAAGGTTGCCCCGACGACTACCGGCGGCCTCATAGATTCATGCACGCAACCACGGAGAGGGGATTCGTCGCAATATGGGGGCGGTCGGCGGTGTAAGAGATGGAAGCGGGGTGGAGCTCGAGGGTCTAGACTTTCGGGGAGGGGTGTGGTGATTACGGACGCCCGTTTTCTGTTTGGTATCACTGGTAGAAAAGGGCCCATGCGTCCCGGTTGGTAAGGGCCATTAGTCCCGGTTGCCCAACCGGGACGGGGCAATCGGGACTAAATCTCTAACCTTTAGTCCCGGTTGCCCCACCAACCGGGACAAATGGGGCACACGTATGCATCGAGCACGAGGGTGGAGATAGTCGGTTCGTAACACGAACCGACTAATAACCTGCCGCCAAGCAGAGATTTGGCCCATTTCTTCCGCCCAGGAAGAATTCATTTGGCACATTTTGTTGCCAAGATTTTCGCCACTTTTTGTGCCGCGGCAGAGAATTCATTTAGGTTGTTTTATTGTTTATTTAGTGTTTTGCACTTATCAACGAAGGAACCTTATATTACACAAGATCATCATGACAACATTACATTCAATACACGGATCGAGTTCATGCACTACATACAAAATTGCTATTCGATGCTACCGGCCAATTTCTTGAAAGTTGCTATTTTTACAATTCCTATTGTCTATACACCGCCGAGTAGTATTCCCCTTGTGTGTTTAGGACTTCTCCATCCAAGAATCCCGCCAATTCCTCCTGAATTGCTCGTACGCGATCCTTTGGCAGAAGACCGTCCCTTAGACGTTCGATCTGATTTAAAAAAGGAGTCAGCCTATATGAATATGAAATTAAACACAATTTGATTATAATTAAAAACTATAGAAATTGTTTACGTACGTGGAGTTGCTCTAAATTTTTGCCCTTCTCATCGCACGTCTGCCGGATGAACTCGCATACATAGTATCCACATAGATTGTTACCTGGTCCCTGCGTCAGGCACTTTACGAGAACAGAGTTCAATCAAAATAATAATCAAGCATGATAATAACTGTATCAAAACTAGAATCAAAGAGATGCGCGGATATAGCTAGTGGTGCTTACATTTAGTGGTTAAAATGTAAGATCCTCTTTCCAAACACCCCTAGCCTTCTTGGTGAACTGCTTTCCAAGCCCGCGAGAAAACGAATAAAATAAGTTATTAAGTACTTGATATCATAAAATTCACGAACGTTGCCGATATAGTATCGTAATGATTAGAATTACCGCTGGAGAAGTATCTGCATGTCCTTCCACGTCTCAAGGGGTTTATGTTTCGAGTCCATGACTAGTACACGCCCTTTGTCAAGTTGAATGATTAACAAAATATAGTGGAAGCTGCAAATGCATAACTAATCAATTATATACTTAACATCGAGTAAGCGAAATAGAAAGTGTATACAAGATAATAACATTCACTCGAAGTTGTAAGGAAATAGTATTTCCCTTTTGGTTTCTTGAAACCTTAACGCGTGTACTATATTATCCTCCGTATCCTGGGGGCTTATTTTGAGATTAGCTTCGTGAACCCAATATGGGTCAACGAAGCCAATGTCATAGATTTGTCCTCTGCTGCATTCGAGAATCTTCATTCCGCATATTACAGTATGATTATATACATGCAATAAACAAAATAATATAGCTGGAGACTAAATTAATTACAGAATTAGTACTTACAGACAATAGGCACTGATGATCGATTTGTCCAAGGCGTCTTGATTGAATAATTGAAATAGTTCATCAAATTTAATGGATATCATGTCATCCTTATCTTTCCCATGATGCTTTTTTGTAACCCTTAGCACTATCCAGTTAGCCCCGGCCCTTGTGGCATGCATGTACCAGTTATGCAATCTTCGCATTTTTGTTGGAAGATTGTTTAGCTCCTCAGGTTTGACGAGAGGTTTTCAGATCAGATTTGTATGCTACTTCACTCACGTGGAAGAACTCTAATCGATAAGCATCTTGGGCAATACTCATACCTTGAGCAGGCAGCCTTCTCCGTGTGCAACTACCTCTGGATCATACGCTCTTTGGCCCCATATTTGCTCGACCCACATTGGTTTGAGAAATCACCTTGAGAGGGGCGCAAGTCTGTTTTGCTTGTTCTCCGAGCTGGGCAACAGATTTCCGCTTGCAAGATCGCTCTCGAGGCTTTTTGTGCCGCATGTGACTTGAGAATAGAACGGTCATAGTCCGATGACAGCTTTGGCTCGGGTTGATGAAGATTCTTTAGCATTTTCAACACTTTGGCTTTTTCTTCTTTGGTGTCAGAACTCTGGCTCTTTCGGCCGCCTTAGCAAAAATTGTCGTTTTCCGCATCAACGATCGCCATGATCTCCTCTTCAAGATAGTCATAAGCTCTCTTGGGAGGAACCGCTGGTACTTTTGGAAGAGGCTCTTGTTTACGCTTTCGGCGATCGCCATTTACGAAGATGCAGACGCTTACGCTTTTATCCCGAGGCACCGCGATAGGGGACGCATCGTTAGAACTTGCATTGGATCTCTGAAAACCACATATTGCGAGTCTAAAATGATTTTTTCAAAAATCACGGGCGATAGATCGTACATGTAGTACAAACCGACCAACTTCCTACCGATTCGCAGACATTTGTCCTTTTACCCGGGATGGACGAAAAGGTTTGAGATGTACCGTTGGGGAGATAGTCCATGTAAGGTGGTCTAGTATTTTAGGAAAATAGGGCGGTAGCATTCTGAACGGCATTTTGGTGGTTACTTCAAACGACCCGTTTTTGCGCCGAAAATGGAAAAGGGCTTTTCCGCATGCAAAAGGAAAACTTCCTCCTGCAACATTGTTCTCCAAACCAATGTCCACACACATGCATAATATGGGCACAACATCACAAACTATGCCGTGATTCAGCACATAACATCGGTCATTTGGACCGAAAGCCATGAAACCTCGAACATGATAGGTCATTTTGTGAAGGTTTTTTCGAAACATGATCAATATACCAAGTCTGGTATTTTTCCTTTCAACTATGTAACATAATATGACACCACGCGAAGGATTTTCATTGTTCGTGGACCGTTTGGAGACCTTGGCGTCCGAGGGAAGAAGAACTTGATACGGTTCGGTCTCGGATGAAGAACTTGGGGTACCACACGTTGGCTTCGCTCGGACGATCTTGTCCGACAAACACAAAATGGTACGCTGAGGCCCAGAAACATACGCACAGGCATACACGGACGCAGGCCCGCAGCTCCTGTGATGTGCAAGGTCGGCGCCGCTGGATGACTGACGAGCAGGAGCTCGCTGGGACCCGTACTGCAGAGAGAGACAGACCCAGGGAAGGTCGGCACACTCCGGCTCGGCGGGGTCTGGCGGGAACGAGG
The DNA here is from genome assembly GCA_030063025.1 of Avena longiglumis. Classification (NCBI taxonomy): domain Eukaryota; kingdom Viridiplantae; phylum Streptophyta; class Magnoliopsida; order Poales; family Poaceae; genus Avena; species Avena longiglumis. The sequence goes on from CP125974.1 coordinate 19,072,815, forward strand.
GGAGGAGGCCGCGGACTGCTGCTGGAGGCGGGCGACGGGGAGCGGAAGGAGCGGGGCCGGTGACGTGCTTGAGGGTCGAGGCGGCGGGGCGGACCATGGCGTGGCGGGCGACGGCGGCGAGCCACGGGAAGGCTGGCGCTCATGAGGCGGCTCAGAGAGAGAGCGCGCTGCTCGAGGGAGCGGCTCACCGGGCGGCGTCAGAGAGGTCCAAGGGCGACGGGCGAGGCGGCGAGAGTCCGGGCGAGGGATGCGCGCGACGCTGAGCTCAAGGGCGGAGGAGACCATGGCGGCGGGATGGCAAGGGGAGGGGCTCGGGAGGCGGTCCGCGGGATGCCGCGCTGCCGGGAAGGTGGAGAGGAGCTGAGCGGGCTCGGGCGAGCGCGGGCCAGCGGGCGGCGATGGCAGGCGGTGGAAGGCGGGCGTGGAAGGCTGCAGCGGGCGCTGAGGGAGAAGGGAGGAGCGGTGGCGGGTGCAGGGAGAGGCGGCTGGCGGGCGGAGGCAGCGATCAAGTGAGTTATGCGGAATCGGGCAGGCGAAGGGAAGAAAGGAAAGGAGAGAGAGAGAGCGCATGAGGGCAGGGTGGGTCCGGTGGGCCAGCGCGTAGTCCAGTGGCGCGCGGTGGGGTCTGGGTCAGCGTGTGGAGAGCTGGAGTGGGTGGCTGAGTGGATAGAGGGCTAGCCACGTGGCACGCAGGATAGGCTAGGAATAGGGGAGGTGGCGACCCAGATAGGAGGGATGATGTGGCCGGGGGTGTGGGTAGGGTTTTAGGTAGCTATAGGAATTAGGGCGGACCGCTTGGAAATTCCTGGGGTGGTCTCGTGAACGCCCGCTCGACCCCGCCAAAATAATTTAAATTTTATATTTATTTTAATTGGACCGTTGCAAACCGTAGCAACAAAACAAAAAATAATCCGAGACCCGGGCTTTGCATTTGAACAAAGGGGGGCGTTTAGAAAACAAAACGGCGTTATGAAATAGTTTTGACAAACAATGCATGATGATGACGATGCAATGCACAAATTCAACGCGATTTTCTAGTAGTGGTTTTATGGGATGCCACAATTGACACCACTAACAAGGATCTCGCCGAGATCCGCCTCATGATACCGGAAGGAAGGTCGGCGTTCTCCGCCTTCTCGCTTTGTGTAGATCCTCGCGACACCACTAACAAGAGTTCATCCTCCATCTTGAAATCGGCGACACCACCAACAAAGGGTCGTTGTTCGATCGTAGAGAGAACACTCGGAGAAAAGGACGAAGATAGAGGCATCAAACGATAAGGTCACCTCTAACTTCCATAAGAAGAGGAAAAGTTGCATTGATCCACCAGTTCGATGTACAGAGCGACAAGAAGAGTCGGTAGGGTGATCAGTCCATCCCGACCCAACTATCAACTCTATACATGGGTAGGAGAATCGCAACTCAACCTCGAGATTTAGATCAAGACCTCCTTAGGCGGTATCCTAACAAAGGGATGATGCCAGCAGGAATCGTATGAAAGACACAATGATTAGGTTCATGATGGTTCCATTGGCATGAACAACACATGCTCAAGGTATACTCCAACTTCACCAATGCTCGTCCTTCTCATATGTTTTTCAACGACATCGATAACCGCAAGGAACACATAGGGATAAAGAGCTCAAGACCAAAATATTGGAGGAAGGGTACAATGCATAAGCTGCAGATTGATGATCGAGCACCTCCGCTACCAAAGGGAGAAAGCGAAACCTCAAGGTAATGACGGAAACCCAACCACGAGAATTCTGGACTCAAGAGAGAGAAGAGAGCGATTCAAAACACGCCGAGGTAAGAGGAGAATAGCAGAGGGTAAGGAGTAAAATCAGACCTAGTCGAACTATCCAACCGATTTTCAAAAATAGTTTTGACACTCTACCGGCCGTTAGCTAGGTTATCCCACAAATTGGACTTGTGGGGTATCGCAACCGCCGAGCTCGATACCACTCAGAACACCCTCAGATCGGACCTATGCAAATTTGGGCAAATTCACCAAACCCGATAGAAACGATTCAAAGGTGCTCACCAGCACTTTCATGGGTGGAAACGGCAATAACATTACACAATGTCCTCGATGGGACCCACAGTGAGTATATATATAACAATGACTGTGAGTCAAGAATACATATATAGTATACAAAGATCCAAATCACCTTGAAAACGGTAGAGCGTCCAGCTACGGACAAGATGCAAATGGGGCTAAGAGCCCTGAAGAATAACCCATGGCGTCCATAACCCTGCCCAGGCCAAGCCGGAAGGCAACCCTGCTAACGGCGTCGATCTCAAAACCTGCTTAAACAAAAGGGGTGCCGACAAAGGGCAAAGGAAAAAGAAGGAGGCCAAGATCGAGGCCAAGACACCGAGGCTAGAATTCGGCGGTCCTCGCCTACATAGGTATGGTGGACTGAAGCGGCAGCGGCAGCATGCACTAAACAACCTATAGAGACTCGATTCAACTGGCGGATATCAGAGGGAGGTGAGAATGACCTATCCGGATCCAACCTGAAGCTAACACCAAACAAACCCATCCTGGTGTTTCCCCCTCGAGACCAATCGAGGAAGTCAACCGAGGAACTCACACCGTTGGCAGTTTTACTTATTCAGTTATAGTGGCGGCACTTTACTAGACAGGTTTAGATAATCGTCCTGATAAAATAAGCAGTGGGCACTTTTAGTTAACCATTCCGTTGTAGTTGCAACAATTACTAATCAGGTACAGATAGCATGAGATAAACCCAAAACCCAGCAGTTGTTGGTACTTTTATTCAGCCATTTCGTTGTAGTTGCAATACTTACTAGTCAGATACAATTGTCGCAAGCGACAATCCAACAAGCAATTGTGGGCAGTATTAATTAGCCATTCCGTTGTAGTAGAGCTGATTACTAGTCATTATAAATCAAATTTATAGCAAGAACTTTAGTTATGCTTGTCTATGATCGAGATATCGTGCTCCAAGTCGCCCATATCCGCGACACGCTGTAAAGTTTTACCCCGGGTGCACCAATAGCAACACACGCTCGATCAACCTCGGAAAAACCAAATCAAAACCCAACGAGGCTTTCACGATTGAACAATCACAGATTCAGAATATTTCAGGGCCACCCTTAGAGTAGAATCGAACGGAGTAAGCAAGCTCGAGACGGCCTCAAGGTTTGGCTAGACGGCCGTGAACGATCGGGAACCCCAAACGGGCTTGTCGACATCGGAATCGTGGTCCGATCCTAACAAGACAAAGGCAAGACTCGCACAATAAATAAAGCAAGAAGCATGGCATAAGTACAGATCGTAATAAAACCTCAAACTAGTTTGTGGCCCCAAGAAATAAGAATGAATCAAGCTCGCTGGGGTCCCATATACCTCCGGATGTGGATAGCGCAAATCAAGGAACAGTATCAAGTACTCGGGGTCTTACGGGACACAAGTATGCTCGAAACCAAATATTATCTATCACCCACCGATGCCTCTCGCTTATTCAATTTTAGTTGTTAAGAAAGTAAAAGTGACGATAAGTAAAACTAGAATCATCTCCAACATCAACATGCGGCAATACATCAACAATCGTGGCATTGACAACACGCGACAACACTTGAGCAAGCGATCACGACACGCAAGTCCAACTAGCTACCAAACAATGTAATAGGATGTGTCCAAGGCAATATACGGCCAGGGGATATCAAAGGTACGAAAAACTAGAGCATCGCAACACGTATAGCAATAGATCAACAGGAGGGAATAAAGACTATAAAATTAAGATAGGTAGAAAGGGGGAGATGCTCGCCTGAAAACATTGTTGAAGGGTTCATCCGTAGAACGGGGCGAAGCTCACATCAACTCAACGGCCTTATCCGCGAAGAACCAAACACTAGAATAAACACGGATGCAATATTTAATACCACGCGAAGATTGGCATGATGCATGTATGATGTATGGCATGGCAAAGGTGCAATGCAATTAGGCAAGATTAATCGAATCGGGGTCCCGACATTTATTATATGGTTCAAGTTGTTTAAACCCCCGCATATTAAATGTTGTTTAACAAGGCAAGAAGTAATACGGGTTCGATACACAAGTTTAAATGAGGCCGATATGAGACTAGATTGGCCCGCATATGGGCCCCATATTTAATTATGAGGTGAATCGGCATAAGGCCCCCAAACCACAGATATGCATGCGAGTATGACGATTCAATATGCGATCAAGTTGTTATTATGCATTTATAAAATAGGGTTTGCGGGAAGGGGTTCACACATTGAGGTTCGGCGAACTTGGGGGTTCCGGGGTTCGGGGTTCGACAGGGTCCAGGGTCCAGGGTTCGACGGGTGCGTTCTCGGACTCTGGGATTAGGGTCTTAGGATCGGGGAAGATCTTGGCGTAACATTCTTAACCATCGGGGTAGGTCTTGTCGCAACCGGGAAACAAGGCTTGATTGGCGTCGGGGCGCATCGGTCTCGCCCTGTACGGTGTCGTTCTTGACGCATGCCGATCTTGTCGGGTTCCACGGGGTCGAGCTTGTAGTTGCGAGGGTCTTGTCGGGCCCGCGCCATCGAGTCGGTGTTAGCGTTCGGGCGCATCCCTGTGGCAATCTTGGCGTCCGGACGATCTCGCGTGATCCGCGCCGCCGGGTTGACTTGGCGTCGGGAAGGAGTACTTGTCGCGTGTTCTCGTTGTTCGTGGACCGTTTGGAGACCTTGGCGTCCGAGGGAAGAAGAACTTGATACGGTTCGGTCTCGGATGAAGAACTTGGGGTACCACACGTTGGCTTCGCTCGGACGATCTTGTCCGACAAACACAAAATGGTACCGAGGCCGAAACATACGCACAGCATACACGGACGCAGCCCGCCAGCAGCTCCCGTGATGTGCAAGGTCGGCGGCCGCGGATGACACGACGAGTGGAGCTCGCTGACCTGGACCCTTGCAGAGAGACAGACCAGGAAGGTCGGCACACTGCCCGGGCGGGTCCGGGAACGAGGAGGAGGCCGCGGATCGCTGGAGGCGCGACGGAGCGAAGGAGCGGGCCGGTGACGTGCTTGAGGGTCGAGGCGGCGGGGCGGACCATGGCCGGCGCGAGGGCTGTGGCGAGGCCACGGGAAGGCTGAGCTCTGGCGAGGCGGCTTTGGACGGAGAGGGTGGCAGCTCGGGAGGAGCGGCTCGCACCGGGCGCCAGAGGGGTCCAAGGGCGACGGGAGGCGGGCGAGAGTCGCCGCGGAGGATGGCGCGCGACGCGGAGCTCGGGCGGCGGGAGGAGACCACCGCGGGATGGCGCGGGAGAGGGCCTGAGGCGGTCGGCGGGATGCCGGCTGCCGGAAGGTGGAGAGGAGCGCGGAGCGCGGGCTGTGAAGCGCGAGGCGAGGGCGGCGGGCGATGGCAGTGCGGGCGAGCGCGGGCGCAGCTGAAGCGGCGGGCGGGCGCTGAGGAGGCGCCGAGGAGAAGGGGAGGAGCGGTGGCGGGTGGGAGAGGCGGCCTGGCGGCGAGGGCGGTGAGGCGGTTGCGTGGGAATCGGTGGCGAAGGGAAGAAAGGAAAAGGGAGAGAGAGAGAGAGCGGCGCATGAGGGCAGGGGTGGGTCCGGTGGGCCAGGCGCGTGCGGGTCCAGGCAGGGGCGCGCGCGCGGTGGGGGGGGTTCTGGTCGTGTGCGTGCAGGGAGAGCTGGTGGGAGTGGGTGGCTGAGTGGATAGGGAGGGCTAGGCCACGTGGCACGCAGGGATAGGCTAGGAATAGGGGAGGGGTGAGGTGGCGACCCAGGATAGGAGGGGATGATGTGGCCAGGGGGTGTGGGTAGGGTTTTAGGTAGCTATAGGAATTAGGGGCGGACCGTTTGGAAATTCCTGGGGGTGGTCGTTGGCCTGAACGGCCCGCTACGCCCGCCAAAATAATTTAAATTTTATATTTATTTTAATTGGACCGCTTTGCAAACCGTAGCAACAAAACAAAAAATAATCCGGAGACCCGGCTTTGCATTTGAACAAAGGTGGGGCGTTTTAGAAAACAAAGCAGGCGTATGAAATAGTTTTGACAAACAATGCATGATGATGATGCAATGCACAAATTCAACGCGATTTTCTAGTAGTGGTTTTGCGGGATGCCACACCGACACCACTAACAAGGGATCTCGCCGAGATCCGCCTCATGATACCGGAAGGAAGGTCGGCGTTCCGCCTTCTCGCTTTGTGTAGATCCTCGCGACACCACTAACAAGAGTTCATCCTCCATCTTGAAATCGGCGACACCACCAACAAAGGGTCGTTGTTCCTGATCGTAGAGAGAACACTCCGGAGAAACAAAGGACGAAGATAGAGGCATCAAACGATAAGGTCACCTCTAACTTCCATAAGAAGAGGGAAAAGTTGCATTGATCCACCAGTTCGATGTACAGAGCGAACAGTAAGAGTCGGGTAGGGTGATCAGTCCATCCCGGACCCAACTATCAACTCTATACATGGGTAGGAGAATCGTGCAACTCAACCTCGAGATTTAGATCAAGACCTCCTTAGGCGGTATCCTAACAAAGGGATGATGCCAGCAGGAATCGTATGAAAGACACAATGATTAGGTTCCGCGATGGTTCCATTGGCATGAACAACACATGCTCAAGGTATACTCCAACTTCACCAATGCTCGTCCTTCTCATATGTTTTTCAACGACACTGATAACCGGCAAGGAACACATAGGGATAAAGAGCTCAAGACCAAAATATTGGAGGAAGGGTACAACAGACAAGCTGCAGATTGATGATCGTAGCACCTCCGTTACCAAAGGGAGAAAGCGAAACCCTGAAGGTACGACGGAAACCCAACCACGAGAATTCCTGGACTCGAAGAGAGAGAAGAGAGCAGATTCAAAACACGTCGAGGTAAGAGGAGAATAGCAGAGGGGTAAGGAGTAAAATCGACTAGTCGAACTATCCAACCGATTTTCAAAATAGTTTTGACACTCTACTTGCCGTTAGCTAGGTTATCCCACATTTGGACTTAGGTATCGCAGAATGGCCGAGCTCGATACCACTCAGAACACCCTCGATCGGACCTATGCAAATTTGGGCAAATTCACCAAACCCATAGAAACGATTCAAAGGTGCACCAGCACTTTCGTATGGGTGGAAAACAAGTAATAACATTACACAACAGTCCTCGATGGGACCCACAGAGTATATATATAACAATGACCCAGAGTCAAGAATACATATATAGTATACAAAGATCCAAATCACCTTGAAAAAGAGAGCGTCCACTACGACAAGATGCAAATGGGGCTAAGAGCCTCAAGAATAACCCATGGCGCCCATAACCCCGCCTGTGCCAAGCCAAGGCAACCCCGCTAACGGCGTCGATCTCAAAACCTGCTTAAACAAAAGGTGCCGACAAAGGGCAAAGGAAAAGAAGGAGCCAAGATCGAGGCCAAGACACGGAGGCTAGAATTCGGCCCTCGCCACATAGGTATGGTGGATCAAGCGGCGGCAAAGATGCACTAAACAACCTATAGAGACTCGTTTCAACCAAGCGGATATCGAGGAGGTGAGAATGACCTATCCGGATCCAACCAAGCTAACACCAAACAAACCCATCTCGGTGTTTCCCTCGAGACCAATCGAGGAAGTCAACCGAGGAACTCACACCGCTGGCGCTTTACTTATTCGTTATAGTGGCGGCACTTTACTAGACAAGTTTAGATAATCACGATAAAATAAGCAATGGGCACTTTTAGTTAACCATTCCGCTAGAAGTTGCAACAATTACTAATCGTGCAGATAGCATGAGATAAACCCAAAACCCAGCTTGTTGGTACTTTTATTCAGCCATTTCTAGAAGTTGCAATACTTACTAGTCGGATACAATTGTCGCAAAGCGACAATCCAACAAGCAATTGTGGGCAGTATTAATTAGCCATTCCGTAGTAGAGCTGATTACTAGTCATTATAAATCAAATTTATAGCGATAAACTTTAGTTATGCTTGTCTATGATCGAGATATCGTCCAAGTCGTCCATATCCGCGACACGGCTTTCGTAAAAGTTTTACCCGCCGGGTGCACCAATAGCAACACACGCCGATCAACCTCGAAAACCAAATCAAAACCCAACGAGGCTTTCACGATCGAACAATCACAGATTCAAATATTTCAGGGGCCACCCTTAGAGTAGAATCCGCAACGAGTAAGCAAGCTCGAGACGGCCTCAAGGTTTGGCTAGACGGCCGTGAACGATCGGGAACCCCAAACGGGCTTGTCGACACCATGAATCGTGGTCCGATCCTAACAAGACAAAGGTGCAGTTCGCACAATCGTAAATAAAGCAAGAAAGCATGGCATAAGTACAGGATCGTAAATAAAACCTCAAACTAGTTTGTGGCCCCAAGAAATAAGAATGAATCAAGCTCGCTCGTGGGTCCCATATACCTCCGGATGTGGATAGCGCAAATCAAGGAACAGGTATCAAGTACTGGGTCTTACGGACACAAGTATGCTCGAAACCAAATATTATCTATCACCCACCGATGCCTCGCTTATTCAATTTTAGTTGTTAAAGAAAGTAAAGTGACGATAAGTAAAACTAGAATCATCTCCAACATCAACATGCGGCAATACATCAACAACTGTGGCATTGACAACACGCGACAACACTTGAGCAAGCGACTACGACACGCAAGTCCAACTAGCTACCAAACAACAGGTAATAGGATGTGTCCAAGGCAATATACGGCTGCAGGGGATATCAAAGGGTACGAAAACTAGAGCATCGCAACACAGATAGCAATAGATCAACAGGAGGGAATAAAGACTATAAAATTAAGATAGGTAGAAAGGGGGAGATGCTCGCCTGAAAACATTGTTGAAGGGTTCATCCGTAGAACGGGGCGAAGCTCACATCAACTCAACGGCCTTATCCGCGAAGAACCGAAACACTAGAATAAACACCGGATGCAATATTTAATACCACGGCAGAAGATTGGCATGATGCATGTATGATGTATGGCATGGCAAAGGTGCAATGCAATTAGGGCAAGATTAATCGGAACTGGGGTCCCGACATTTATTATATGGTTCAAGTTGTTTAAACCCCCGCATATTAAATGTTGTTTAACAAGGCAAGAAGTAATACGGGTTCGATACACAAGTTTAAATGAGGCCGATATGAGACTAGATTGGCCCGCATATGGGCCCCATATTTAATTATGAGGTGAATCGGCATAAGGCCCCCAAACCACAGATATGCATGCGAGTATGACGATTCAATATGCGATCAAGTTGTTATTATGCATTTATAAAATAGGGTTTGCGGGAAGGGGTTCACACATTGAGGTTCGGCGAACTTGGGGGTTCCGGGGTTCGGGGTTCGACAGGGTCCAGGGTCCAGGGTTCGACGGGTGCGTTCTCGGACTCTGGGATTAGGGTCTTAGGATCGGGGAAGATCTTGGCGTAAGATTCTTGACCATCGGGGTAGGTCTTGTCGCAACCGGGAAGCAAGGCTTGATTGGCGTCGGGGCGCATCGGTCTCGCCCTGTACGGTGTCGTTCTTGTCGCATGCCGATCTTGTCGGGTTCCACGGGGTCGAGCTTGTAGTTGCGAGGGTCTTGTCGGGCCCGCGCCATCGAGTCGGTGTTAGCGTTCGGGCGCATCCCTGTGGCAATCTTGGCGTCCGGGGGACGATCCTGTCGCATCTGCGGCCGTCGGGTTGGACTTGGCGTTCGGGGAAGGAGTACTTGTCGCGCGGTTCTCGTTGTTCGTGGACCGTTTGGAGACCTTGGCGTCCGAGGGAAGAAGAACTTGATACGGTTCGGTCTCGGATGAATAACTTGGGGTACCACACGTTGGCTTCGCTCGGACGATCTTGTCCGACAAACACAAAATGGTACGCTGAGGCCCAGAAACGTGTGCGTGCAGGGAGAGCTGGTGGGAGTGGGTGGCTGAGTGGATAGGGAGGGCTAGGCCACGTGGCACGCAGGGATAGGCTAGGAATAGGGGAGGGGTGAGGTGGCGACCCAGGATAGGAGGGATGATGTGGCGTGTGGGTAGGTTTTAGGTAGCTATAGGAATTAGGGGCGGACCGCTTGAAATTCCTGGGGTGGTCGTCGGCCTGAACGCCCGCTCGATCGCCCCGCCAAAATAATTTAAATTTTATATTTATTTTAATTGGACCGTTTGCAAACCGGTAGCAACAAAACAAAAAAAAAATCCGGAGACCCGGGCTTTGCATTTGAACAAAGGTGGGGCGTTTTAGAAAACAAAACGGGCGTTTGCGAAATAGTTTTGACAAACAATGCATGATGATGACGATGCAATGCACAAATTCAACGCGATTTTCTAGTAGTGGTTTTGCGGGATGCCACAACTTTGTTGTTGCATGTTTTACGTGGCTTATGGGAGTAGATGCTAAGAACGATTCTTACTACGGAAAGCCACAACGGTGATATTATGGTTGCCAAACTCCGGTGTTAATCCCATGACAACTATAGTGAGAGAAACTGACATCCACCAGCCGCATGTGTGGTACAAGCCACACGTCAAGGCGCGGAGCGGTCTCGCGAACGTCGCGTAAGGTTGGCCTGGACCACTTCAATCTCTCTATCCCGCGTCATAAGAAGAACACAAACAAGAGGCTTGCAACAGAAAACATCAACGCCCGCAACAACCATGTTGCGTTCTACTCGTGAAACACATCTACGCATGGATCTAGCTCTGATACCACTACGGGTTTCGCGGCATAGTAAATCAAAATTTTCTACGAATGCAAACAGAGGGAAAGCCAAGATCTAATCTAGGAGATGCAATCAACGATAGAGATTGGATTAGATCTTCATACCCTTGAAGATTCGCACATGAACGCTCGTCAAACGTGGGTGATGTAGTCGATTTCTCTCCTCGCGTCCGATCCGATCTAGCACCACAAGTGGCGGTGCCTCCGTGAGATGCACACGCAGCACCTCGACGATCCTCCTTCCTGACCAGCAAGTATGGTGGAGAGATAGATGGGATCTACAACACGACGTGGTGTATATGGTGGAGAGTTTCAGCAGGCTTCGCCTACAAACAATGGGAGGGAGAGAGAGGGTAGCAAGGCAACTAGGATTGGAGGCAAGGTGTGGGGAGGCGCACCAGCCCTCTATTTATAGAGGCGGCCAGCCCTTGCCCTCCTCCAAGCCTTGGGCGGCATGCCAAGGAGGGAGGAGTGGGGCAAGGACTCTCCTCCTTCTAGAAATTCTATCCCTAGTTTAAACGATTTAAACCCTATAGGATCGGTTGGGCCCTATGGGGCCTTGTGCCCTGGCCCAATGCGCCAGGACACTCCCTCATAGGCCCATGCCCCTCCCGGGTGGGGCTACGTTGGTCCCTTCCGGAAGGTTCTAGAAGCTTCGTACAATACCGATTAACCGGAACAATTCAACTCCAAAAACTGCCTTGCCTTATATGAATCTTATTCTCGGACCATTCCGAACCTCTCGTGATGTCCCGGATCCCATCCGAGACTCAACAAAACTCATAAACCAATTATCCAATCTATCCTAGCCGAGACACGTTAAGTGTGTGACCGCTGGTTCGAGAATATGCAGACATGATCTTCTATCAATAATCAACAACGGGGTCTCGGCACCCATATTGACTCCCACACATTCATCGATGATCATATCGGATGAACCACGATGCCAGGATTCAATCAATCCCATATATATATTCCCTTCGTCTCGCGATATTTTACTTGCCCGAGATTCGATCGTCGGTACCGTCATACCTAGTTCAATCTCGTTCACAGCAAGTACTTTACTCGTTCCGTAATCCGATATCACTTTGTGATTAACTCCTTAACCAGATGCTTGCAAGCGGTGTTGATATCGATTACCGAGTGCGCCCGAAGTATATTTCTCCGACTTGGGAGGGACAAATCCCATCTCGATACATACAACCCAACAGGTACTTTCCGATCACCTGAGAGACACCTTTATGATCACCCTCTCATAGGATGACGTTTGATGACCTCAAAGCTTTTCCGATACAGGGAGTTGTATTATCTCATGGTCTAAGGAATACAATATTTGACATAATAAAAGCTTCGCAAAGATGAACACGATGATACGATCTAATTGCTTCGCTTAGTTTGGGTCTGTCCACCATATCATTCTCCAATGATATGATCTCATCATCAATTGACAACTCATGTCTATGGTTAGGAAACCTTAACCATCATTGATCAATGAGCTAGTCCATAGAGGCGTACTAGGGACACGGTGTTGTTCACAAACCACACAAGTATTAAAGTTTCCGCTTAATACAATTCTAGCATGGAATATAAACTTTATCATGAACAATAATTATAATAATAACATCTTTATTATTGCCTCTAGGGCATAATTCCAACAGTCTCCCACTTGCACTAGAGTCAATAATCTAGTTTACATTTGGCAACAATCTCACACCCATGGCACTGAGGTGCTGATCATGTTTTACACGTGGAAGAGGTTTATTCAATGGATCTGCGACATTCAGGTCTGTATGTACTTTGCTAATCTTCAGATCTCCATCTGCAATATAATCTCGGAATATATGAAACTTGCGGTTGATATGCTTGGTCTTTGGATGATATCTTAGTTCCTTAGCAAGTGCTATGGCGCCAGTGTTGTCACACAATATCTCCAGTGGGTCCAATGCACTTGGAACCACGCCAAGCTCAGTGATGAAGTTTCTGATCCAAACCCCTTCACTTGACGCTTCTGCAGCAGCCATGTATTCCGCTTCCACTGTAGATCCCGCGATCACGCTTTTCTTGCAGCTTCTCCATTCAAAATATAAACGTATCCTGTCAGAGATTTGGAATCATCCTTGTCGGTGTCAAAACTAGCGTCGACGTAACCTTTTACGACAAGCTGTTCATCACCCCCATAGACTAAGAACATTTCTTTAGTCCTATTCAGGTACTTTAGGATGTTCTTCACGGCTGTCCAGTGTTCCACTCCTGGATCACTTTGATATCTGCTCGTCAAACTAAGAGCATTGGACACATCCGGTCTAGTACACAGCATGGCATACATGATGGAACCTATGGCCGAGGCATAAGGCACTTTGCTCATAGCTTCCCTATCATTTACCGCAGCTGGACACTGAGCCTTGCTCAATATCTTACCTCACAACATAGGCACTGAACCTTTCTTTGCCTTATCCATTCTGAACCTTTTCAGAACTTTGTCTAGGTACGCACCGCTTAAAGCTATCAGCGCCTTTGTCTATCTCTATAGATTTTGATGCCCAATATATAAGCAGCTTCACCTAGGTCTTTCATTGAAAAACACTTGTTCAAATAACTCTTCACATCGTTAAGCATGTTGATGTCATTTCCAATAATCAATATGTCATCCACATATAGTACCAGAAACGTCACCGAGCTCCCACTCACTTTCTTGTAGATGCAAGCTTCGTAGCAATTTGGAACAAATCCAAAGCTCTTGATCACTTGATCAAAATGAAGGTTCCAACTCCGAGATGCTTGCTTAGTCCATAAATGGAACGCTGAAGTTTGCACACTTTATCAGCATCCTTAGGATCGACAAAACCTTCGGGTTGCATCATATACAACTCTTCATCAATGTTTCCATTGAGGAACGCAGTCTTGACATCCATCTGCCATATTTCATAATCATGAAACGCAGCAATTGCTAATAAAATCCGAATGGACTTAAACATCGCTACGGGAGAGAAAGTCTCATCGTAGTCAACACCTTGAACTTGTCGAAAACCTTTTGCGACAAGCCGTGCTTTATAGATGGTAACATTACCATCCGCGTCGCTTTCTTCTTGAATATCCATTTGCACTCAACGGCCTTTCGCCGCTAGGAGGGTCCACCAAAGTCCATACTTGGTTTTCGCTCATGGATCCCAATTGGATTTCATGGCTTCTAGCCATTTCTCAGTCCGGCTCATCATTGCTTCCTCATAGTTCATAGTTTCACTGTCTTCTACTAACAAGACCAAGACATGGTTGCCGTACCACTCGGGAGGGGCACGCGACCTTGTCGACCGCGACGCTCAAGAGAGATCGTCCAAGCTTCATGATCCCCGTCATTAGCTTCCTCTATTGTTGGTGCAAAGTGACCTTTGGAACAATTTCAGTGCTGCGCTACTCTCCAATTCAAGAGAAGGTTCAATAACCTCGTCAAGCTCTACTTTCCTCCCACTCACTTCTTTCGAGAGAAACTCCTTCTCAAGAAAGGAACCGTTCTTTGCGACAAACACTTTGCCTTCGCTCTGTGATAGAAGGTATACCCAATAGTTTCCTTAGGGTATCCTATGAAGACGCATTTCTCCGCTTTGGGTTCGAGCTTGTCCGCATCAACTTCTTGACGAAGCTTCAGATCCCCAAACTTTAAGAAACGACAACTTAGGTTTAGCACCAAACCAGTTCATACGGTGTCGTCTCAACGATTTAGATGGAGCCCTATTTAAAGTGAATGCAAGTGGTTTCTAATGCATAACCCCAAAATGATAACGCAAATCAAGAAGAGACATCATTGATCGGACCATATCTAATAGGGTTCGATTCCGGCTCAGACACACCATTGTCTGTGGTGTTCGGGTATGTGAGTTGTGAAACGATTCCACTTGCTTTAAGATGCGTGAGAAAATCATAACTCAAATATTCACCTCCACGATCGGATCGTAGAAATTTAATCTTTACATTACGATGGTTCTCCACTTCACTCTGAAATTCCTTGAACTTTTCAAATGTTTCAGATTTATGTTTCATTAAATAGATATACCCATATCTACTTAATTCATCGGTAAAAGTGAGAAATAGCGATATCCACCGTGGCGTCGAAACACTCATCGGTCCGCATACATCGGTATGTATGATTTCCAACAAGTCCGTTGCTTACTCCATCATACCGGAGAACGGGGTTTTGATCATCTTGCCCATGAGGCATGGTTCGCATGTGTCAAATGATTCAAAATCAAGAGACTCCAAAAGTCCATCAGAATGGAGTTTCTTCATGCGCTTTACACCAATATGACCTAGACGACAGTGCCACAAATAAGTAGTATTATCACTATCTACTTTGCATCTCTTAGCCTCAATGTTATGGATGTGTGTTTCATCCCTTTCGAGATTTAGAAGAAATAAACCATTCACAAGAGGTGCATGGCCATAAAAGATGTTACTCATATAAATAGAACAACCATTATTCTCCGATTTAAATGAATAACCGTCTTGCAATAAACACGATCCAGAAATAATGTTCATGCTCAACGCAAGCACATAATAACATTTATTAAGGTTTAAAACTAATCCCGAAGGTAAAACTAAGGAGAGGCGTGACGCCATCACATCAACTCTTGATCCGTTGCCAACGCGCATCGTCACCTCATCCTCGCAAGCCGCCTATTCCGTAGCTGCTTTGAGTTACAAATATTAGCAACTGAACCGTATCAATTACCTGCACTACAACGAGGGCTAGTAAGGAAAACATCAATAACATGTATATCAAATATACCTTTGATGGTGCCAGCCTTCTTGTCCGCTAAGTACTTCGGACGATTGCGCCAAAGGACCCTTGTCCTTGCAATAGAAGCACCAAAGGTCCAACTTAGGACCAGACTTGAGATTCTTCTCAGCAGAGCATTAAGCTTGCCGCCTTCTTGAAGGGCTTCTTTGCTCCTTACCTTTCTTAAAGGAGGGTTGACCATCAACACATGATTATCCTTTTGATGTCCACTTCATGGCCTTGACTGCGAAGAGCTCGGTGATCGTATCGATGGAACCAATCTGATTGTGAGTCACTACAAAACTTTTGTAGCCGGAGGAGTGATTGCAACCACATCAATCTTGAGCTCCTCCGAATCGTGCATTCCAGCTTGCTCAAGGCGTTGAGTGTAGCCCGACATCTTTATGGCATGCTCACTAACGGAACTCCCTTCCTCCATCTTGCGATTAAAGAACTTCTCGAGATCTCATATCTCTCGAACGGGCTTGAGTGCGAAACATGGTTTTCAGCTCCTCGAGAATCTCAAGGGGCACGGATAGGTTTCAAAGCGATTTTGAAGTTCGGTTCCATAGCAAACAACATGGTGCTCTTAATCACACCATAATCATCTTTGCGCGACTGATAGACAGCTTTCTCATCAGCCGGCGCAGTTGCAGCAGGAGGGTCACCTAACGCTTTCCCAAGGACATAGTCCTTTTGTCCGCCAGACAGAATGATTCTTAGATTGCGGAACCAATTGGTGAAGTTAGACCCATTCTTTCTAAGCTTTTCTTTCTCAGCAAAAACGTTGAAGTTGAAGTTGGACTTGGCCATGTGATCTACAGTATTTGCAAGTACAATTTAGACTATGTTCATGATAAATAGTTCAACTTAATCAAATTACTAGATGAACTCCCACTAAATTCAACATCCCTCAAGTTGTTTAGTGAACACGATCGAAATTCACCACACCTAATCCAATCGTCACGAGAAGAGATGTGGTTTCAATGGTGGACAACAAAGTGTCGATCATATCATTCATATGACTCATGCTTAACCTATCGGTTCTTGTGTTCCGAGGCCATGTCTGTACATGCTAGGCTCGTCAAGCTAGACCCAAGTATTTCCGCGTGTGCAAAAACTGGCTTGCACCCGTTGTATGTGAGCGTAGAGTCTATAGCACCCGATCATCACGTGATGCTTGTACACGACGAACTTTAGAACGGCATACTTGGGGAGAACACAGTTTTTATCTTGATATTTAAGTGAGGAATCATCTTATAATGCTACCGTCGCGATCTAAGCATAATAAGATACATAAAAGGGATAAACATCACATGCATATAACTTTATGTGACATGGTATAGCCAATCTTCAAGAATGATCTCCATCTTGTGCTCCGCATGATCTCCATCACTCCACCATGATTTCCTCCACCACGAATAGCAACTACAACTATTGCTAACTACTTAGCGATAAAGTAAAGCTATTACATGGCGTATAAGAAGTTGACTCAGGTCATACACAATTATAAAGACAACCATATGGCTCCTGCCGGTTGTGTACTCATCGACATGCAAGTCGTGAAACATTACAAAACATGATCATCGCATAAAATATACACATCACATCTTGGGCCATACCATATCACAGAAACACTCCAAAAAAAAACAAGTTAGACGCCTACTTTGTTGTTGCATGTTTTACGTGGCTTATGGGAGTAGATGCTAAGAACGATTCTTACTACGGAAAGCCACAACGGTGATATTATGGTTGCCAAACTCCGGTGTTAATCCCATGACAACTATAGTGAGAGAAACTGACATCCACCAGCCGCATGTGTGGTACAAGCCACACATCAAGTGCGGAGCCGGTCTCGCGAACGACGTCGCGTAAGGTTGGCCTGGACCGCTTCAATCTCACTATCTCGCGTCATAAGAAGAACACAAACAAGAGGCTTGCAACAGAAAACATCAACGCCCGCAACAACCATGTTGCGTTCTACTCGTGAAACACATCTACGCATAGATCTAGCTCTGATACCACTACGGGTTTCGCGGCATAGTAAATAAAAATTTTCTACGGATGCGAACAGAGGGAAAGCCAAGATCTAATCTAGGAGATGCAATCAACGATAGAGATTGGATTAGATATTCATACCCTTGAAGATTCGCACAGCGGAACGTTCGTCGGAATGTGGGTGATGTAGTCGTACTCGCTTCTCCTCCTCGCGATCCGATCCGATCTAGCACCACAAGTGGCGGTGCCTCCGTGAGATGCACACGCAGCACTCGACGCCTCCTCCTCGGACCAGCAAGTATGGTGGAGAGATAGATGGGATCTACAACACGACGGCGTTGTGTATATGGTGGAGAGTTTCTGCAGGCTTCGCCACAAACAAATGGAGGGAGAGAGGAGGGTAGCAAGGCAACTAGGATTGGAGGCAAGGTGTGGGGGGGAGGGGGCGCACCAGACCTCTATTTATAGAGGGGGGCGGCCAGCCCTTTCCCCTCCTCCAAGCCTTGGGCCGGCGGCCAAGGGAGGGAGGAGTGGGGGGCAAGGACTCTCCCTCCTTCTAGAAATTATATCCCTAGTTTAAACGATTTAAACCCTATAGGATCGGTTGGGCCCTATGGGGCCTTGTGACCCTGGCCCAATGCGGCCAGGACACTCCCTCATATGCCCATGCCCCCTCCCGGAAGGTGGGGCCACGTTGGTCCCCTTCCAGAAGGTTCTAGAAGCTTCCGGTACAATACCGATTAACCCGGAACAATTCCGAACTCCAAAAACTGCACTGCCTTATATGAATCTTATTCTCCGGACCATTCCGGAACCTCACGTGATGTCCCGGATCCCATCCGAGACTCCGAACAAAAACTCATAAACCAATTATCCAATCTATCCTAGCGTCGAGACACGTTAAGTGTGTGACCCTGCGGGTTCGAGAATATGCAGACATGATCTTCTATCAATAATCAACAGCGGGGTCTAGGCACCCATATTGACTCCCACACATTCATCGATGATCATATCGGATGAACCACGATGTCAGGATTCAATCAATCCCATATATATATTCCCTTCGTCTCGCGATATTTTACTTGCCCGAGATTTGATCGCTTGCACCGTCATACCTAGTTCAATCTCGTTCACGAAGTACTTTACTCGTTCGTAATCCGATATCACTTTGTGATTAACTCCTTAACCACATGTTTGCAAGCGGTGTTGATATCGATCGAAAGTGGGCCAAGTATATCTCTCCGACTTGGGAGGTACAAATCCCATCTCGATACATACAACACAATGAGATACTTTCCGATCACCGAGAGACACCTTTATGATCACCCTCTCATAGGATGACGTTTGATGACCTCAAAGCTTTCTTCGATACTGTGGAGTTGTATTATCTCATGGTCTAAGGAATACAATATTTTACATAGGAAAAGCTTCGCAAAGATGAACACGATGATACGATCTAATTGCTTCGCTTAGTTTGGAGTACATCCATCATATCATTCTCCAATGATATGATCTCATCATCAATTGACAACTCATGTCTATGGTTAGGAAACCTTAACCATCATTGATCAATGAGCTAGTCCATAGAGGCGTACTAGGGACACGGTGTTGTTCACAAACCACACAAGTATTAAAGTTTCCGCTTAATACAATTCTAGCATGGAATATAAACTTTATCATGAACAAGAATTATAATAATAACATCTTTATTATTGCCTCTAGGGCATAATTCCAACAGTTCGCTAATAGGCAGGAAAGGGAGCTCGCCAGGTACGAGGGTGATGGCCCACCACCGGTGAACCACAACGAAGCCGTCAAATGCATGGTGGGCGAACCCATTATCATCAAAGTGATGCTACATCGCCGGGAGACCATCCTCGCCACGGTGCCCACGAGTCCACCCGCCACAGGCCCCACATTGTCCGGCAGTAGCGCATCGCCTTCAGAGACCCTCTCCCACCCGCCGTGAATCGAGGCTGGAATGGCCCGTATGCCATGGATGGGCTAAGGATCCTCGGAGTGGCGGTGGCGATGGCGATGATGATGACGACGACGATGAAGACCACAAGCGTACTATAGGACTAGGCATGATTATGACTAAAGGCGGCTTTAGTCACGAGTGTTAGCTAGTCCCGGTTTGTCCCGGTTTTAATATTAATAAATGTCTTGAATGTTACCTAAATAGAGAAATGCCTATATAAATAGAGGTTTCATATTTAGTCGGTTGGAGAAACCAACCGCCAAAGGATTGACAGTGGGCGAGCAACACTAATAATAGGGGTGAGTCGACATTATGTCGCGGCTTGTACCTTGTCCCGATGGTGTCACCAAGGGACTAAAGATGAATCTTAGTCCGGTTGGAGACACCAACCGAGACTAAAGATGAGTCACACTAATAATAGGGGTGAGTGTCGACATTATGTCGTGAGTGTCGACATTATGCCGAGCTGCTTGTACTATACATATGCATCCTTGTGAGTCCAGTCCTCCAGCAGTTTGAGGCATCTCCAAGATGATTTTAGAGAGCAGGACACCACTACGGCTTTGAGGGAGATGCCGACGGAGCCAGTCCTCCAAAGCATCTCCGAGAAACTGGTCATAGAGGCACTCTAATATGTGAAATTAGTTAGCTCGGCGTATTGATCTAGTTAGTGAAGTTACAAGCTGCAAGATGGTTTTCGAGAGCGAGACACCACTGCGGCCATTTGAGGAGATGCCGACGAGCCCGGTCCTCCGGCATCTCGATAACTGTCATAGAGGCACTCCTAATATGTGAAATTAGTTAGCTCCGGTATTGATCTACTTAGTGAAGTTACAAGATGCAAGATGGTTTTCGAGCAAGGACACCATCGGGCTTTGTGGAGATGCCGACGAGCCAGTCCTCCGCATCTCCGAGAAACGTCATAGAGGCACTCCTAATATGTGAAATTAGTTAGCTCGAGGCGTATTGATCTACTTAGTGAAGTTACAAGCTTCAAGATGGTTTTCGAGCAGGACACCATTGCGGCAGTTCGAGGAGATGCCGACGAGCCAGTCCCTCCGCATCTCCGAGAAACTGGTCATAGAGGCACTCCCTAATATGTGAAATTAGTTAGCTCCGAGGCGTATTGATCTACTTAGTGAAGTTACAAGCTGCAAGACATTTATTAATATTAAAAACTGAGACTACAAAACCGGGACTAAAGCCCACAAACGAAAAGATATCCTTGGTCAAGCCACAAACCGTGAAAGACATGAACTAGAGTTACATAATATGAGCATGAACTTCTTGGCATATGTCATTCCTTATGACCGCTCAGACGTAACCATGGAGCATCTTCTTTACTTAATGTAATGCTTGGGTGGCTTTTCAGTGAAGGCGGAATTTCATCAAACTTATTATAATCTTCGACATGTCCATCTTGTCCTCGATTCCCACGATGTTTCTTTTCTGAAAGAACTATGTGACGCTTTGGCTCATCATATGATGTATTCGTTTGCATATTTTTTTCTTTTTTTCCGGTCTAGAGGACATGTCCTTCACATAGAAAACCCGAGACACATCATTGGCTAGGACGAATGGTTCATCTATATAACCAAGATTGTTGAGATCCTTTGTTGTCATTCCGCATAACCGGTCTATCTTTACCCTTCCCATTCAGGTTGACCCATTTGCAGAAACAAAGGGACCTTAAAAGAGACTCCATAGTCTAGTTCCCATATCTCCTCTATGTAACCATAATATGTGTCCTTTTGTCCATTCTCGTATATTGCATCAAAGCGACACCACTATTTTGGTTGGTGCTCTTTATCTTGGGCGATCGTGTAAAATGTATTCCTATTTATTTCGTACTTGGAAATTCAATACTGAGAAGATGGTGACGCGCCAACAAGTATAGCTGATCTCCAACAGTGGTGTCATTCAAGAGATGTGTCCGCATCCAACCACCGAAAAGACTTCATGTGTTCATCTGTAATCCATGATTCGGGCTTCCCGGGTTTTAGAGCATAATATTCTTGTGTTCCTCGATATACTGAGCGCCAAGGTGGAATTATGTAGAACTGTGTAGTGCGCTTTAGTGAAAGAATCCCGTCCTACATATCATTGCTTTCTTTCGGTGTGACTTTTCCACTTAGTCTTCCCTCATGCCGCGAGTCAGGAACACCAATCGGCTTAAGGTCAGGAATAAAGTCAACACAAAACTCAATGACCTCCTCTGTTCCATATCCCTTGGAGATGCTTCCTTCTGGTCTAGCACGGTTATGAACATATTTCTTTAAGACTCCATGAACCTCTCAAAGGGGAACATATTGTGCAGAAATACGGACCGAGAATGGCAATCTCTTCCACTAGATGAACCAGGAGATGCGTCATAATATTGAAGAAGGATGGTGGGAACACCAATTCAAAACTAAAAGACATTGTACCACATCCTTCAGAACTTGGCGAGAATATCCGGATTGATTACCTTATGAGATATTGCATTGAGGAATGCACACAATGGGTACTCGAACATTATCCTAGAAGCCCCTCAATGCAATCGGAAGCAATCAATCATAATCACGTGATCATGAGACTTCATGTTTTGGAACTTTTCCGCCATATTTATTATCCCTTTACATTAGATGAGAAGCCCGACGGCACCTTGATCTTGTAAGGACTTCAAAAAGATTTCCTTCTCTGCTTTGGTAAGAGCATAGGTACGACTTAAGTGGCGCCTTTATCCGTCTTGTTATCTGTATGCATGTTCTTTGGGTCTTTCATAATTTGTTGGTCCTCCGTGCTTCGGTGTATCTTTTGTCTTCCCATACACGCCTAGGAATCCTAGCAGTTCAATAGATTCTTCGTCACGTGCATCACGTCGATTGAAGAGCGGACACGCAAGACTTTCCAATATGGCAGCTCCCAAAATATAGATTTCTTCTTCCACATGGGTGCGTGTCACATGTAAGTCGTTCGAATCGATTGACCGCGGGACCCTTTCCAAAGATTACTTCTATGTAGGGTCCTTGACCATACCAAATACATCATCACCGGCGGGGAGTTCAGGCTTCCGGTGATCGCCTCACCTTTGAAATGCTTGCCTTTCTTTCTTACGGGATGATTGGTCGGAAGAAATCGTCGATTCGCCAGTACACAACCTTCTTGCATTTATGCAAATATGTACCTTCGGTCTTATCTAAACAGTGGGTGCATGTCTTATATCCTTTGTTTGTCGTCTCCGAAGGTTACTAAGAGCAGGCCAATCATTGATGGTTCTGAATAACAACCCTCGAGATTAAATGGCTCCTGTTTGTTCTCATCTCACGACGTACACCTGGTTTGCCCCACAACCGTAAGAGTTCTTCAACTAATGGCCTAAGGTACACATCAATGTCGTTGTTCGGTTGCTCGGACCTTGGATGAGCACGGCATCATAATGAACTTACGCTTCATGCACAACCAAGGAGGCAGGTTGTAGATACATAGAGTCACGGCGGTGATGTGTTGCAGCTCTGCTCCCAAAAGGATTCATGCCATCCGATTAGACCAAACCATAAGTTCCTTGCGCCACCGCAAAGTGCGGGAAGTCTCTCGATTTTTCTCCTTGTGACCCATCGCAGGTGTCTCAACTTCCGTCTTTCTTACGGTCTTCTTTGTGCCATCGCAACAACTTTGGCATGCTCTTTGTTTACGAACATGCGTTTCAACCTTGGTATTATAGGAGCATACCACATAACCTTAGTAGGAACCCTCTTAGGAGGGGCTCTCCTCAACATCACCGTGGTCATCTCGTCGATCTTATACCGAACGCTTGCATACCGGCATTTATCTAAATTCTCATACTCCTTATCATGGTAGAGGATGCGATCATTAATGCATGCATGTATCTTTTCACATCTAATCCCGGAGGATGAGAGTCTTCTTTGCTCAGAGGTACTCTCGGAAGTTCGTTATGTTTTGGAAACTTGGCTTCATTATTTTCAGCATCTTTTCAAATGAGGAGTCAGTTAGACCACACTTTGCCTTCCATCGCAACAATTCCAAAGGTGGTACCGAGCTTTGCTGCCATCTTCACAATTTGGGTACAACAATTTCTTGTGATCTTCTAACATGCCCTCTAACTTCAACTTCTCATTTTACATTTCAGTCTCGCTTTGCATCGAAATGACCCTACCAAGTTCATCGATCGGCTCATCCGATGCCCGTCTTCACCTCTTTCCTCCATTGTCTTCCATTGCGGTATCACTGTATTCAGAAACATATGATGATAGTTGTTATCATCATCTTCTTATTCACCATCTTCCATCATAATCCCTCTTTCCCGTGCTTGGTCCAGCAATTATAGTTGGGCATGAAACCTTTCATAATCGTGGTGAATGATTTTCGAGAAAGAGTACTCCTTGTTATTCCGACATTGAACACATGGACAACGATAAATCCATTCTCTTTGTTTGTCGTAGCCACATCGATAAATTTATCCACGCCTTTGATATACCGCTACCACGTCACCGACATCCATTCCCGACCGTTCATACGCATCATATAAGTAAGTTTATCAAAAACAGGACATCATAAATAGTGAAATAACCAATTCACACCGACACATGAATTGTATCAATGACCTAGAAAAGATAAGATTGCTAACCTCGATCGAGGGAAATAAAGAGGAGAAAGCTCAAGTATGTCTCGGACACCTTCTATATTTTTGTTCTATGAGAAATTCAACGGGATTATTCACTCAAACATTTCAACAAACACCTTCAATGCATGCATGAGAAAAAGCTAGCACACCCCCCTCACACCTAACACCATTCGAAAAAACAGAGTGGAGGCAGAGGTGGCTGGGGCATTGCATTTATAGAGGGCGGGGGTCTTTAATCCCGGTTGGAGCCAAAGAATCGACTAAAGGTGTGCACGCCACTCTGTGGCCAAACCTTTAGTCGGTTGGTGGCTCAACCGAGATGCCCCTCTTACCAACCGGGACGACGCTCGCTCCAACCGTGCCAAAGCATTAGTCCCGGTTGGTGGCGCAACCGGGACTAATGCTCCGAGGGGTCTCGAACGGATAGCCCTTTTTTCTCTAGTGTATGCATTAAAGACGTATCACGCCGTTTACTCTGATATCTCTCGTATCGCGCCGTTTAGTCGATCCGTTTTTATTGCGATACGTCATAATAGAAATAAAAGCGTCTTCCGGATATACATGAAAAATATCTATATACGAGATACATCCGATTGAATGTGAATCGACGTCTCTTCGGTGTGCCGATGGTTTGCTTCTGACTGGACCACGTTACATAGTATTTACCATAATACTACTTCCTCTGTCTTAAAAAAGGATGTCTTAAGTTTGTTTGAATTTGTATATATATATATACTAAATGGTGTCTAGATACATTTAAGTTTAGACAAACTTGAGATATCTTTTTAGAATAGAGGGAGTAATATATATACAATATTTGGCAGGTCGCTAGTCGTCCTCAGCGGCCTCGATGTGGCGGCATTAGTTTACTGTCCACCGGTGATCGACTGAACAACCACATGAGAAATATACATAGAAATGGAGAAAATGCCGAGCGATGGAGACGTCGGCGCGCGTGCTCGCGCTGCCGCTGGTCTTCTTCCAGCTTTGGACGTCACAAGTAATACGTACTCCGGTGAATGCAGAAGGAGGTCAGCAGAAAGCGATCAAGGACGAAGTGGGAACTGCATAGATAGCGAGACAGATGATGAAGATCGATTTGCATCTGACTCAGCGACCGATATAAATAAACAGAGAGGCGATGCGGGTCGAGAACTTGTGCCGCTCCTACTCTTACCACCACCACCACCTCCACTTCCACGGCTGCCTCTCCGCCGCCTCCGCATCCGCTAGCGCCGCCGCCACCATACTCTCAAGTTTAGGCCTATCACATTCACACTCCCCTTCGCCTCTCCTACTCCTCAGGTACGGCTGCCCGCCCGCCTATCCTCTTCTCCTTCCAGTTATTTGTATTTAACATCCACCGAAAGGGAGAAATTCGGGATTTTCATCGTTCAAATTTTGGCATATTTAACAAAATTTATATATTTGGTTGAAATCGGTCTGAATTTGTATTTCGGTAACCAACAAGTAATTACAGAAAATTTCGCTCACGTTTTAATCCCTCGGTGTGGTGTTCTCTCCACGGGAACATAGATTGTCTTCTTCCTCAGCTTTTCCACGTTAGATCTCCTCTGCTTACTTTTTTAAGGACCGATCTTACAATCAGGCACCACCTTCTGGTGGTATACTACTCCAAATTGTAACACTCGCTCCGTTTTTCATATTAGGGTAGTACTAGTTTTTGGAAACGTCAAACATGACTATCTTTGACCAAGTTTTTAGAAATTACTGTTATTAGCAGTTACAATACCAAATCAGTATAGTTAGATTCACCACGAAATGCATATTTTAATACTCCCTCCGACCCATATTAGTTGACTTAAATTTGTCTAGATTTGGATGAATCTAGACACCATTTAGTATATAGGGTTCATCTAAATTTTAACAAATCCAAGTCAACTAATATGGGTCGAAGAAAGTATATTTTATTTATTAAATTTTTCAGCTGTTGACAATTTTTGCTCAAAACTTGGTCATAGTTTGGTCAAATTTTACTTATAAGAAGGAACAGATGATCTCGTGAAAGAATACAAAAAAGAGCAATGGGAACATGTTCATGCTTGTTTTTTTCCAGCAGAGTTTTCATGCTTTCAGTTTTAATTCCACGGATAATCGCTTCACACATACTTTTGTTCTTGGCGAATAAATCACTTCCTATTTTTCCCAACCTGGTGGGAATCACTGCCTCTGGATGATACTTGAACAACTATGCGCATCTTCTTTCTACAATCAACGGCTTTTCACACCATGGAATTTCTTTGGTTGCTTGAGACAGGCACCGACACAGACGAACATTCATACCATGGGATTATTTTCGTAC
This sequence comes from Avena longiglumis, assembly GCA_030063025.1. Lineage (NCBI taxonomy): Eukaryota > Viridiplantae > Streptophyta > Magnoliopsida > Poales > Poaceae > Avena > Avena longiglumis. Next base: position 19,099,221 of record CP125974.1, read on the forward strand.
CATGGTATTCTTTGTTTCATTTTGCCAAATCAGCATATGCATCATTCCCTAAACAATGCGACTCTCTCTCTTTAATATTACACTGTCTGTCCAACTCATCAAGGGATACTAATAACATAATGATTTACTTATGTTGGGCAGGCAGACATGGAGGCCAGGGCTGGCACTGCTCTGTATCCTCTGCACCGATGCAAAACCATATACCTGGTATGACACTTCCTCCGTCATTGGTGACCGACCTGCAAGAAAGATGCAAATAATGTCCAATCTGATTAACTGTAACCCATTGACGAGTGCAGGTGAGGCATGCCCAGGGTATTCATAATGTGGAAGGCGAGAAGGACCAGACGTCGTTCATATCACCTGCGCTGCTTGATGCTCACCTTACCTCTTTTGGCTGGAACCAAGTAAGATTTGTTTCACTTTTCGTGAATTGATCCCCATGCATTTGAATTACAGCTGTTAACATTATGGCCAACTAAGGCTGTGCTTTTTGTTGATCTGAAATGTCACTCAAATTGTTTCATGTGGCATTTTCAAGTCCCGTTGATGTTGATTTACATGCATTTATAGGTTGACTGCTTGCGAGAGCACGTGATAAAATGTGGACTAGCAAAAAAAATTGAGTTGGTTATTACTTCCCCACTACTGAGGTATAGTTTTCTCTGACCTTCTGATCTTCTTGTACATATTTTCAGTGTTCTAGATTTTTTTTCTAAGCACTATGTTTGAGAAAATTGTGTTCTCCTAGTGTTGGCGTTTCAGCATTGATGCTCTTTTGAGTATCTATCATCTCAGGCTTTCAGCTACTAGCATAAATTGTAGGTCTGCTCAAACCTAGACTAGGTTCTCCTTCCTAACTATATTTTCTTTAACTGAACATGTCATTTGTATTAAAAAACATGTTATTTGAAAAGTCTGTAAATTGTGTCCGTCTGCAAAGCATCTCCACTAGAATATCAGTTATTCCTCATCACGAGCCTATGAGTTGTACCAAGGAGTTATAGTACTATCATAGTATCGACGTATCATACACATTCAGTTATTGGTGGTGCATACCAAAATATAGTTTCAGTCAGAAGAACAGTTTATGGTTCGAGTCAGAGCCGTGCAGAAATGGCATCATGGTTGGAGTAAAATTATGAGACTTGATGTACATCCTTGTACAGAATCTCGACCTTTTCCTGCAATGGTCAAGCAGAGTTTTTACTTTTTTTTTGGTAAACTAGCATATATTCTTGCCGTCAGCAGTTCTTGCTGCATGTTTTACATGATAAAATTTAGTTCCAGCTCTCATTTAGACCCTTAGTCATGCCCCTCATGTCAATAGATACTCAATCTGCTTATCGCATATATTATCGGAACTCCTGTGCGAAGCCATGATATAATATGACAGTGCATTGCAGTAGTATGTGATTACAAAAAGAGGATGACGGTACTTTGCAATTATTCTCACAGGACTATGCAAACTGCAGTGGGGGTCTTTGGTGGTGGGAACTGTACCGACGGAGTAAATGCATCACCATTATTAATGGTAGAAGGTGCTGGACACAGTGGACGTCAGGCGATTTCAAGTTTGAACTGCCCACCATTTCTTGCAGTTGAGGCCTGCAGGGAGCATGTGGTATTTCCCTCTCATGAAGAACACGAATAACCCAAGAGCATTCTTTGTGTTAAGGAAGATACTAATGCTGTCATCTTTAACGCTGGTTGTATTAAATAGTACTCCCTCCGACCCATATTAGTTGACTTGGATTTATCAAAATTTGGATGAACCTATATTGTGTCTAGATTCATTCAAATCTAGACAAATCCAGGTCAACTAATATGGGTCAGAGGGAGTAACTAGAATAGGCTATTTGTTACAGTTGCTAGAATAAATTATTCAGCTTACTTTGTTCTAACTTGCAAGTTGAATACCCTCATGTGAGAAGTAGTATGCCCCTGATTTTCTCTGCTTCTCCTGTATCAGCAATGCTCCGTCGACAAATTTATTTTATATTTCACTTTTATTTGATTATAATGCAGGGTGTTAATCCCTGTGACAAGAGGAGCAGCATAACAAAATACCGTACTCTCTTTCCTGCCATTGATTTTTCCTTGGTAAGTGCTAATTCATGAGAAAGGGTTTATGAGATATTACCGTGATGCTGTTTTAATATATATGGCTTTTCGCCTTTACAGATAGAGAATGATGAAGATGTTCTTTGGGAACCAGATGTCAGAGAATCAGATGAGTCTGTTGCTGCTAGGGGCATGAAGTTCTTTGATTGGTAATTTTCCTTTCTAAGTTTGATTAGTGCCTACCATTAATGTCTTGAAAATACAAGCCTGATGATCTGGTTATATGGCCATAAAACAGAAGTACCTCAATATTATTCAGCTGCATCAACATTTCCTTGTTTTAAAGAAAAACTTGAATTAGTGGTGAAAGATTGTTCACTGCATTGGATATACCTTCTCCCCCTACGCCAATGCATCCTCTGATTGCTTGTTTCTCATATACCAGTGCAGTGAGTCGGCATCGAATGTCTCATTTGACATTAGGAAGTCCTAGATGCTGCAGCACTTTTGTCTAGCATGTACTGAGAAGGATAAACCTCAGATTAAATGACTCATTGAGCCGCCCAGTAATTTTATTTTCCTTACCGGATTAAATTAAACTAACCTCGGATTTGCTTGCAGGTTATGGACAAGAGAAGAGAAAGAGATAGCCATTGTCAGCCATTGGGGTTTCTTATATCGAACCTTAAATATGTACGGTAAAGAGTGTCATCCAACCGTAGACGAGGAACTGGGAAAGGAGTAAGTATTTGTTTTGTTTCGTAATTTTCAACTAATCAAACCACCATATCTGCAAAAAAATTAGCTGTGAGGGCACAATATCTGCAATATGTAACCATTGGAACTTGAAAGTTGAAACCATAGACACAGTATAAACAAATTGGACTATTTTTTATATCTTCAGAAGGAAAAGTTTTCGTGTTCTTTGTCTCGGGATAACATGGCCAGATAGAATTTGGACACTGTTCAGAGAACCTCTTTTGTCTTGCACTAGGCGTCTAGGCCTAAAAAATGTTCAAACCATAGTTGACTTCATCATCACAAGAGCATGTTGCTAGTGTTGACTTGGTTATATGCAGGTTTGCCAACTGTGAGCTCCGTTCCATGGTGTTGGTCGACAGAAGGTCAGTTTTTGTTTTGCTTCAGTGATCATGTTGAAGTTGATGCTTTCCTTTTTCATACCGCTGATTCGCTTTGCGACGCTGCAGTATGCTTGGATCGGATGCCCCTACGTGCAATTTCCCTGGGAAGATACCGGCTGGACTTGATCTTCCTAGCGATGTCGCGGAGCAGAAGCAGTGACAAACCTAGCCAGAAGTGAGATCGTTGTGAGCGTGGGGACGTCTTCTTTTATCAAACCCCATTTCTGGCTGACAATTACAGAAATAAAAAATGAAATATGAGAGAAAATTAAATGTCTACAAGTAAGCATGGCCCTAGCGTGTCCATGGTCCGCAGGTCTTCATCTTCAGAGCGAACGATATGCTCTGTCATTTTGTTGACCCCGTGCAACTCAAGCTCGGCAGCTTGGGTGAGCGGGTGCAGGATCAGCTATCGAGAACACATGTAATACAAGGGGAGGTGGTTAAGAACAGCGCTAGCAAGGACAATGCGACCTTCGGAAGAGAGAAGTGAAAACCTCCAGCCAAACAGATATCTATCAAATTTGTGCAGTTTGAGAGGGGGAAGAGGAATGCCGAGATTAGGTTGGGGGATGGGTGAAATCAACACTATTCTTTATGTTTGTTGTCTCGACACGCACCCAAATTCAATAGAATTCCTGACCTCCTTGTCGCCCCCTCCAGGCGACCAGGGGGTGAACCCTAGATTGCCGCCGCCACCTCCCTCCCCTCTTCGCCACTCCTGGAGGCTGCCACCGGTGAAGCATAGCACTCAAGTAGAGGTCGTGATGGTGCTGCGTGGGGGTCGGTAGCGACAGGCCGCAGGCTGCGGAGGTGGATCCATGGACTGCACGCCAAGATCTTCTCCCTGTCGGTGGCGACCTCTTCTCTAGGAAGATTGAAGGCGGTTGGTGTGGTGGCGGCCTCCCTCTCCTACTGCTCGTCCCTGGCTGTGACGTGTGGGTTGAGGATAGCCGGTTGGCCGGTGAGAGCTGTGCTCCGATGGTTAGAGTCGACAATGGCGGCGATAGTCATCGGGTGTCGTTACCTTGATGAATGCCTTGTTGTTGCGAATCTGTCTCATGCCTAAGGTTCCGGGAGAAAATCCTATATCTGGGTTATTCATGGATCGGACGATGATGGCACTTTGGTGTCCTTCACCCTCCTAAGGGCATCGTTTTGGAGCTCGAGATGCATGGTTATCAGCTGGTGGAGCGGTGTTCCATCTACTGCATCGATGGTGGTGGATCTCGGTGGTGGGTGTGATGATGTCCTCGCGCAGGGCGGGGGCGCCGTACGGCGTCGTGGTGGCATCGTCAGCAAGATTGGCGAAGTTTATGCGAATCTTAACCATGAAGATTGCTCGGTGGTTCGATGGTGGTGATAGATTCTATGGCGGGCTCTCTACGAGTCTGCTAAACCAGATGTGCACTCTCATTTCGCCTAGAGGGCATCTCGGGGTCTACGATTATTCCTGGTTCCTAGCTAGTGGAGGATTTTTCATTGTTTTCCACAGCATAATAAGGCCTTGTTTACATGATATTTACTCGTTGTCGATCTGTAGGTGTTGTGTGGTGGTTTCAAGTTTCTGTTATATATTCTTTGTCTGTCTTTGTTGAATAAATCAATTAAAAAGTTTTTATTATATGTTCTTTGTTCGTCCATGTTGAATAAATCAATAAAAAAGTTGTATGCATCTTTTTGATGCAGAGGCCAAGGGAAAAAATGTTGGATAATTAGTCGATTCCATTATTAGTTCCGGAATATCCAACATGGCTAAACGAACCATTATCACATATAATTCAAACATAGTAGATGCATTACTGAGCATGATGAACACAAACATGTAATTTGTAAACATGTAACCACAAAACATGTTTACGGAGTAGATTAGAGCATGGCTCATGTACCGATCGTTTCTAGATAAAGCTGTTGTGGCTGTTGCAGATGCGACATTGTTGATAATGTTGGAATTGTATTTATGTCAAATATTATATACGAGTTGGGTTACAATGATGGAAAAGTCTAACGCGAGGCGCCGCGCGCGCGTGGTGTTTTGTGCGACGGCAGTCGTACACCTTGACCGTGGCAGCCGGCCGGCCAGACGACCGATCCACGTACGTATACGAGTATTTTTTTACGGTAATACTCTTGATTTTTCATGTGAACTTAATATGGCCAAATTTTTTGGACGATGAAGGATTCCTCTTAGTATGGCTACAAATTTTGAGGTGTACCGGATTAATCGGGTAGCTAGCACCAATTTAATATGGCAATTAGGTTTAATCAATCTGAAAGCTAAACGTATAGTAATCTCACAATTAGTACCAATATAGTAAGTATAGAAATTACTAACTGTTGAACCGGGCAACTAAGCTATATTTAATCTAGCAATTTAAACCTAATTAATCTCACAGTTACTAATAACAATTGAACTTGGGCTTTATTTGTCTCACATTTTCCGCTAAACCTAATTAATCTGGTAGTTAGTAACAATTAAATATGGCAACTAGGTAAAATTAATATGGCAGTTATTAATCAGCCATGTCCTAGTTAATCTGGCAATTACTAGCGCTGTAGTTCAGGAGTTCGGGAATAAAGCCGCCACTCCACCGGGAGCATGTATCCAACCGAGCAGGTATCCCCGTGAATCCAACAGAGCAGCAAAATTCCCGTAAATATAGCCGCCGCTCGGAAGCATGAATGTGCGGCGCCGCGCGTTAGCACTGTCCTACGTTGATACTTGGAGTTGTAACAAAGACCGATCGGAAAAAACAGCGATGAAGACAGTTGGTATGCTGCGCCACCTGACTTAGAAGGCAGGCAACCCGTGATGACGAATGTTAGTGTGATTGCTTCCCAAGCACTTTATTTGCCCTCCCATGTATAGAATCATAGGAGCGAGAGTCGGAGGACCTACTCTCCCATTTGCCGTGCACGCTGACGCATGGGATGGAGTAGAGTACGATGCCGACACAATCATCCGGAGGAAGCAAAAAAAAAACTAATTCGGTTTGCCTGAAAGTGTACGCCAGCTTGAGCGGGTGATTTAAGCTCATCCATCGATTACCTTGGTCACTACGCTCTACAGACCTAATAAGCTAATAAGGTCTTGTTTGGTAATAGAGTATTTGTGACGATTAGAGGGGATAATCCCATCAAACTCCAAATCCCACTTACTTCAAATAGTAGTATGTTTGGTTCTAGAGTATTGGACTGATTTAATCTCTACTAATGTCATGTAAATAAAGTTGTAGTGTGTTATGTGTATATTCATGTCTGGACATCTTATACAAATGTAATAAAACGTTAAACATGTTGTCGTATGAAGGTCCAATCTCCTCAAACTGCTCAGAGAAGCATGGTTGGCAAGGTCATCAGAGTTTCTCAACACACTGAGAGTAGCATATGGTCGGCAAGGTCGTAGGAGAGGAAAATGCTAAGAAACTACAGCAATATATTCATGATTTCATATCGGCAAATCGCAGAAACCTGGAAGCCATATGAACAGGATTCCAGGAGACTGCTGCAGGAAAACATTGTGCTGGGAATGAATGAAGCTGTTGACACTTGAGAACTACTAAGACTCTGGTTGGTCAAGCCTGTTCGAATCAAACAACTGTAACCTGCAAGGAGACCGACAGAACAAGGAGCAATAATGGTCAGCAAGCCGGGCTTCTAATCACCTCCAACTGAACTATTCCAACTACTGCAGCGTCGTGCAGTGCGGAGGCAGCAACTCTGGATGCTCCCGTCATCCCCTCAATAATTCCTTTGTTGCCTTTATCTGGCAAAGAACTCAGTACTCTGAAAAATTTAAACCATCTCACCAACAGCTCTCAGGACTGATGACTTGAGAGGCCACAGCAATCCAGATGATACATTATTTTCTCTCACCTTTATGCTGAGGGCTAAAATGCAGGATGCACAAACACTGTCCATTCTTGCAGAAAAGAAGATGCACTCTCACGTGGAGGTCACAATTGCAGATGGGGATCTAACAGTCTTAAGCTTCGGTTCTCTGCTCCTCTATCGCCGTCACTGGGACTTTCAGAAAAAAACAATGTCAAATATAGAAAGACCGAAAGAAAAGCTTGCAAGCCTCAATCAAAGGGCCTTTATCGGTCTAGTAATTTATGCTAGAGTACAACATGGAGGGCCTTTTCGGCACAGAAAAGCTTGCAAGCCTCAATCGAAGGGATGCACCTGACATTCAGAGTCAAACCCGGCGAAGAAAAGACCAAGCAGATAGTAAGCGAGATAGAGAATGATGCAGGTGAGGATTCACGGCGACACGCCCAGGATAACCGTTAAACACTGCCTCTGATTAACTGAATGAAGCCCAAGTTGAAAATTACCTGCTTCTTAAATTTCCATGCAGCTAGTTCTGCTATAATTACTCTGACTGTAATGATGTTTCATCAGGGCACATCATATGAGTCTATTTGTTGTGTTTGCATATATGTATACACTGTGCATATTTTTCTCCAGAAATCTAATGCCATAACTTATAACGAGTACAAAATTTTGTAATGCAAGGTTCAGTCACTAGAGGCTAAACTTATCCATTTTTTCGTCTCTACCAAAAGCTGCAACGACAGGTAACGTCAACGTTGCAGGGCACACATCCAGTGAAACTGACACTGCCGTAGTGCCGTTGCACCACTTGAGACTCCGGGAGGCACCTGCCGGGTTCAGGTCTGGGTCCGGCCCTCCCGTACCCGCCCCATATAGTTTTTTACCAGAACTGCGACCCGGCCCGGTTTGGGTCCCCAACGGGTACCTGGTAGCATGCATGGGCAGGGGTAGGTGGCGACGGGGTTCGTGCATGCTTGCGTCGTGTGGGTGGTTCCATCGGGTGTGTGTGTGTTGTGTTGGATTAGGTGGTGCTGCGTGAGTGTGTTGGTCCCGGTGCGTGCGCCTGTGAGCGTGTGTTGTGTTGGTCATGACCGGTGGTGATTGATGCGTGCCTCGAGTGCGGTTCCATGTGCGTGCTGTTAGAGTATATAATATGTCTACGTATATGTATACGATATATGGAGTAGTACTTCGTTCTCTCCCTGTACTGTCATATAAGGAGCTTTTTCCTACACTATATAACACGCAACTGACGGTCCGAGAGGGTACGATCGTTTCACCAAAACCAACATGGTATCAGAGCAGGCCTCTTCCGTGCTCTAGCCGCCGTACAACAGAAACCCTAAAACAAGTCGTCGCCGCCGCCACAGGTCTCGCCGGCGTTGCCTCGTGCTCCTGTCGCCGCCGCCGCAACACCAAAACCCACAAACCCTGCTGCCGCCACACCGATCCATGTTACCGCTGCACCTACAATCCTAAACAACCCAACACAAGCCACAAGTCGCCGCCGCCACATCTACCGCCGCCGGCCAACAAATCTCCCCTGGACATCATGGGGTCCTCATCGACCGGAGGATCCGCTACTGCTCTGACCGCTGCTCTTGGGGATCCTCCCTCACAGCTGCTCACACGTGAGAATGCTCTAGTCTGGAAGGCGCTGATCGTTTCCGCTCTCCGTGGCGCCCGTGTCCTCAACCTCGTTGAGGGTCGTGAAAAGGCGCCAGTCGAACTCCTGGAAGCTGAAGATCCGAAGGGCAACAAGATATCCATGGAAAACCCCGAGTACACAAATTGGGTTGCCCGCGACCAACAAATCCTGCGCTATCTGCTCAATGCCCTGTCGCTAGATGTTCTCGCCCATGTCATTGGCCTTGAAACCTAGGCTGAAATGTGGGCCGCTCTTAATGCAATGTCTCCTCCAAATCCAAGTAGCAGCTCCGATATGCTCTCAATGACACTAGGAAGGATGATCTGTCTGCAAACAAATACTTCGCCAAGATGAAGTGCCTTGTGTCGGAGCTTGCCTCCGCTGGCAAACCTCTCGATGACGACGAATTGATCTGGTATATTCTCCATGGTCTTGGAAGCTCTTACAATAATCTCATTACCGCTGTCAATGCAAATCCTGGTACTGCACTCTCGGATCTCCTTGGATAGATTCAGTCTTTTGACAAGCTGCACAAGCCAGTAGACTCTGAATTCACATCCTCTATGAACGTTGCTCGTCGTGGCAGTGGTGACTCGCACCCTCCCTCGCGCGGCCCGGATCGCCCTTGCCAGCCCTATGATGATCGCCCCCGCCAGGATAGCAGTGGTCGCCAGGATGACCGCCGTCCAGATTACCGCGGACGCCAGGACTACCGCGGTGATCGACGTGATGGTGGCGGATACCAAGACCGTCACCGCTATGATGATGATCGACGTGATGGAAACAGATATCAGGACAATCGTCGTCGCTACGATGATGATCGTGGACGGCGTGATGATGGTGGCCGCCGCCGTGATCAGGTTCCCACTCCCTTTGTCGATACCACCTGTCAAATTTGCAAGAAGTATGGGCATCCCGCGAGTGACTGCTGGTGGCGCTATCAGAATGACCATGATGATGCTGGTGATCGAGGAAACAAGAGTTCCACCATGGCGTTCTATGGCGTTGACACAAATTGGTACCCTGATACTGGTGCCACTGATCATGTTGTCGGCGAATTAAGCAAGCTCACTACTCATGACAAGTACCAGGGGCGTGATCAAGTCCACACGGCAAAAGGTAATGGTATGCACATTAGTCATATTGGTCATTCTACTTTAAGCATCCCAGATGTTTCTTTTCATCTTAACAACATTCTTCATGTTCACAAGCCTCCAAAAATCTTTTATCCGTTCATAAATTTACCCTTGACAACGACATTTACCTTGAATTTCACCCATTCTTTTTCTTGATAAAGGACCGCGCCACTCGGAGGACTCTATTTAGAGGACCATGCCATGGTGGTCTCTATCCACTTGTGCCCGTGTCCAATGGGCTCTCCAAGCATGCTTTCATTACAATAAAGTTGTCATCCTCTACTTGGCATCGACGTCTAGAACATTCATCTTCATTTGTCGTTCAGCTAATTCTTAGGAAACACAAGCTTTCTTATTTCCCTGAAATAACTCCTTATGTATGTGACTCTTGTCAACTTGCCAAGAGCCACCAGTTGCCCTACCTTGTCTCCACCAGTGTCTCCACTGTTCCTTTGGAACAAGTGTTCTCTGATGTGTGGGGTCATGCACCTGCTTCTGTTGGAAAATATTTATATTATATAAGCTTCATTGATGATTTTAGCAAGTTCACCTGGATTTATTTGCTGAAAAAACGTTCTGATGTTTATCAAGTTTTTCAAAATTCCAACAGTATGTTGAACTTAAGTTTTCTAAGAAAATTGTCACTATGCAAACTGACTGGGGAGGTGAGTATGAAAAGCTCCATGTCTTCTTTCAAAAACTTGGCATTACACACCATGTCTCCTGTCTCCATGCTCACCAACAAAATAGATCCGCTGAATGCAAACGTCGCCACATTGTTGAGGTAGGGCTCTCCTTGCTTGCATATGCCTCTATGCCCCTCAAATTCTGGGATGAAGCTTTTCTCACTACCACCTTTCTCATTAATCTTCTCCCCAGTAAATTTCTCAATTTTGAGTCTCCCACCGAGCGTCTGCTACAAGTTAAACCCAACTATGATGCTCTCCACATTTTTGGCTGTGCCTGTTGGCCCAATCTTCGTCCTTATAACACTCGTAAACTTTCCTTTCGTTCTAAGAAACGTGTCTTTTTGGGATACATCCCTCTTCACAAAGGGGTTAAATGCCTCGATCTTCAAACTAGCCGCGTTTATATCTCTCGCGATGTCGTTTTTGATGAAAGTGTCTTTCCTTTCACGGAGCTCCATCCCAATGCAGGCTCCAGACTTCGTGAAGAAATATAGCTTCTTCCTTCCTCTAACACTTCTTTTGAGGATGCTGAAAATAATGACCATATGCACTCCAGTCCCAACAAAAACATTATTGACTGTAAGTGGGTCTATCGTATCAAGCGACGTGCTGATGGTACAATTGATCGCTACAAAGCATGGTTAGTTGCAAAAGGGTTTAAGCAAAGGTATGGCATTGATTATTGTAGCATCCCAGTTGTCTAACCCCTGTAATGCTACATGTCATAATAATAAAAAGAGCCACTTCCAACATATAATTGTTGCATCATCATCATATCATGCTCATGTCATCATGTCACCTTGCATTTGAGCATCATATTGTTGGAGATATGCCCTAGAGGCAATAATAAATGTAGTTATTATTATATCTTTGTGTTTATGATAAATGTTTACATTCATGCTATAATAGTATTAACAAGGAAACCATTGATACTTGTGTGATTTGTAAACTTAATTTGAAATCCCTAGTATAGCCTCTATACTTCACTAGCTTGTTGGTTGATTAATGATTGTGGTTTCCATATCATGAACATTGAGATGTTATCAACAACAAGATCATATCGTTAGGAGAATGATATGGTGGACATACTCCTATAGATAAGCGTAGCATAAAGATCAAGTCATTTCATTAGTTCAATTGCTATATGCTTTCTGATACATAGTAACCTAATTCCTTCGACCATGAGATCATGCATATCACCTTTACCGGATGGATGCTTTGATGACATCAAACACCACACCGTGGCGGGTGGCTATAAAGGTGGCATTAAGTGTTAGGAAAGTATTGGTTGAAACACATGGATCAAGAGTGGGATTTGTCCATCCACATGACGGATAGATATACTGGGCCCTCTCGGTGGAATGTCATCCAATTAGCTTGCAAGCATGTGACTTGGTCACAAGGGATCACATATCACGGGAACGAAAAGAGTACTTATCGATACGAGGTTGAACTAGGTATGCGAGAGATCGACGATCATGACCTCGGGTAAGTAACATATCGTGAGACAAAGGGAAATTGGTATCGTATGTAAGTGGTTCATTCGATCGCAAAGTAATCGTAGAAATATGTAGGAGCCATATGAATTTCAGATTCCTCTATTGGTTATTGTCGGAGAAGTGTCTCGATCATGTCCGCATAATTCGCGAACCGTGGAGACACACTTAAGGATTGACGTTGTTTGAGTAGTTATGGTATTATGAGAAAGAGACGAATGTTGTTGAGTCTCGGATGGGATTCGGGATATCACGAGGTGATCCGGAATGGTCCGGAGAATAAGATTCATATAAGGAAAGTCCCGTTTGAGTTCGGGAATGATTCGGTGTTTTCATCGGGAATGTTCTAGAAGGTTCGGATTGTCCGGCACTCGGGGAGGTACATGAATGTGTCATTGCTCATTGAATGATTGCATCATGTACTAAGTGTTATGCTGTCCCAAATAAAGGATTAAATTGAATCCTAAAGCAGAAAAGTCAAATGTCGTTTGAAAGTCAAACCGCCAAAACAAGCGTGGGAAACAAGCAAGAGTTGGAACCAACACGGAGGAGTTGGACTCCTCCAGGCGGGCCAACCCTAGGCGAGTTGGGAGGACTCCTCCCTCCCTGGCCGCCAAGGACCCCTCCCATAAAAGGAGGCGGGGCTCCCATAGACACATAACTTTCTACTCTAGATCTCCGGTTTAGAGCCGTTTTGGTTTAGAGCTTCTAATTGCTTTAGCCATGGTTTAGAGCCTTCTAATTGGTTTAGAGCCTTCTAATTGGTGTGTCTAATTACTAGACCACTAATAGCCTCTCTCATAAGCTCCACCATACTGCTTGCTTAAGGCGAAGCCTGCGGATCTCCCTCTACTTCCGGTACCACGCCGTTGTCTTTGCGGAATCGCGAGAAGTGCTACAACCTCCATTTTCTTGGAACAAGGGAGAGGAAGGTCTTCGTCAGTACGAACGTGTGACCGATTGCGGGCGCCGAACGTGGCATTTGGAAGGATCGTCTACGATCTTGAGATCGGGAAGAGTACGACTACATCACCCACGAATCCGATCTCGTTAAACGCTTTGGAATCTTGAGGGTAAGTTATACCATCGACTCGTTGCTACAATCTAGTAGATAGATCTTGGCTTGTTTGTTTGTATGCGATAGAAAATTTTTGTTTTCCATGCTACGAACCCCTGAAGGGTATCGAGCCGTGTCTATATGTAGATCTGTTGCCGAGTAGAACACAATGGTCATTGTGGGCGTTGATGCTTTTATTGTAGATTGCTTTTGTGTACTTTGCATCTTGCGGTATGTTGGGATGAAGCGGCCGGGCTAACCTTACATGACATCGTTCATGAGACTTGCTCCACGCTTGACATGTAACTTGTATTGCATAAGTGGCTTTGGGTGCATGTTTCTCCTAGCATAGTTAAGATCCAATTTACAACGGGTGATCAACAATGCTAGTATCAATGTTGTGGTTCTTGTTCGTAAGTTAGAGCGACACTTATTGAAAGCCCCAAACCACGTAAAATATGCAAAGAAAGTAGAAGCGTCTAACTTTGTTTTGCGGTGTGCGATGATGTGATATGGCCATGATTGTGATTATATTTGATGTATGCAATGTTCCTTATTGTAAGTCGACAACCGCAGAGCCATATGGTTGTCTTTAATTTATGTTAAGACCCGCGTGTCTATTCAAAGTAGTTGTAATAGTTGAAGGCGGTGGGCGACAACCATGGAGAAGCGTCATTGACCTTGATGCAATGCGGTGATGATGGAGATCATGTTCGTGCTTGAAGATGGAGATCGGAGGCACGAAGAAGAAAGGCCACCATATCATATCACATATATATTGAATTGCATGTGATGTTAATCCTTTATGCATCTTGTATTGCTTAGTAGACGACGGTAGCATTATAAGATGATCCCTCATGCACATCAATTTCAAATCATAAAGTGTTCACCCTTAGTTAGCACCGTTGCTAAAGCTTGTTGTTTCGAAGCACCACGTGATGATCGGGTGTGCTAGATTACGCAAGTGTATACAACGTGAGCAAGCCAGATTTGCTCATGCGAAACTAAGGTTTGATCTTGTGAGCCTAGCATGTACAGACATGGTCTCGGAACACGGATTACCGAAAGGTAAAGCATGAATCGTATAGTAGATATGATGAACATGATGATTGTTCGCCATTGAAACTATATCAACTCTCGTGATGATCGGAGTTGATGTAGTGGATTTGGTTCGTGATCACTAAAACAATGTGAGGGATGTTGTTTTGGTGGGAGTTCACCTAGTTTAATTTCATTAATTAATTTGAACTCAATTTGTCATAAACTTAGTCTAAACTATTGCAAATATGTTGTAGATCAATGGCAGCCCCTACCATCAATTTTAATGCGTTCCTAGAGAAAGAAAAGTTGAAAAACAATGGAAGCAACTTCATGGATTGGTTCCGCAATTTGAGGATTGTCCTCACTGGTAATTTGACCTATGTCTTTGGATGCATTTGGGTGACCCACTGCGGTGATGCTTCCGATGAAGTAAAGAATGTTTACCTCGCTCGGAAGAATCAAGACTCCATAGTTCGATGTGCTATCTTGTATGGTTTAGAATCGAGCTTGAAAGGTTTGAAGAGTCGACCCATATGATATTGTCGAGGATCTCAAATTGATTTTTGAGACTCATGCGGCAATTGAAAGCTATGAGGCTTACGAAAAGTTCTTTAAGCGCAAGATGGAAGAGGCAGCTCGTCGGTGAGCATGTGCTTAAGATGTGCAGGCATAAACAAACTTCAAAGCTTGGGTATAGTGATTCCTAATGCTTTGGGATTTACCGTGTCCTCCAATCACTACCACCAAGTTACAAGAACTTTGTGATGAACTACAACATGCGAACATGAACAAGGCGTTGCTGAACTCTTTGCCATGTTGAAATCTGCGAAGTGGAGATCAAGAAAGAGCACCAAGTGTTGTTGGTCAATAAGACCACCAAATTCAAGAAAGGCAAGTCTAAGCAAAGGACACTTCAAGAAGGGTGGTAAGAAAGCTACCACGCCGAAGAAGACCAAGGCTGGACCTAAGCCTGGCGAGTGCTTTCCGCAAGGGAGAAGGTCCTTTGAGCGGAATTGCCCAAAGTACTTGGCGGATCTAAAGAACGGCAACATCAAGAAGAAAGGTATATCGATATACATGTTATTGATGTGTATCTCACTAGTACCGTAGTAGTGCACAGGTATTTAATCTTGGTTGGTTGCTCATATTTGTAACTCAAAGCAGGTCTTTGCGAATAAGCGGAAGCTAGCGAAGAACGAGGTGACGATGCGGCGTGGGAAGCGGATCAAAGGTTGATGTGATCGCGGTCGACGCTACCCTTCATCTACCATCGGATTAGTTTTATACTTAAATAATTGTTATTTGGTGCTGCGTTGAGCATGAACATTATATCGGGATCTTGTTTATTGCGAGGCGGTTACTTGTTTAAATCGAGAATAATGGTTGTTCTATTTATATGAGTAATATGTTTTATGCACATGCACCTTTGATAGATGGTCTATTCTTATTGAATCTCGATGGTGGAAATACACATATCAACAACATTGAGGCTAAGCGTTTGAAATCAGCGATAATTCGACCTATATGTGGCATCGTCTTGGTCACATCGAGTGAAACGTATGAAGAAACTCCATTAGATGGACTTCTTGAATCACTTGATTTTGAATCACTTGAAAGATGCGAAGCATGTCGATGGGAAAAATGACTAAGACTCCATTTTACGGTATGATGGAGCGAGCTACGGACTTATTGGAAATCATACATACCGATGTGTGGTCCAATGAGTGTAGCGTCATGTGTGGTTATCGTTATGTTCTTACCTTCACGGATGACTTGAGTAGATATGGATATATCTATTTCATGAAACATAAGTCCGAAACTTTCGAAGTTTAAGGAGTTTCAAAGTGAGGTAGAGAATCAACGTAACAAGAAGATTAAATTTCTACGTTACGATCGTGGAGGTGAATATCTAAGTTACGAGTTTGGCGAGCATTTAAAGAAGTGCGAATACTTTCACAATTGACACCGCCGAACACCACAGTAATGGTGTGTCCGAACGTCGTAATCGAACTCTCTTAGATATGGTTCGTTCTATGATGTCACTTACAGTTACCGCTATCATTTTGGGGTTATGCATTAGAAACGACCGCATTCACTTTAAATAGGGCACCGCCTAAATCCGTTGAAACGACACCATATGAATTATGGTTTGGGAAGAAACCTAAATTGTCGTTCCTTAAAGTTTGGGGATCTGAAGCCTATGTAAAGAAGTTCTGTTGGACAAGCTTGAACCCAAAGCGGAAAAATGCGTCTTCATAGGATACCGAAGGAAACTATTGGGTATACCTTCTATCATAGATCCGAAGGCAAAACATTCGTTGCTAAGAATGGATCCTTTCTAGAGAAGAATTTCTCTCGAAAGAAGTATCGGAAGGAAAGTAGAACTCGACGAGGTTGTTGAACCTTCTCTCGAAATTGCGAGTAGCGCGACCGGAAGAAGTTCTGTGGTGCCTACACCAATAAGGAGGAAGCTAATGATGATGATCATGAAACTTGGTTGAAGTTGCTCTGAGCCTCGGAGGTCAACGAACTCGTACCACTCCAGTTGGTATGATTCCGTTATGAATGTCATGGTGGTGGACAACACCGATGACCCCGAGACATATGAGGAAGCGATGATGAGCCCGATTCCAATAAATGGCAAGAAGCCATGAAATCCGAGATTGGATCCATGTACGAAAACCAAGTATGGACTTTGGTGGACTTACCGGATGGCGGAAGGCTGTCGAGAACAAATGGATTTTCAAGAAGAAAGCAGATCTTGATGGTAATGTTATCTATAAAGCTCGACTTGTCGCAAAGGGTTTCGACAAATTCAAGGAGTTGACTACGATGAGACTTTCTCACGATGTGAGCTAAAGTCTGAGGATTATGTTAGCAATCGCTGCATATTATGATTATGAGATATGGCGGATGGATGTCAAACGGCATTCCTCAATGGAGACATTGATGAAGAGTTGTATATGATGCAACCCAAAGGTTTTGTCGATCCTATAGATGCTAACAAGGTATGCAAACTTCAACGGTCCATCTATGGATTGAAGCAAGCATCCGAAGTTGGAATCAACGTTTTGATAAGGTAATCAAAAGTTTTGGTTTTATACAAACTTATGGAGAAGCTTGTATTTACAAGAAAGTGAGTGGGAGCTCTAGCATTCTTAATACTGTATGTGGATGACATGTTGTTGATTGGGAATGATGTAGACCTTCTTAATAGTGTCAAGGAATATTTGAATAATAGTTTTCAATGAAGGATCTTGAAGCGAAGCTTACATATTAGGCATAAAGATTTATAGAGATAGATCGAACGCCAAATATCATTGTCGAGTACATATTTGGACAAAGTTCTAAAGAGATTTGGAATGGAAGAAAGCAAGAAAGGGTTCTTGCCCATGTTGCTATCGACCTTGAGTAAAACTCAAAGTCCGACATCGGAAGAAGATAGAAAGGATGAGTAAGACTCCTATGCCTCACCCATAGGATCTCTAATGTATGCCATGCTATGTACTAGACCGACATTGCATATGATGTTAGTTTAACTAGCAGATATCAAAGTGATCCGAGTGGATCATTGGACGTGATCAAAAACATCCTTAAGTACTTGAGAAGAACTAAGGATATGGTTCTTTCTTATGGAGGTGATGAATATCGTTGTTAATGGTTACACCGATGCTAGTTGGAACACCGATCCCGATGATTCTAAATCACAATCCGGATCGTATTTATTTTGAATGGTGCGGATTAATGGAGGAGTGCAAAGCAAAGCGTTGTGGCGAGATCTTCAACTGAATCGGAATACATGGTGCCGGAGGCTTCACAAGCGATATGGATGAAAGAGTTCATTACGAGCTGGGTGTGGTTCCAAGTGCGCTTGACCCAATGTCTATCTCTTGTGATAACATGGGCGCCATAGCCAATGCGCAAGAACCAAGGTCACACAAGAAGTCAAGCATATCAAGCTGCGTTTTCACGCTATTCGAGAACATATCCAGGATGGGGATATAAAGATTTGCAAAGTACACACAGATCTGAATGTGGCGGATCCGTTGACTAAACCTCTCCAGGGCAAAACATGACCAACACCAAACCGCCATGGGTGTTGGTATATTACCATGTAATCTAGATTAGATGACTCTAGTGCAAGTGGGAGACTGGAGATATGCCCTAGAGGCAATGATAAATGTAGTTATTATTATATCTTTGTGTTTATGATAAATGTTTACATTCATGCTATAATAGTATTAACAAGGAAACCATTGATACTTGTGTGATTTGTAAACTTAATTTGAAGTCCCTAGTATAGCCTCTATACTTCACTAGCTTGTTGGTTGATTAATGATTGTGGTTTCCATATCATGAACATTGAGATGTTATCAACAACAAGATCATATCGTTAGGAGAATGATATGGTGGACATACTCCTATAGATAAGCGTAGCATAAAGATCAAGTCATTTCATTAGTTCAATTGCTATATGCTTTCTGATACATAGTAACCTAATTCCTTCGACCATGAGATCATGCATATCACCTTTACCGGATGGATGCTTTGATGACATCAAACACCACACCGTAACTGGGTGGCTATAAAGGTGGCATTAAGTGTTCGGAAAGTATTGGTTGAAACACATGGATCAAGAGTGGGATTTGTCCATCCACATGACGGATAGATATACTCTGGGCCCTCTCGGTGGAATGTCATCCAATTAGCTTGCAAGCATGTGACTTGGTCACAAGGGATCACATATCACGGAACGAGAAAAGAGTACTTATCGATGAGGTTGAACTAGGTATGCAGAGATACAAGCGATCATGACCTCGGGTAAGTAACATATCGTGAGACAAAGGGAAATTGGTATCGTATGTAAGTGGTTCATTCGATCGCAAAGTAATCGTAGAAATATGTGGGAGCCATATGAATTTCCAGATTCCTCTATTGGTTATTGTTCGGAGAAGTGTCTCGATCATGTCTTCATAATTCGAACCGTAGGGAGACACACTTAAGGATTCGACGTTGTTTGAGTAGTTATGGTATTATGAGAAAGAGACCGAATGTTGTTCGGAGTCTCGGATGGGATTCGGGATATCACGAGGTGATCCGGAATGGTCCGGAGAATAAGATTCATATAAGGAAAGTCCCGTTTCGGAGTTCGGGAATGATTCCGGTGTTTTCATCGGGAATGTTCTAGAAGGTTCCGGATTGTCCTAAGACTCGGGGAGGGTACATGAATGTGTCATTGCTCATTGAATGATTGCATCATGTACTAAGTGTTATTGCTGTCCCAAATAAAGGATTAAATTGAATCCTAAACAGAAAAGTCAAATGTCGGTTTGAAAGTCAAACGCCAAAACAAGAAATGGGAAACAAGCAAGAGGAGTTGGAACCAACACGGAGGAGTTGGACTCCTCGGGGCGCCAGCCCTAGGCGAGTTGGGAGGGACTCCCTCCCTCAAGCGCCAAGGACCCCCTCCCATAAAAGGAGGGGGGCTCCTCCCATAGACACATAACTTTCTACTCTAGATCTCGGTTTAGAGCCGTTTGGTTTAGAGCTTCTAATTGCTTTAGCCAATGGTTTAGAGCCTTCTAATTGGTTTAGAGCCTTCTAATTGGTGTGTCTAATTACTAGACCACTAATAGCCTCTCTCATAAGCTCCACCATACTGCACCGGCTTAAGGCGAAGCCTGGGATCTCCCTCTACTTCCTGTACCACGGTTGTCTTCGGAATCATGAGGAGAGTGCTACAACCTCCGCTTGCTTTGGAACAAGGGAGAGGAAGGTCTTCGTCAGTCCGAACGTGTGACCGATCGGGAGCGATGAACGTATTTGGAAGGATCGTCTACGATCTTGAGATCGGGGAAAATGACTACATCACCCACGAGAATCCGATCTC
Organism: Avena longiglumis; assembly: GCA_030063025.1. Taxonomy (NCBI): domain Eukaryota; kingdom Viridiplantae; phylum Streptophyta; class Magnoliopsida; order Poales; family Poaceae; genus Avena; species Avena longiglumis. Next base: position 19,119,221 of record CP125974.1, read on the forward strand.
GTTAAACGCTTTGGAATCTTCGAGGGTAAGTTATACCATCGACTCGTTGCTACAATCTAGTAGATAGATCTTGGCTTGTTTGTTTGTATGCGATAGAAAATTTTTGTTTTCCATGCTACGAACCCCTACACATATAAAACCCTTTTCTTGTTTGGTTCTTATCTCATGTGCATGATTAATTGTAGTTGCCTCTTGATATTGTATTTGGTTCTTGATATATTGTTAAATGCCCAAGTTGAGTTGAGGGCATCTCTCCTATTTGACTCCACCACCTTTTTTTTCACCACCTTATAATTCCACCATCCAACTAATCTGAGCTTGGTATTTTGTTGTTTTATCTCTAGCTCATGATTGGTTGTTTGGATTACACCCATAACCTTTGCTTGGCCTTGCCCATCTATTGGGAATGCATATGGATAATGCCATGATTATAATATTGTTTTCACAAGGATAATTTGGCATTAATTATTTTGCATGGGCCATGCAAGTGCCACCTTTTCCAGTATTTGGTTTTGCTTGCATTTTAAGTGGAGCATCTTTTCCTTTGCTTAATCTTGTTTGGGCTTGTAGTTTCTTCATCAAAACATCTCCCTCTCTTCTTCCCTTTAGCTAAACCCCTACCCCATGCCCCATGCACCTACATGTGCTCATGAGGCATGCACCAACCCAATCACCTCTTCTCTTGGTTTTTGCTTGGCCAATGTTGGAGCATGCATGGACCAAAGAGCAACCATCACCACATGATCATCCCTCTCCCTATCTCTATTTTTCTTGCCTTGTTCTAGTTAGTTTGTTTGGAGCATGCATGATCAAGTGCAAGGGGCCACCCTTCTATCCTTTCCCCCTCTCTTAGCTAAACCCTAGGACCTACCTTGCCATCCATCCATCCTAGCTAAACTAAAGCCCTAACCCCCATCTTTCTCTAAGAAAAACACAAAGTGCCACCTCCCCTTTCCTACCTAGCATGATCATCCCCTAGCTACCTAAACCCTAGGCTCAAGCCATGCCCCTTCCCTCTCTCTCGGCCCCTCTCTCTACCTGCCATGCAGGCCCCATACCCCCATATCCTATCTACCCTCTCTCAACAACAAAAGACCCCTCCCCTAGCTATCTAAACCCTAGCCCGAGCCGGCCCCTCTCCCCTCCCCTCTTTTTCTCACCCTCTCTGCCTCACCTGCCCACGCCCCCAGGCCCACCTGTCTGCCTACCTGGCCTCGCCTACCCCACCCCCTCTAGTGCCCCCCTTTCGGCCTCGAGCCGAAGCACGTGAAAGGAGGTGGCCGACGCCACCGGCCATCTACCCCTCCCACGCTAGCCCTCCTCGTTCTTATCCTCCCTCCCTCTCCGCCTCTCCCAGATCCGCCCAGAGCACGCCGCCTCCTCCCTTCTCTCCACCGCCCCCATCTTCCTCTCGCCGCCACGCTGCTCACCTCGCCAGACATACACATCCAGAGGCGGGCGGAGTAGGGTGTCGAGAAGCCTCAAGCTTCGCTGCGGCATACAGAGCGCGCGAGGAGGAGCCCCAGCGCACTGCGGCCGCCCGTCGAAACCCTAGCACTTCAGTCCGCGAGCCTCGTCGTTGATCGCCGCAGCCTCGCCGTCACCGTCGGCCTCGCGGTAAGCCACCACCTCCTAGACATGCCTGCCTGCCTCGCTTCTCGCCGGCGATCGTTTCGCCGAGCACTCCGCGTGCACCGGCGGCGGCGCTGCCAGCCGCGTCTGCCAGCGGCGAACGTCATCTAGCCGCTTCCTTCTCGACATCACACCTAAGCCCGCCAGTGGTAGCGCCATTGCGCGCCCGCCGGTCGCGGGATCGAGCAGCCGCCCTTTCCTCCGTCAGCGCGTCTTTGATTAAGCCAGAGAAGATCCATACCAGTGGACGTTTGCATTGCCCCTCCTTTTTGCCTCACAACCCGCGGTCCTCGGGCCCTCTGTCACGCTTGTCGGTAGTTTTATAAAAGGTCCTAGGCTTTTCAAAACTCAACCCATGGTCCCGTTGTTCCTGAACCTGGCGTGGGTCAAGACACTGCCCCACCTGTCTGCGACCAGGCTGGGTTAGGATAGGTATAAAACGTCCCAGAGACTGTTTTAAAATTCAAATCCTGTTTAAATAATTTCAAAATTCAAATTCAATTCAGTTTCAAATAACTTTTCCATACTAAATCCAAATTTGACAAATAATATATGTTTGGATATCAGCAAAATGAGAGGATTCCAAATATGCCATCCATATTGCCTTTTGCACAATTAAAATTCCAAGTTTAATTAAATTACAACTAATGCCACTAGAATTTAAATAATTAATAACTTTTGATTTATAATTCCAAATTAAGCAAATGATATGTCTAAAATGATCATTTCTGAGACCTTTCTGTTATGCTATCCTTGACTCCAATTGCAGCATGCATCATATAAAAATATAGTGAACAGCAACTATTATGGCAACAAATGTGATCCAAATCCCCATTAAAATGTTATTTCTTGTCCTCCACCTCACCCATGCCATGCTACTTATTGCCATGCAACTTGTGCATCATTCATCATGGCATGATTGTTTGCTTGACGATCTTATTCACATGCTTGTGCTCTATATTCATGTTGGCCTTGTTTGTTTGGTTTTCTCGGATAGACACCGGCGGTGGGTTGTATCAAGAGAACCAGGAGCACTACCGGATCCGTCCCTCGCTTCAATCGAGTTAACATGCAAGCACTTCCACGTGCTTGCATACATCTGATACCTATTGCCTCTATCTTATTCTTGCATCATTGAGTCGCGATTGCATTAAAATGAATCCCAAGTATGCATAGCCTTTACTTTTAAACCCCACCAAGCTTGTTCCTCCACCCCATGAGCCATTACTATAGGAGTTATTTGAGCCATGCGAGTCGAGAAACACATGTGTAGGGTATGTGAGAGTCTGTTGAATAATGAGGTACCTAAACAACTTAACCCGAGTAGTTGGGATAACTAAAGAAAGTGGCACGGTGAGCAACATCTGCTATTTGGTTTTTCCCGCTCACTTGTGTCCGTAAGACCCCGAGTACTTGATTCATGTTCCTTGATTTATCGCTATCCACATCCGGGAGGTATATGGGACCCCCAGGCCGAGCTTGATTCCGTCTTATTTCTTGGGGCCACAAACTAGTTTGAGGTTTTATTTACTATCCTGTACTTATGCCATGCTACTTTACGTATTTAAATTGTGCGATGATAGCACACTTTATTTAGGATCGGGACACGATTCATGGTGTCGACAAGCCCAGTTTGGGTTCCCGGTCGTTCTGACCGTCCACCCAAACCTTGAGTCCGTCTCGAGTCGCTATCTCCGTTCAGGATCTACTTAGGGTGACCCTTGAAATATTTCTGAATCTGTGATTGTTCACCGTGAAAGCCTCGTTGGGTTTTGATTTGGTTTTTCCGAGGTTGATCGAGCGTGTGTTGCTATTGGTGCACCCGGCGGGTAAAACTTTCTCAAAGCCGTGTCCGCGGATATGGACGACTTGGACAGTTCTTGATCATAGACAAGCATAACTAAAGTACCGCCTTAATCGACTAAGTAACGACTAGTAAATAGTAAAATACTCATGGAATGGTTAATAAAATTGCCAACGGATGGGGTTGTTCGTCGCTTCCTTGTTGGTAAGCGAGGAGGATGGATCGGATGAGATTACCAAATATAATGTTGTTCTTAATTCACGGACATCCGCCTATCATTGGTTAGGCGGATGGTTAGCGTTATCTGTAGAATTGCTAGGGTTTATCTTTTGCTGCAATTCGCCACCCCAGTTGTGTCCCTTTAGAGGCATTAAGACTTCTTGAGTACCCTTAGGGTCTCACGATAAATTCTTGATTCAGATGAGCAGGTACCTTCACGGGACGGATCTTTGGGTGGAAGAAGTCAAGATGTGGGCAACGATCGTTCGGTGTAGAGATTAGGAACGGGATCCGTGAGACTGTAGTTGATGTGCTTATTTCTATGGCATCTTATGCCGATTTGCTTCTTATCCGTACTGGATTTTGTTTGCTTCGCATGATACTCTGATGTGTGTTGTATGAGGAAGTATCCTAAAATATAGATCTATTTAGGTCATTTGAATCTTGCCGTATGGCGTTGCTATATTTCCTTTCTTTCTAGATGGTATGGCTCTGATGTACTCTTGTATGGTGGCTTGCGTACATACCCACTTGTGTACGTAGTTGATCCTTCTTTGCCGACCACGCCGCGTCTGACAGTCCGTTGAGAGGGTAGTGGTTGGGACGTCTGAAAGGACTACCGTGAGTGGCTTTGGGGCCCCACGTACTATTTCAACCACTACCACTCATCCAGGCTTGTATCTAGGAGCGTAGTTCACCGAGGTAGTTACAATTGGTATCAGAGCCATCCCGACCTTCAGGGTTTCAGCCAAACGGTCGTTGTCAGTCTAGCAAATATTTTGGTAGTTATGTATATTAGGGAAAAACAAAACGCGAGAGTAGGACTGCTTCCACTTTTCTTCTTACCCTTCCACCCACCCTTTTCTGGTAAGGAAGTGCAACGTTTTCAATCCTCTTCTCAAAGTTCAAACTAGGATTCACGTGTTCTGGGTTTCCGTAGTACCATAGGGTGTGTGTGTGTGTGTGTAATCCCTTGTCTATCTATTGCATCCAAGTTGTTATCTTATCTGCCTTTGGTTATCAACTGTTGGTACATTCCATACCGACAGGCTTTTGCAAACCGACGCAATCTATCTTCCTCTTTGTTTCCGACGCTATCTTGTTTGGGGTGTTCGTTTCCGTAGTTACCAATCTTTAGGTTTCGTCGTGAGAAGAAGGGGTTCGGATATGTGTTCCACTTGTTCATGTGCGGAGTAATGATTTGAGTGCGGGATGGAGTCGCGACCATACCACTACTTGTATCATTCGCTTTTGTATATTGAATCGGTAGAGTCACTAATCTTGATTCGTTAAGTAATTTTGCATCTATTGGTATTTTAATGCGAAATTTGTGGAAAATTTTTCTTTGATATATTTGTGTACCACACTCCTTTTCGATCGTGCGATATGCTTAATATCTTTTAGGTGCTATGAACTTTGTTGATATTTTAATATCATCTCAAGAAATTGTATCCTTTAATCTTGGTTAATTCCATCTTGGTACTATTTTGGATTATTATCATTCTCCATTATAGTAATCGACTTGAGTTTATATCAATGACGGGATGGCTCCCCACCGGTGAGGAGGACATACCTCCGGAACTGGGCTCAGCGCTGTCAAACATTGCAAATGCTTTGGCAGCCATGCAAGAGAACCAGCAGCGCTTCGAGGAGAGCGTCAAAAGGAATGAATTTGCTCCACTTCCTCCACCTCCCAAGCGTGGTGACATCAAGAGCTTCCTCAAGTTCAACCTCGTCGGTTTGATGTGTCCCGACCTCTTGGACGCGGATGATTGGCTGCGAGATCTCAAGGTTGCTCGAGGCTGCGATGTTCCGAGCGAGTGGGTAAAGTGTGCTACTCACCTTCTCAAGGGAGATGCAGCTCTTTGGTGGGAAAACTACTTGAAGGCAAGTCGACTGGTTCCGACCAACTTGGGAGAGGTTCACTGCAGCTTTCAAAACAGTTTCTCTCGAGATTGTGATGGAAAGGATGAAGGAGGCTTTCCTCAACTCAAGCGTGGAAATGATAACGCCAACACCTATATCAGAATTTCATGAATCTATCCGTTATGGTGGTGATGAGGTATCGATGACAAGAAGAAGCGAAAGGTTCGTGCAAGGGCTCAATGCGTCGATCAAGTATGCAATCACACATGCAAGACCGCAACCTTCACGGAACTACAAAGACAAAGACTGCAAGAGGAGGCAAGCAGCAGATGTTCGAGGAGTCCAAGAAACATAACAGGATGCATCAAGCTCTGCGATTATGGCAGCTCCTTCTAAGCGGCGTGTTCGGGTTCCTAACACCCCACCGTCGCTCCCGGCTCCACCAAGACCTGCAAGTTTCGCGCCAAGGCCATCAAACTTCACCACTGCGGCTCCCAGGGGCTACAACAACCACTACCCTGGAGCGCCTGGCGGAGTCCCTGGCTACTCTGCTCCACGTCCAGCTGGTGCCTTCTTCACGTGTGGAGATCCTGGACATCCCCATCGAATCGGCCCAATGAAGAACAAAGTTCTCCTCAACCCCGCCAAGATGCAACAAGCTCTCCTTGGTTCGTGCACCACCGCGGGCTCTCAAAATCAACACCAAGCCCGGTGCGGTTGTTCGCCAAGCTAACGTCAACGCCTCTCAAGCCGAGCTCGCACTGAGTTGTAATGGGTATGCTTTCGATTAACTCGGTCCTCGCGAGTTCTCTTTGATTCGGTGCATCGCATTCTTTTGTGTCTCACAAGTTTGCAAATGAGAATGAGTTAGTCATGGTTCCTCTCCAAAAGCGGTTAATGTTTCTTTCTCTGGAGCAAACATGAGGGCTGTTCACATCGACCATGGCAACCAAGTTGAGATTGGTGGTTCTTCATTCTTGGCTTCTTTGATTGTTCGGCAACTCGACATTGATGTCATCTTGGGCATGGATTGGTTGATGACAAATGCATTTGTGATTGATTGTCTTTGAGCCTCGGTGTCTCTAAAGATCCCGAAGGCCATATAGTCTTTTCTCCAAGTCGACTCCTGCTGTCCAGCTCTATTCCTTGGCGACTCAATGATGATGCTATGGAAGCTATTGAGGGTACCAAAGGTCTGTGAGTTCCCAGATGTCTTTCCTGAAGAGCTGCCAGGTATGCCTCCGGATCGCGAGGTTGAATTCGTGATTGAGCTTGAACCTGGAACGGCTCCTATCTCCAAGAGGCCATACAAAATGGGTCCTTCTGAGTTGGTTGAACTCAAACGACAACTTGATGAACAAGAGAAATTGGGTTTCATTCAACACAGCACTTCTTCTTGGGGTAGCCCAACAATCTTTGTGAAGAAGCGTGACAGAACCGATAGGCTATGTGTTGACTACCGGGCTCTAAATTCTAAAACCATCAAGAACAAATATCCTCTCCCTCGGATAAATGATCTTTTTGATCAGCTGGCAGGAGCTGTGGTGTTCTCTAAGCTGGACTTGAGAAGTGGTTATCACCAAATCAAAATTCGCAAAGAAGATGTGCCCAAAACATCTTTCACCACCCGCTATGGCCTGTATGAGTACACGGTCATGTCTTTCGGCCTCACCAACGCACCTGCTACCTTCTCGAGGCTGATGAACTCCGTTTTCATGGAGTACCTTGATAAGTTTGTGGTGGTATATCTGGATGACATTCTGGTCTATTCCAAGTCTAAGGAGGAGCATGAAGAACACGTGCGGTGTGTCCTGAACAAGCTTCGTGAGAACCGCTTGTATGCAAAGTTCTCTAAGTGTGAGTTTTGGCTGCCTGAAGTAACATACTTGGGTCATGTTATCTCGCCAAGGGCATTGCGGTCAACCCGAAACCGTGAAGACAATAGTTGAATGGCTTCCTCCGCTAATGTCAAGGAAGTGCGGAGTTTTCTCGGCTTGGCTAGCTATTGCCGCCGCTTTGTGCCAGAACTTCTCGAAGATAGCAAAGCCACTTACCGATCTCCTCAAGAAAGGCAAGAAGTACCTGGACTCACCTTGCCAAGAAAGTTTTGAGACACTCAAAGAGAAGCTCACTTCCACACCGATCTTGGTTCCTCCGGATACATCTAAGCCTTTCCAGATATTCCGTGACGCCTCTTTGCAAGGATTGGGTGCGGTCCTTATGCAAGAGAGAAAGGTGGTTGCTTATGCTTCTCGTCGCTTGAAGACGCATGAGATCAACTATCCCACATGACCTTGAGCTAGCAGCGATTGTCTTTGCTTTGAAGCTATGGAGGCACTACTTGCTTGGTAACCGTTGTGAGATCTTCTCGGACCACAAGAGTTTGAAGTATATCTTCACTCAGGATCTCAACCTTGGCAGAGGAGATGGATCAAGCAATCAATGACTTTGATGTGACCATCAACTACACTCCAGGCAAAGCAAATGTCATGGCAGATGCGCTTAGCCGTAAAGCTTATGTCAACAACCTCATGGTAGAAGAACAGCAACCTCTCTTGTGCGAGGAATTCCGTCGGCTCAACTGAAATTGTGGAACAAGGGCATCTCTGAACCTTCGCTACTCCTCTCTTGGAAGAACAGATTCGCTCTCGTCGGCTTGGTGATCCGCACCAAAAAGCTCATCGCTAAGCTCGACCTTCCGGCACGAGTCCTTCCATGTTGATGATCAAGGCACGCTCTTCTTTGAACACGGATGTTTGTTCCAAACTACCCGGTCGAGGGACCAAGTTCTCAAGGAGGCACATGATTCGGTTCTTTCTATCCATCTGGCGGCACAAAGATGTACATGGACTTGAAAACACAATCTTGGTGGCACAGGTTGAAACGGTATTGCGCCAAGTATGTCTCGAGAATGTGATGTCTCGCCAGGGTGAAGGCATCCATCGAAACCTTTTGGTCTTATACAGCCATTGAAACCTCCAGAATGGAAATGGGAGAAAGTAGAGATGGACTTCATCCGGCTTTCCAAGGTCATGAAGGGAAACAATGCAATTTTGTTGTCATCGATGGGCTTTCTAAAGTGGCTCATTTCTTCCCAATCAAAGAAACAATTTACGGAATTCGGTTGGTGAGCTCTATATCAACAGGATTGTCTCTTTGTATGGGGTTCCACTTGAAATCAGTTCAGATCGTGGGAGCATCTTCACCTCAAAGTTCGGGAGAGTTTCCAAAAGCTTTGGGAACAAAGTTGAACTTCAAGATCGCTACCACCCTCAACAAGGACAAGTGGAGAGGATCAATCAGATTCGGAGGATATGCTTAGAGCTTGCGTCATCTCTTTTGGCATGAAGTGGGAGGAATGCCTTCCATATGCTGAATTCTCCTACAACAACTTCCAGAAAAGTCTCAAGATGGCACCATTTGAGGCTCTCTATGGTCGCAAGTGCAGAACTCCGATTGGTTGGTCAAAAGTGTGGAGAAAGAATCTGGTTTGGCCCGACATTGTAACCCAAGCAGAGGAGAAGGTGCATATCATTCGAGAACTCAAGATTGCTCAAAGTCGCCAAGAGCAACTATGACAGAAACACACGGATATGGTATATGCCCCTGGTGATCTCGTCTACCTTCGTGTCACTCCCATGAGAGGAACACACCGCTTCGGTATCAAAGGAAAGTTGGCTCCTAGATACATCGGTCCTTTCAAGATACGTGGTAGAAGAGGAGAAGTTGCTTATGCTGGAGCTTAGGAAAAACTCAAAGTCCATGATGTTTTCCACATCTCTCAGCTCAAGAAGTGCTTCAAAGACCCCGGCAAGACCGTGGATCATGAGCTAATCGACCTCCAAGAAGATCTGTCTTATCAAGAACACCCCACCAAAATCCTTGAGACCGCAGAACGAAGGACTCGCAACAAGTCCATCAAGTTCTGCAAGGTGCAGTGGTCACACCATTCTGTTGATGAAGCCACATGGGAGCGTGAAGATGAACTCCGTGCCAACCATCCTTCTCTCTTTGTATCTTCTTCTTCTTCCTAGAATCTCGGGGCGAGATTCCTGTTTAGTGGGGGAGAGTTGTAGCATCCCAGTTGTCTAACCCCTGTAATGCTACATGTCATAATAATAAAAAGAGCCACTTCCAACATATAATTGTTGCATCATCATCATATCATGCTCATGTCATCATGTCACCTTGCATTTGAGCATCATATAAAACCCTTTTCTTGTTTGGTTCTTATCTCATGTGCATGATTAATTGTAGTTGCCTCTTGATATTGTATTTGGTTCTTGATATATTGTTAAATGCCCAAGTTGAGTTGAGGGCATCTCTCTTATTTGACTCCACCACCTTTTTTTTTCACCACCTTATAATTCCACCATCCAACTAATCTGAGCTTGGTATTTTGTTGTTTTATCTCTAGCTCATGATTGGTTGTTTGGATTACACCCATAACCTTTGCTTGGCCTTGCCCATCTATTGGGAATGCATATGGATAATGCCATGATTATAATATTGTTTTCACAAGGATAATTTGGCATTAATTATTTTGCATGGGCCATGCAAGTGCCACCTTTTCCAGTATTTGGTTTTGCTTGCATTTTAAGTGGAGCATCTTTTCCTTTGCTTAATCTTGTTTGGGCTTGTAGTTTCTTCATCAAAACATCTCCCTCTCTTCTTCCCTTTAGCTAAACCCCTACCCCATGCCCCATGCACCTACATGTGCTCATGAGGCATGCACCAACCCAATCACCTCTTCTCTTGGTTTTTGCTTGGCCAATGTTGGAGCATGCATGGACCAAAGAGCAACCATCACCACATGATCATCCCTCTCCCTATCTCTCTTTTTCTTGCCTTGTTCTAGTTAGTTTGTTTGGAGCATGCATGATCAAGTGCAAGGGGCCACCCTTCTATCCTTTCCCCCTCTCTTAGCTAAACCCTAGGACCTACCTTGCCATCCATCCATCCTAGCTAAACTAAAGCCCTAACCCCCACCTTTCTCTAAGCAAAACACAAAGTGCCACCTCCCCTTTCCTACCTAGCATGATCATCCCCTAGCTACCTAAACCCTAGGCTCAAGCCATGCCCCTTCCCTCTCTCTCGGCCCCTCTCTCTACCTGCCATGCAGGCCCCATACCCCCATATCCTATCTACCCTCTCTCAACAACAAAAGACCCCTCCCCTAGCTATCTAAACCCTAGCCCGAGCCGGCCCTCTCCCTCCCTCTTTTCTCTCGCCTCACCCGCCCACGCCTGTGCCCACTGCTCGCCCAGCCTCGCCTACCCCACCCGCCCCCTCTAGTGCCCTACCTGTTCGGCCCCCGAGCCGAGCACGTGAAGGGAAAGGTGGCCGACGCCACCCGCCATCTACCCCTCCCCCACGCTAGCCCTCCGCCTCGTTCTTATCCTCCCTTCCCTCTCGCCTCCCAGATCCGCCCAGAGCCCGCTTTGCTCCCCTCCTCCTTCTCCACCGCCCCATCTTCCTCTCGCCACGCCTGCTCACCTCGCAAAGACATACACATCCAGAGGCGGCGCGGAGTAGCGGTGTCGAGGAAGCCTCGGGCTTCGCGACGCCCGGAGCCAGGCGAGCGGAGGAGGAGCCCCAGCACGCTGCGCGCCCGTCGAAACCCTAGCACTTCATCCGCGAGCCTGGTTGATCGCTGCACCCGAGCCTCACCGTCACCGTCACCTCGCGGTAAGCCACCGACCTCCTAGACATGCCCTGCCTCGCTTCTCGCCGGGCGATCGTTGCTGAGCACTCAAGGCACCGGGCCGGCGGCGCTGCCAGCCCGCGTCTGCGCGCGAGAACGTCATCTAGCCGCTTCCCTCCTTCCTGACATCACACCTAAGCCCAGCCCAGTGGTAGCCGCCCATTGGCGCTTCATGATCGTGGATCGAGCAGCCCGCCCCTTTTTCCTCTGCGCGTCTTTGCTTCAGTTCGTCAGCAGAGAAGATCCACAGTACCAGTGGGTCGTTTTGCATTTGCCCCCTCCCCTTTTTGCCTCGTCAACCCGCGGTCCTCAGGGCCCTCTGTCAGCGTCAGTGGTAGTTTTATAAAAAGGGTCCTAGGCTTTTCAAAACTCAACCCGCGGTCCCGTTTGTTCCCAGGCACTGGCGTGTGGGTCAGCACACTCCTGGCCCCACCTGTCTGCGACCCAGGCTGGGTTAGGATAGGTATAAAACGTCCCAGAGACTGTTTTAAAATTCAAATCCTGTTTAAATAATTTCAAAATTCAAATTCAATTCAGTTTCAAATAACTTTTCCATACTAAATCCAAATTTGACAAATAATATATGTTTGGATATCAGCAAAATGAGAGGATTCCAAATATGCCATCCATATTGCCTTTTGCACAATTAAAATTCCAAGTTTAATTAAATTACAACTAATGCCACTAGAATTTAAATAATTAATAACTTTTGATTTATAATTCCAAATTAAGCAAATGATATGTCTAAAATGATCAGCTCGACGAGACCTTTCTGTTTATGCTATCCTTGACTCCAATTGCAGCATGCATCATATAAAAATATAGTGAACAGCAACTATTATGGCAACAAATGTGATCCAAATCCCCATTAAAATGTTATTTCTTGTCCTCCACACCTCACCCATGCCATGCTACTTATTGCCATGCAACTTGTGCATCATTCATCATGGCATGATTGTTTGCTTGACGCATCTTATTCACATGCTTGTGCTCTATATTCATGTTGGCCTTGTTTGTTTGGTTTTTCTCGGATGAACCTTTGAGGGGTTGTATCAAGAGAACCAGGAGCACTACCCAGATCCGTCCCTCGCTTCAACTGAGTTAACATGCAAGCACTTCCACGTGCTTGCATACATACAGTACCTATTGCCTCTATCTTATTCTTGCATCATTGAGTCGCGATTGCATTAAAATGAATCCCAAGTATGCATAGCCTTTACTTTTAAACCCCACCAAGCTTGTTCCTCCACCCCATGAGCCATTACTATAGGAGTTATTTGAGCCATGCGAGTCGTAGAACAGCATGTGTAGGGTATGTGAGAGTCTTTTGAATAATGAGGTACCTAAACAACTTAACCTGAGTAGTTCTGGGATAACTAAAGAAAGTGGCACCGGTGAGCAACATCTTCTATTTGGTTTTTCCTGCTCACTTGTGTCCCGTAAGACCCCGAGTACTTGATTCATGTTCCTTGATTTATCGCGCTATCCACATCCGGAGGTATATGGGACCCCCAGGCGAGCTTGATTCCGTCTTATTTCTTGGGGCCACAAACTAGTTTGAGGTTTTATTTACTATCTGTACTTATGCCATGCTACTTTACGTATTTAAATTGTGCGAGATAGCACCTGTCTTTATTTAGGATCGGGACACGATTCGCGGTGTCGACAAGCCCAGCTTTTGGGTTCCCGATCGTTCACTGACCCATCCAAACCTTGAGTCCGTCTCGAGTCACTATCTCCGCTGGGATCTACTTAAGGGGTGACCCTTGAAATATTTCTGAATCTGTGATTGTTCAGTCGTGAAAGCCTCGTTGGGTTTTGATTTGGTTTTTCCGAGGTTGATCGAGCGTGTGTTGCTATTGGTGCACCCCGGCCGGGTAAAACTTTCTGAAAGCCGTGTCCGCGGATATGGACGACTTGGAGCACAGTTTCTTGATCATAGACAAGCATAACTAAAGTACCGCCTTAATCTGACTAAGTAACCTGACTAGTAAATAGTAAAATACTCATGGAATGGTTAATAAAATTGCCAACGGATGGGGGTTGTTCGTCCGCTTCCTTGTTGGTAAGCAGGGAGGAGGATGGATCGGATGAGATTACCAAATATAACTGTTGTTCTTAATTCACGGACATCCGTCTATCATTGGTTAGGCGGATGGTTAGCGTTTATCTGTAGAATTGCTAGGGTTTATCTTTTGCTGCAATTGCATTCGTCACCCGTTGTGTCCCCTTTAGAGGCATTAAGACTTGCCGAGTACCCTTAGGGTCTCACACGATAAATTCTTGATTCGGATGAACAGTACCTTCACGGACGGATCTTGGGTGGAAGAAGTCAAGATGTGGGCAACGATCGCTCGGTGTAGAGATTAGGAACGGGATCCGTGAGACCTGTAGTTGGGATGTGCTTATTTCTATGGCATCTTATGCCGATTTGCTTCTTATCCGTACTCGGATTTTGTTTGCCTTCCGCATGATACTCGATGTGTGTTGTATGAGGAAGTATCCTAAAATATAGATCTGTTTAGGTCATTTGAATCTTGCCGTATGGCGTTGCTATATTTCCTTTCTTTCTAGATGGTATGGCTCTGATGTACTCTTATATGGTGGCTTGCGTACATACCCACTTGTGTGTAGTTGATCCCTTCGCCGACCACGCCCGTCTGAGTCCGTTGAGAGGGTAGTGGTTGGGACGTCTGAAAGGACTACCAAAGTGAGTGGCTTTTGGGGCCCCAATTGCACTATTTCAACCACTACCACTCATCCAGCTTGTATCTAGGAGCGTAGTTCACCGAGGTAGTTACAATTGGTATCGAGCCATCCCGACCTTCGTGGTTTCACCAAACGGTCGTTGTCGGTCTAGCAAATATTTTGGTAGTTATGTATATTAGGGAAAAACAAAAGCGAGTAGGACTGCCCACTTTTCTTTCATTCTTCCACCCACCCTTTTCTGGTAAGGAAGTGCAACGTTTTCAATCCTCTTCTCAAAGTTCAAACTAGGATTCACGTGTTCTGGGTTTCCGTAGTACCATAGGGTGTGTGTGTGTGTGTAATCCCTTGTCTATCTATTGCATCCAAGTTGTTATCTTATCGCCTTTGGTTATCAACTGTTGGTACATTCCATACCGGCAAAGCTTTTGCAAACCGACGCAATCTATCTTCCTCTTTGTTTCCGACGCTATCTTGTTTGGGGTGTTCGTTTGTAGTTACCAATCTTTAGGTTTCGCCGTGAGAAGAAGGGGTTCGGATATGTTCCACTTGTTCATGTGCGAGTAATGATTTGAGTGCGGGATGGAGTCGCGACCATACCACTACTTGTATCATTCGCTTTTGTATATTGAATCGGTAGAGTCACTAATCTTGATTCGTTAAGTAATTTTGCATCTATTGGTATTTTAATGCGAAATTTGTGGAAAATTTTCTTTGATATATTTGTGTACCACACTCCTTTTCATCGTGTGCGATATGCTTAATATCTTTTAGGTGCTATGAACTTTGTTGATATTTTAATATCATCTCAAGAATTGTATCCTTTAATCTTGGTTAATTCCATCTTGGTACTATTTTGGATTATTATCATTCTCCATTATAGTACTGACTTGAGTTTTATATCAATGACAGGATGGCTCCCCCACGCCGGACTGAGGAGGACATACCTCCGGAACTGGTTTTGTGCATCCTGATGCCCCTCACCACATATGCATACTTGACAAAGCTCTATATGGATTAAAACAGGCTCCTCAAGCGTGGTACTCTCGTCTCAGTACAAAATTGCAAGAATTTGGGTTTTTACCATCCAAGGGTAACACGTCTCTATTTCTTTATAATCAATCTGGTGTCACTATATTCATGTTAATTTATGTTGATGATATTATTGTGACAAGCTCTTTAGATCATGTCATCTCTGTTTTGCTCAAGGATCTCAATGCACACTTTGATATCAAGGATATGGGAGATCTTCACTTCTTTCTTGGTATTGAAGTCAAACGATGTTCTGATGGTTTGCTTCTTACCTAGGAAAAATATGCTCATGATCTTCTTGCCAAGGTTAGCATGCTTGATTGTAAATCTGCTCCAACACCTTTGTCTTCGTCTGAGTCCTTGTCTCTCCATGATGGTACACCTCTTGGCTCTGATGATAGTACACAGTATCGCAGCATTGTTGGTGCTCTTCAGTATATTACTCTTACTCGCCCAGATCTGTCATACTCTGTTAACAAGGTCTATCGGTATCTTCATGCTCCAACAACAACTCACTGGACAACTACCAAGCGCATTCTCTGATATATTAAGGATACTACTAACCTCGGTATCACTATTCGCCAGTCACCATCTACTCTTCTTAATGCTTTTTATGATGCAGATTGGACAGGTTGTCTTAAAGATCGTCGTTCTACAGGGGGGTTTGACATCTTCATTGGCCCAAATCTGGTTTCTTGGATTGCCAGAAAACAAGCTACTGTCTCGAGGTCAAGCGCTGAGGCTGAATATAAAGCCATAGCGAATGCCACAACTGAACTCATTTGGATTGAAGCTCTCCTCAATGAACTTGGCGTCAAACTCCGTGAGAAGCCTTGTCTTTGGTGTGATAACCTGGGTGCTACATTCTTGTCAGCTAATCTGGTTTTTCATGCTTGCACAAACACATTGAGATTGATTACCATTTTATTCGTGAATGGGTTGCTAGTAATCAACTTGCTATTAAGTTCATCTCTACAAAGGACCAGATTGTTGATGGTTTTACTAAAGCACTACCTATTAAGAGTCTACATGAATTTAGGCGTAATCTAAACCTCTCGCGTGGTTTAGATTAAAGGGATGTTAGAGTATGCAATATGTCTACGTATACGATACGGAGTAATACTCCGATCGTATACGTTCTATCCTGTACTGCCACGTAGGGGGCTTTTTCCTACACTATATAACAACCGACGGCCCGAGAGGGTACGATCGTTCCACCAAAACCAACACGTGCGTGTAGGTGGGGCAGGTCTGCAGGTACAGGTCCGGCCCCCCATATCCGATCTAGTATATAATTTTGCGAGTCTAACTTTTTACTAAACCCGTCCCATTAAGGCAAGTATCCATCGGGTTTGCGGGTTTCGGGATCCCATTGCCATCCCTACTTGAGACTGGAGCTGTCGACACTCTCCAAGCTCGTGTTGTTCTGGCTCGAGGAAATAAAAATCAAGTGATGGTAATAAGTTTCAAATTAAGAGCACCTGATTTCATTTCCTTGAAATGTTAACACAGCTTGCCAGGTCCAGTCTGCAGAGATTCAGGATAAACACAAGGGGTCAACCTACCAGCCCCATGAAAACAACATGAATCAGTTGGTTTTAGCACAGTAAAATGCTAAGAAAAACACACCACAACGAAACGATATGAGTACCCAAACGAGCAGAACTGCCCGGGATAGCCCAAAACGATAGGCTTTTACTGAACATGACTCCCCAGACAGCACCCCGGTCTCCGTATGCAGCGGAAGAACTGGTGCATCCTCGGACAGGGAAAAGGGGGAAGGATCCAATGTGGGAGGGATATGGATGGATGGATAATGTGGAGGATGCCATCCTCGGCCTCGTGCCGGCGTTGGTTACTGCCTGGCCGAATGACCCAACCAGCTGTAGCCTGTAACAGGACGAGTCTCGTTTGTACGCTTCAGAAGAGAAACAACGGCAGCAGCACTGAAAATGTCACGTCGAAATATCCATGGAGCTCATTGGTGGATGCAACGAAGCACCTTAGCTCCAGCCAATGTGCCTGGATCAAGATTAGCTCAAGCCAGTCTATCACACTCTGTGGAAGAAGCACACACCAAATTCGCCAGGAGTGAGGACACTGAGAGAGCACCACCCTCCAGACCTTGGCGTTGCCTGGTCAAGCCATGGATAAGGATAATTACAACCTTGTGGCCTGGCGCCGAAGTGATCGCCTGGCCGCCAATACTCGCTCAGCACCTTGAGCCAAAGTTGCCGTGGCTGGATTCGTTGGTGTATGCAACTGTTGGTCACCTGTCCTGCTGGTACCCGGTTTTCTGCAGAATCAACAAGTTGAGCACTTGTGAGTTGTCTAGAATTCTACTCCAGCGAATCAACGATGGCTAAGTATACTTGTACAGAAGGATTTCTAGAAGTAAACACAACAAAACCATTGGGAGTAAAGGACGAAATGGAAGTAAGCTAGTGTGGCAGAGCATTAGCTTACTCGTATTTTGGTCTTATGTGAGCGAGCTTTGTCTTGTTCTCATCTGATTCACACCACTTGTTCAATCCTGGGCAGTCCAAAATATAGAGATCCTTAAGGTTGGTGAGTTTGTCCATGCTTTGCAGCAATGATTCCATGCCATGGCAACTTTGGATGGTGAGTTCCCGGAGAGAGGTGAGACCACTCAGGTATTCTGGTAGTGATATCATTCCATGAGAGTTCTTTATTGTTAAGCTATGCAGTCCAGGGAGGTGGTGCAGCAAACCAGAGTCATCTAAAAAAATTGAGCGTGAAATATCAAGGATCAAAATCTATCTGAATGAAAAAAAGGGTTATGGACATGTGTGTGGTGGTGGTGTATGTGCACATTTTTTCGATCAAGGTGTATGTGCACAAATAATCGAAAAAAGAAATCGTTACCTTGAGGCAGATTGTAATTTTCAACAACCAGCTCAGTTACTGGAGTAGAACCACAAGATGCTTCATCGCTGTCTCCTCGTCTCTCCTCCCATGAAGACATGACTTTGTTGCAATCTGATATTTCAAACCTCTGAGCTCTAGGAGGGAGAGGTCCAAATCTCAGCTCTGGGCATTTTTGGATCACCAATTCAGCAACTCCAGGGAACATAAACACTTTGAGTTTCTCCATGTCTTCTATGGTAACTTTAGAGAGTCGACTGAATGCTGCTCTGTTGCCACCACTGAGGTCAATATCATCAATTATTGTGATGCTGCCCATCCTTCTCAAAACAAGGAGCTTGAGGTTTGGTAAAAGACCCAACTGTGGCAAGATCATGCACCTCGGAAAGTCCTCCATTGTAACCTCTACGATATTTAGTAGAATAGAAGAACATATGCTCCGTGTCCACCAGGCTGGGAGGCAGGCCTTGGCGGTATAACCACGTATTTCAAGGCTCTGCAGAGTATGTGGTGGCACTAGTTCTCCTAACAAATCATTTTCATCCACCTCCCCGAATCCTTGAACATCACCAACAGTCCAACAAAGCTTCAACTTTTCCATGTTCTCTTTCTCCACCAATCTTATTCTCTGTGCTTCCTCCAGAGACTTCACCTTCTCAAGGCAGTGTATCTCCAGCTCTTTACAATCCACAACCTCGAGCTCAACAAGATTGCTACTGCTACTGTATGGTCCGTCATCCACACGGACCATGAATTGGCAACTTTCCAGCTCCTGGCAGTTCTTCAGAACTATTAACTTGAGAGAGGGCATTTGACCTATCCTTTTGCCTAAACTCTTGAGTCTAAGGCAGCCTGAGAGGTCCAGAGTATGTAGCTTATTGAGGTCACCAAGACTTTCAGGTAGATCAACAAGATATATGTTATGAGACAGGTCCAAATACTCCAGGCTGGTAAGACCTCTGATACATGATTCAATGTATTTCACATTTTCCTCTCCTGTCTGGTAGTAAAAGATAGGATTTAGCAACATTGACAAGTTCAGATACCGGAGTTTGGTGAGCTTGCCCATGACATCTTTTAGCTCTTTGAGATGGGAGTGGTGCTGATCAAGGTAACAGCACGGGTTAGACAAGTTGAGATGCTGGAGATTGGTGAGGCCACCCAGACATTTCTTGATCCCTTCAAAACAAGACCAGAATGATAAATCCAGGTACACCAGTTTGTTGAGCTTCTGCAATGTTTCAAGAATCTCTAGTCCATGGCAGTGTGCTAGATCGATATGCGACAAGTTCTTGAGATTCTCAAATGATTCCGGAAGAGTTCTCAGTCTAGAACAGCCCGATAAACTGATGTGCACCAGCTTCAGAAGCTTTCCAAACGACTCTGGTAGGTTTAGTAGTCCAGAGCAGCCTGATAAATTGACTTGCAGCACATTTACTAGCTTCCCAAATGACACGGGCAGAGTTACTAGCCCGGAGCAGCCTGATAAGTCAATATGCACCAAATGGATTAGATTCCCAAATGATTCCGGTAGATTTACCAGTCCAAAGCAGCCTGATAAATCGATATGGAACAGATTTACCAGACGCCCAAATAACTCTGGCAGACCAACCAGTCCAGAGAATTTGGATATTTTAAGATACCCTAGGTGCCTCAGTTCACATATGGATTCAGGTAGCTCCTTCACAGAGCTCTCCTCTAGTTCCAGGACACGCAGGCACCTCCTAAAGGAAAACGAGTCATTGTTAAACTTCACTTTGCTACAGGAGAAACAACGCAGCGCCCTTAGATAATCATCATACTCGTCATCAAGTTCCCCGTCCCAATTGATGATTAGCCTGTAGTGCACGCGTCGTATGGGGATGTTATCCTCGTAGATATTCTCGAGTAGCATGAACCATCTTGCGAATTCATGCGCCAGACCGTGCATAGTGAACATGATGGCACCCTTATCATCCTTTCCACTGCCCTGCAATAAATTATAGGCATGATAGCAGAAGTATAAGATGCTTCACAAAATGTGAATCTTGAGAAAGTGTAACCACACTTTTGCACTTCAGTTGCACAAAAGAGAAGTGCAAATTAAGTTGACATGTTCAACTTAGGTACATTTTCAAGATTACTTAATATTTAAAAACAAGCTAATATTGTATAGGTATATGTGTGTTAGATGTATATGTTGTCCTTGCATTTCACAATATCTGCCCATGCGCATGCCTGCCTAACAGATCGACATATTAGTAATCTATCTAGTAAGAGTATGTATGGTAAAATTGAATGAATATGACTTCAGCTTTCGACCTCTGAAATATTAAGCGGGAAGAAATATGACAGATTTGCAAAACTGAGGTGGTAGATAATTACTCACGGGATCCGACTTTGCAGTCTGAAGGAATGACATGTCCAAAAGCCTGGTTATATACACCTCAGCAATCTGTGCAGTAGACAGTCTTTCTGATGGTTCAATAAGATGGAGAGCGATCCATTGACGAATCAGGTCATCTTTGACTATACTGTGGCCGTTTGGGAAGATGGCACAGTAAGCAAAGCATAGCCTCAAATCTGGTGGCATACTTGTGTAGCTTAACTCGAAGGCTGAAAGCATTAAGAGAATGGACAAACGAAAGGAGGAAATGTTTTTCCAGATATTTCTTTCCATGACCTCTTTCCATCTTGTAGGATCTCGGGAATCTAGCATGGCCGCATATGCTCGAGCTGCTGATGGTACACCCCAGCACTTGCTTGAGATCTCCCGTCCTATCTTCTCCAATTCTTCATCATCTTCTTCTAAACAGATTGATTTCTTCATTATTTCCCAGCATGTGTCATCACCCAAGGGATTTAGCATGTACGGTTCAACGGTGCAAATCTTCCTGGCAATGGCTTTGTTGCATGTGGTCACTATCACGTCCACCTTGTGGCCCAAGGATGTTAACATGTCTTTCAACAGCTGCAACTGAACGGGATCCTCCTCCCACAGGTCATCCAAAACAAGGAGCACTTTTTTACCTTTAATTTGCTCGTGAAGACGCTCCATTATACGCCCCATTCCCACCATATCTGGATTAGAACCATGGTCATTGATCTCTTTCTCTTCATGTCCTCCGAACCCTGACACCACCTGACAAAGTATTTTCCTTTTGCAAGAAAGCACCTGACAGAGTATAGACTCGCCAATCCCATGGAAGTCCAATTTCGGCGACACATGGACCCACACACGAAAGTCGTATTCTTGGAGGGAGGGGGTATTCTTGAAAACCATTTGTGCCAAGGTTGTCTTGCCACTGCCTGCAATCCCGAAGATTGGAAGAATGATGCAGCTGGGGCGCCCTTGTGATATTTTGCTTGCAGCAGATAGCAGCACGGCCATTATCCTTTGTTTATCTGATCCCCTTCCGCAAACCAATGCTTCTTTAAAAAATGGTCCTGTTGTTCGTTCATCACTAACTTCCTGGGAGATGATATCCTCTTCCACAGAAACGAACAGATGCAACTCCTCCTTTAGCTCCGTCAATGTTTTCATTGTCTCCTCTACCTTGATGGCGATGGCCTTCTTCTTGTTGGCAAGGCGGGGGAGCATCCTTGTCATCTGTAATATTTTCAGTCATTAGTTGCTTAGAAAAATCATTGACTCATCTTGCAAGTGAAAATTGAACTAGTCGTAACTGAATACTTATTTCCTGTAAAATAGTAGCAATTCCACTTTGTACCCCCTAATTAAAGACGGCACGAGTGAGAACGAAATATGCTCTACTACCGCCTGATACAAAATGGAAGCTACCATCGGAAAAAAAATACGGCGTGTTGCATACCGCTGCAGTAGCCGGTGACCTCGTGCCCTGCAACTCGTCGACCATGTCCATGATCTTGTAGGCGGCAGCCCTGACCAACCACAGCCATTGCGACGCAGATCTATCCCTCAACGGCCGCATCTCGGCTTTGTCCAGCACCGTCTGGATGACCTCCAGCGCCTTCAACATATCCTGCAGATCACCGGTGAAGTTCAAACGCGCCACAGCTTCATCTCCAATGCCGGATCTGAGTTTTGCGCATGTCCTCTGGACGATGGCTTGAGCCATGGCGCTTCCACAATGAGCTCTGTATGTGTGTGGTCAACGGTGGGATGGGGAAAGGACGACGGTGCGCGCCGGTTAGAGACTGTCTAGAGCAAATCTGGCCAACGGGCCGCTTTTAAACGGGCCGACACGTGAGTCCGTGAAATAAGCCCGGCACCGGTCCGCGGCGTGCCCGTCAAACGTCGGGGCCGTGTCCGTGCCGCGGGCCGGGCCGGCACGGCCCGTCTAGACCCTGGCAAGAGAAGGTTTAATAGTTGCAAAAATAGCAGGGTAGGGGGTCGAACTCAAGATCAACCAGTCATTCCTTCACTCTCTAACCGCCCGACCATCCATTTTCTTGTGTCAAACTAGTATCCCGGTCTCTTTTATATGTTTCTGGCCCCAACGTGCCTAACGGGCTGAATCTCTCGCGTGCCTGACGGGCCAACATGCCGTCCCGGCAGATTGGGCGTGCGGCCTCGAGGCCAGGCAGGCACGCACGTTTGCTGGCCAGACGGCCCACGTCGCCAGGCGAGCCGTTTAGCGCGTGTCGGGTTGGCCCGTTGGCCAGATTTGGTCTAGAGGCCGGATCCGGAAAATTCCAGTGGCTTTTTGGCCGCGGCCAGTAAAATCTGTCTCGAACGGACACCGTAAATATGGTCGGACGTGGAAATTTTTTTGGGCCCTAAAAATCGACCCATAAAATTTCAGTTCCGACCACGATTCTTAGATCTCGATCCATTTCTCCGCCACCGCCTCCTTGACGTCTTCGTCGTGCACCACCGCTCAAATCGCCGAGCACCGGCGAGCAATTTTCTCGCCGACGGTAGCAGATCCGCCCAATTCACGCTGAGATGGACCGACGGGGACCATCGACGCCGCATTTCCGTCGCCTCACGGCCGCGAAGGAGGAGGAGCGCCGCCGGTGCGTGCGCTCGGACAGGGCGATTAAGCGCGCCGCCCTCCACTACACGAGATAGGGCTCGCCGGTGCCGGCTGCGCTCCTCCGCCGCGAGATGGCGGAGTTCGACGCCCGCATTCGTGCCCGCCAGGGGGAGGGGAGCTCCTCGCGCGCGCCGAGGACTCCGCCACCGCCGATGAAGAAGGAGGAGGAGCTCCCGAAGGGTCGCGTGGTCAGCAAGGCCGACTACGCCCTCGACGACTCCTCCTTCGATCGCTGGTCGAGATCATCCAGCACCGAAGCATCGCCGAGGCGGAGGCGGAGGCCCGCCGAGCTCAGCACGACGAGCTCATCGACGGCATCCTCCTCGAGCAGGGGCTTGCGTCGACCACGAATCCCGCGGGAAGGAGGTGGAGGTCATCGACCTCGTCTTCGACAGCAGCTCCAGGCTATCGGACTTCGACTTCTCCGACGAGGAGTGAAGCCTGCCGCTGAAAGCGTGATAGGGCAAAGGTGTCCGATCTTTCGATGAGATAAGGATAATCGATTTGGTGGAGTTTGGACTTGACGATCCGACTACACGTGCGAGCACGAGCGCCAATGCAATTACTAGGCCAATCTCCTGGAGGTTACCGATCCTGCGGGAACACGATCATCCTGACCAACGAGGGTCTTAATTCCTACCTGAAATCGAGAACAAGTAAGAACCAATATTGCAATCAAGATAATTGCGGATTAAGAGGAAAGCTTTATTGAAAATGTGGGATCCTGTATAGGTGCGAAGTACAAGAGGCCTCTGTGGCGCTCGATCCTTGTATGTGTGTTGTTGTAGGTACAACGGTTGTATCAATAGAAGGGATGTCCACATCAAAGCGTCACCACCGCTCTTTGGGCTCCGGTGAGCCATATTTTGTGTACATGCTAGGGTAGCGGCGGAGACGACAGATCCCTGTAGTATTTAGGTTGAATTCCGTTTTGTATATATGATCGGGTCTACTATGTATAAACTATGCCCGCGTTTTGAAATCTTCCGCGAATGTTTAAAAATCTCGTGTTTACGATCCGAATTTGTGGTTTCTGTTCTGGCCATCATCTTTTTCGAGAAAAACTAGCTCAAACGCAATCTGGAAACACGTTTTTGGGTTAGCTTTTTTGATGTGTGCTAAAATAATGCTTTAGACCAGCCACACTGTGGTATCGATTCAATGGAAAAAAGCAATTTTGGTTTGAACCGGCACAAAATTTCTGCAGTGTGTGGAACCGACACAAACAGTTATATGGGACCCAACTGAAATTAAAAAAAAATCCATTTTGTATCTTTCTTGTGTGTTCACACGGCTGTGATCTTGATTTCTAAAATAAAATATTGTAGTTTATAGCTATGAGCCGAACCAACAATAGGAACCGTTTTTGCCTGTCCGAGCCAATGAATCAATTCCTACCAAAGCTCTACACCGTATAGAATCGGTTCTAAAACTTCTAGGAGTCGCTTTTTTATTACGGTGTGGTTGGTCTTGATGGTTTTCTACTGAAAACATGAAAACTCGAACATGAGCGTCTTTGGATCTGGATCTGGAACGTGCGTTTTGGATCAGGCTGCTTCCTGCATCGCGCATTACAAGCGTGTTACAAATAATTGTACGAGCGTAATTGATAAAAGTGTGTTTTTTTCAAAACAACTTACGAAAGTGTTACCTTGCTTGACTGGTTTGTACTCCCTCTGTTTTATAATATAAGATGCTTTAGTTTTGTAAAGAAGATGTATTTAGACTATTTTTAGTGTTTAGATTCATAGAGGTTTATGCTAAACCTATATTTGCTTAAAAAATGAGTCTAAATACATTTGCTTAAAAAGCTAAAATATCTTATATTTTAAAACGAAGGAAGCACTAAAAAAAGTGATGATTGATCTGTTTAAAAACTACTTTTGCATTAGCCGAAGCTGCAAATATTGTGCACTCAAGATCTACTAACACATCCGTTTAATTTCCGGTTCACGTAGAGAAACATGGTGGAATACATTGAAACGAGAGTACGTCAATAACCAGGGCTGTCCCATAAGACAGGGCAACCGGGCGCACACCCCTTAGGGTATGTGCATTGGTAGGACGCGTGGAGGTCCAGAAGTCTAAGCCATGCGATCACCCTACTAGCCACTATCCCACGACAAGTGATCACTACTAGAAAAACCATCTTCGGTTCGATGTGAACAAAACCAGCAGTCCCGTCCTGGCACAACCCGCGACTAGTGGGAGCACTAGTCTCGGGCCGGACCAGGTCATTAGTTCCGGTCCGTAATACGGTCCGGGACTAATAACCTGGAGCAGGCCAACTGGTCCTTTCGTAGACTATTAGTCCCGGGTCGTATCACGGCCTGGGACTAGTTGTCCACCACTATATATTCCGCCTCCTGTACTGCTGTCCTAAAGCATATGGTGACCATTTTTCTCAAAGAAGCAAGAGAGTTTATGCCATTTTTTTCTCAAGATTTGTCAAGATTTAGTTTGCAACACCTAAATCCAAAGCTTTAAAAGGTTAGAACTTCATTCTTTCATCTCTTATTGCTACTTTAGCTCTATAATGCTCTAGAAGTATAGAGATTGGATCAAATGCATGCATGCTCTAGAAGTAGCTAGAAGGATTTTGATATATATGTGTAACAAATTTTGATTAGGCACATAGTTACTAAAAATTGAAATGTGTAATTTTAGAGTTTCAGAGCTTAGAATGGAATGAGGTTTTCACTGATAGAACAATAATAAAAAACTCCACATTTATCATGTTGATTGTTTTCTCCAATTCACAAATTGGTGCATGTAAATTTTTCAAAATTCAAAATTAATGCTCTAAAAGCTCTCAATATAACCTGTAATAATTTTATCATGTTGTGTAATGGTTTTTGATATACTTTTACTATAATGCAGATGATCCGGGAATGGATGTACGGTACTGACCGACGCTCTGGCGAGTTCATTAATGGCGTGCATTAATTCATCCGTGTTGCTGATGCAAACAAATGCAATGGTTTTGTATTCTGTCCATGTAATGGATGTAGGAATCAGAAGGATTACTCTGACTCAAAAACCCTTCACAGCCACCTATTGAAGTCCGGCTTCATGCCCAGTTATAATTGTTGGACCAAGCACGAGAGAGATGGGTTATAATGGAAGACAATGAAGAAGAGGAGGAGGATGACAACTATCATGGTTTCCACGATGCGGAGATACTTCCATGGGGATGTCAAGGGAGGATGAAGAAGAGACACATGATGAACTGCTGATGATCTTGGTCGGACCATTGCCGATGCGAAGAGATTGTGAAACGAAAAGATAGGAGAAGTTCAATCACATGTTAGAGGATCACAAAAGTTGTACCCAAATTGCGAACATGGTGCGAAAAATTTGAATGACACACTAGAATTGCTGCGATGGAAGGTTGAGTGTGCTACCGACTCCTCATTTGAAAAGTTGCTAAAAATGATGAAGAATATGCTTCTAAAGATAACGTATTGCCCGCAATGCGTCTGAAGCAAAGAAGGTTGTCTGCCCTCTAGGTTTAGAGGTTCAGAAGATACATGCATGCCCTAATGACTGCATCCTCTACCGCAGTGAGGAGTATGAGAATTTGGATGCATGCCCGGTATGCACTTCACTTCGGTATAAGATTAGACGAGATGACCCTGGTGACGTTGAGAGCAAGCCCCCCGGAAGAGGGTTCCTGCCAAGGTGATGTGGTATGCTCCTATAATACCACAGTTGAAACGCTTATTCAGAAACAAAGAGCACGCCAAGTTGTTGCGATGGCATAAAGAGGAACATAAGTCAGACGAGATGTTGAGACACTCCGCTGATGGGTCGCAATGGAGAAAAATCGATAGAAAGTACCCGGACTTTGTAGATGACGCTAGGAGTTTAAGGTTTGGTCTAAGTATAGATGACATGAATCCCTTTGGGGAGCAGAGCTCCACTCACAGCACCTGGCCCGTGACTCTATGTATCTATAACCTTCCTCCTTGGTTGTGCATGAAGCGGAAGTTCATTATGATGCCAGTGTTGATCCAAGGTCCAAAGCAACCCGGCAACGACATTGATGTGTACCTAAGGCCATTAGTGGAAGAACTTTTACAGTTGTGGCACGAACCCGGGATACACGTGTGGGATGAGCATAAGCAGGAAGAATTTAACTTCTGGGCATTTCTTTTCGTAACAATCAATGATTGGCATGCTCTTAGTAACCTTTCAGGACAGTCAAACAAGGGATATAATGCATGCACACACTGTTTAGATGAGACTGAAAGTATATATTTGGAACATTGTAAGAAGAATGTATATAATGAGCATCGTCGATTTCTTTTGTCCAAGCATCCCTTAAGAAAGAAAGGAAAGCATTTCAACGGTCTGGCATGTCACCAGACGAAGCCTAAGGAGCGTACTGGTGCTGATATATTTGATATGGTCAAAGATTTGGATCAAATGGTAGCCTTTGGAAAGGGTCCTGGAGGAAAATCTTTTCCGAAGGACGCTGAAGGACACGCACCCATGTGGAAGAAGAAATCTATATTTTGGGAGCTACCATATTGGAAATTCTTAGAGGTCTGCTCTGCAATCGATGTGATGCATGTGACGAAGAATCTTTGCGTGAACCTGCTAGGCTTCTTGGGCGTGTATGGGAAGACAAAAGATACACCGGAAGCACGAAAGGACCATCAACGTATGAAAGACCCAGATGGCCTACATCCAGAATGGTTTCAAGGTCATGCCAGCTACGCTCTTACCAAACAAGAGAATGAAATATTTTTTGAATTCCTAAGCATTATTAAGGTCCCGTCTGGCTTCTCGTCGAATATAAAGGGAATAATAAATATGGCAGAAAAAAGTTCCAAAACCTAAAGTCTCATGACTGCCACGTGATTATGACGCAAATGCTTCCGATTGCATTGAGGGGGCTTCTACCAGATAATGTTCGAGTACCCATTGTGAAGCTATGTGCATTTCTCAATGCAATCTCTCAGAAGATAATCAATCCTGAAGATCTACCACGGTTACAGAATGATGTGGTCCAATGTCTTGTCAGTTTTGAGTTGGTGTTCCCACCATCCTTCTTCAATATTATGACGCACCTGCTGGTTCACCTAGTCGAAGAGATTTCCATTCTCGGTCCTGTATTTCTACAATATGTTTCCCTTTGAGAGGTTTATGGGAATCTTAAAGAAATATGTTCTTAACCGTGCTAGGCCAGAAGGAAGCATCTCCAAGGGCTATGGAACAGAGGAGGTCATTGAAATTTGTGTTGACTTTGTTCCTGAACTTAAGCCGATTGGTCTTCCTCAATCGCGGTATGAGGGGAGACTGAGTGGAAAGGGTACTCTACAGAATTCTATCTTGGCAGCCCCATATATCGAGGAACACAAGAAAATCTTACGCTCCAACAACCCTGGAAAGCATGACTCTTGGATTAGAGATGAACACATGAAGAGTTTCAGCGGTTGGTTGCAACATCTCATCAAAAACAACACTCTTGGAGATTAGCTATACTTGTTGTCTAGGTCACCATCTTCGACTATATCGACTTTCCAAGGGTACGAGATAAATGGTTATACATTTTACACGATAGCCCAAGATAAAAAGAGCACCAACCAAAACAGTGGTGTCTGCTTTGATGCAACAGACAACAATGGGTCAAAGACCACATACTATGGTTACATAAAGGAGATATGGGAACTTGACTATGGACCTAATTTTAAGGTCCCCTTGTTTCGGTGCAAATGGGTCAAGCTGGCAGGAGGAGGGGTTGAGGTAGACAAGAAATACGGAATGACATCGTTGGATCTCAAAAATCTTGGATACTTAGACGAACCATTCCTCCTAGCCAATGATGTGGCTCAGGTTTTCTATGTGAAGGACATGTCTACCAAACCTAAAAAAAAAGAAAAAATAAGAAAAAGAATACATCAGACGATGAGCCAAAGCGCCACATAGTTCTTTCAGGAAAAAGAAACATCGTGGGAGTGGAGGACAAGACAGACATGTCAGAAGATTGTGATAAGTTTCATGAAATTCCGCCCTTCGCGGTGAAGGATGACCCAAGCATCATGTTAATGAATGAATATGCTCCATGCATGGATACGACGGGGTCAGAAAGGAACACACGCGAAGAAATGATATGTAATAATTGTAACATTTTATGAGTGAAGATGCTCCATGTGTCCATTTTTATAGTGTTGTCTGCAAACAATCTTGAGTGTGTTAGTCCCGTTTTGTGGCTGGACCGAGACTAAAGGAGGGCCTTTAGTCCCGATTCATACTTTTTTTGACTGCAAGACTGTGAGGCAAAAGCCCCACAGCAATTTATTATTAAAAACATAGGAAACAGAGTCAAAGGAGATACTTACAAAAAGCTAAAAGCTAAAACTACTACTAATTACAAACAGGATCATTAAGCATCTGTCTTGATCCCTAGTGTAAACCATCTACCCAATCTAACAGAGAAGCTCTCCATTTCTTCTTAATTCTATATTGAAGCAGATTGATGTCATGAATAAATCTTGATTTCCATTGAGAGAAAGATGGCCTCTGATGATTAAATATTTTATCATTTCGAATTAACCAAATATTCCAGCAAGCAGTGATCAGGACCTCCATGAAAAACTGATGACCAAAAGATCTTTTAGCTGCTGCTACAATCAGCTGCAAATCTCCAAGTGGTAACCAAACAATCTGTAAGTAATTCCATATTCTAGCACTGAAATTGTACTCAAAGAAAAGATGGAATCTGTCCTCATATGCACTGGTAGGGCACAGTTCACAATGTATATCATTAGTAACATTCCAATGTCTCCTCTGTAATAAATCTCTGGTGTTCAATCTGTCCTTCAGAAGAAGCCAAGCAAACACCTTAGTCTTCATGGTACAACAAGATTTCCATAACCAAACATAAACCTTAGGGGCCATTATATTTTCAAAAATGCACTTATATAGTTTACTTGCACTACTAGGAAAAGGGCTATAAGTAATCCGCTGTAACTACCTTTACGCTCCTAGATACAAGCCTGGATGAGCGGTAGTGGTTGAAATAGTACGGCGGGGCCCCAAAAGCCACTCACGGGTAGACCTTTCGGCCGTCCCAACCACTTCCAACTCAACGGGACCTGTACGGGCGGCGTAATCGTGAAGGGATCAACTACATACACAAATGAGTATGTATGCAAGCCACCATACAAGAGTACATCGAGCCATACCATCTAGAAAGAAAGGAAATATATAGCGCCATACGGCAAGATTCAAATGACCTAGATAGATATAATATTTTAGGATAGTTCCTCATACATCACACATCGAGTATCAAGCGGAAGCAAAACAAAGTCCGAGTACGGATAAGAAGCAAATCGCATAAGATGCCATAGAACTAAGCACATCCGCCCCACAGATCTCACGGATCCCGTTCCGGAATCTCTACACGAACGATCGTTGCCCACATCATCGGCCTCTTCCACCCAAGATGTCATCCTGCGAGTGTACTGCTCATCGAACCAATAATTTATCGTGTGAGACCCTAAGGGTACTCGAAGTCTTAATTCCTCTAAAGGGGACACAACCTGGGGTACGAATTGCGGAAAGATAAACCCTAGCGATTCTCAGAGATACCGCTAACCATCCGCCTAACCAATGATAGACGAATGTCCGTGAATTAAGGACAACGGTTATAGATAATTTCATCAGATCCATCCTCCTCCTCGCTTACCGACGAGGAAGCGGACGAACAACCCCCCATCCGTTGGCGGTTTTATTAACCATTCCATGAGTATTGCATTATTTACTAGTCAATTACTTAGTCAGATTAAAACGGTACTTTAGTTATGCTTGTCTATGATCGATAAACTGTGCTCCAAGTCGTCCATAACATGGACACGGCTTTGAAAGTTTTAACCCGGCCGGGTGCACAAATAGCAACACACACTCGATCAACCTCGGAAAACCAAATCAAAACCCAACGAGGCCTTCACGACAAAGCAATCACAGATTGAGAAATATTTGAGGACACCCTTGAGTACACATAGCGAAGTTAGTGACTTCGAGACGGACCCGAGGTTTGTGGGGCCGGTAGCATCGGGAACCCAAAACTGGCTTGTCGATAGCGTAACGGGTCACAATTCCTAAAGACATGTGCTCCTCGCACAATTGTAAATAAACAGAGCATGGCATAAGTACATGATAGTAAATAAAACCTCAAACTAGTTTGTGGCCCCAAGAAATAAGATCGAATCAAGCTCGCTCGGGGGTCCCATAAGCCTCCCGGATGTGGATAGCGCGAATAATCTTGGAACAGGAATCAAGTACTCGGGGTCTTACGGGACACAAATGAGCAGGAAAAACCAAATAGCAGATGTTGCTCACCGGTGCCACATTCATTAGTTATCCCATTACTACTCAGGTTAAGTTGTTTAGGTACCTCGTTATCCATCAGACACTCACAAACCCTACACATGCTGTTCTACGACTCGCATGGCTCAAACAACTCCTGTAGTAATGGCTCATGGGATGGAGGAACAAGCTTGGTGGGGTTTAAAGTAAAGGCCATGCTTTACTTGGGATTCAATTTAATGCACTCGCGACTCAATGATGCAAGAATAAGATAGAGGCAATAGGTACTGTATGTATGCAAGCATGTGGTAGTGCTTGCCTGGCAACTCAGTTGAATCGAGAGACGGATCTGGGTAGTGCTCCTGGTTCTCTTGATATATCCCACCTGTCTATTCATTCAAGAAGAACCAAACAAACAAGGGCCAACATAAATAAAGAGCGCAAGCATATGAATAAAATGCGACAAGCAAACAATCATGCCATGATGAATGATGCACAATTTGCATGGCAATAAAGTAGCATGGCATGGGTGAGGTGTAGAACACAAGAAGTAACATTTTTATGGGGTTTTGGTCCCATTTTATTGTCATATTAGTTGCTGTACACTTTATATTTATGTGATGCATGCTGCAATTGAAGTCATGGATAGCATAAACAGAAAGGTCTCGTCGAGCTGATCATTTTAGACATATCATTTGTTAAATTCGGAGTTATACATCGAAAGTTATTAATTTATTAAGTTCCAGTGGCATTTGTTGTAATTTACTCAACTTGGAATTTTAAAAGTGCAGAAGGTAATTTGAATAGCATATTTGAAATCCTCACATTTTTCTGATTCAAAAACATATATTATTTGTATTATTTGGATTAATATTTGAAAAGTTATTTAAAAACAGAATTATATTTGAATTTGAAATAATTAGGAAAAGATTTGAATTTAAATTATTCGAAAAACTTTTATACTCAGTCTAATCTAGCCACGTGACGCTTACAGGTGGGGCAGGATGACCGGTAACACAGCGCATGAAGCTTTTTACACCGTGGCCTACTCTAGCCTAAGCAGATGACATGCGGGCCCGAAGCCTGCGTCCCACGAGCCAGTGGTTGGGCGCGAGGTCGCCACAAATGGGGACTGCGGTTAGGGTTAGAATACTCTGAGGCTCTCCGGAAAAGACAGGGGGCGTGGTGGGACCTCACATCTGGATTTGAGACGAGGAAACAAAAAGGGGGTTATCCGTAAAAATGCCACGCCATCTTGTTCCTCTTCTGCGCTGATCGACAGATCGGTCTGTGAGCGTGGAGATTCGAACACAGGAACGTGGCAGCAGAAAGCGGGTGCGGTGGCTTGGGCTAGGTGCCGAGAAGCGGCGGGCCTAGATAGAATGCTATCTGCGGAAGCTAGCGGACAAACGTCTGTGGCCAGAAGGGTGCTCGATGAAACTTGGCGAGGCTAGGGCGTTCTGAGAGAGGCGAGCGTGTCCAGTCGTGGGCTCACGGAGGTCGTTGGTGGCGTTGGATCGGGTGTGGCGCCGAATCGACGACGGGCGAGCATGGCGTAGCTAGGGTTTCGGCCGGCGCGGCGCTGGTTCTGGCGGCTCCGGTCCTCCTCCTCCTCGACGGCGAGAGCAGGGCGATGCAGGGGACCCTTCTCGATCTCCCAGGTCACACCACGGACGCGCGGCTCGACAGGATCAACGGGACGTGGAGGGGGCCGACGGTGGGCGGCTAAGGGGGTAGCCGGTGGCGGTGGAGAAAGAGGGAGAGAGGGGAGGCCATGGGGCGGATCTGAGCGAGGTAGCAGGGCGAGGCAAAGGGGTGGATAGGATCGGAGGGAGAGGGTAGTTGGCGTGGTGGAGGGGAAAGGTGGCGTCACCTTTTCTTCTCCTTCACGTGCTCATTGGCTCGGCCAAGGCGAGCGCGCATGGGAGGTGGCGGTGGGGTAGGGTGGTCAGGAGGCGAGGCGTGCTCGGGCTAGGGCCCCAAGGCGAGAGGGAGGAGCTGGAGAGAGAGGGGTAGCCTCAGGTAGGTTAGAGCTAGGCTCGGGTAGAGCTAGGTTTGGAGCTAGGTTAGGGTTTGGGGTTGGTAGCTAGGGAGAGAGGGTGGCCGGTGGGGCTAGCTAGGTGAGAGAGGGAGGGAAGGCCGAGAGAGAGGGGGACATGTTAGCTAGGGTTTGGTTATGGTGGGATTTAAGGAGAGAGGGGGGTGGCTTAGGGTTTAGGTTTAGAGAGGGGGGAAAGGTTAGATGCTAGGGTGTTCTTTTGTCAAGATCAAACCAAGCACCAACCAAACCCCAACAAGACCAAGACTAGAAAAGGGAGGAAAAGGTGATGATGGTAAGGATGGGTATGGTGATGAGGTTTAGGCATGATCAAACAAGACCAAGCCTAAGGGGTAGAGAGAGATGATCCATTTTAAAATCAAATAAAAATCAAATGTCAAGCTAAAGGGGTACTTGCATGGGCCATGCATAATTAATTAATACCATGTTTATCTTTGTGAAAACAAGATTATTTACATGGCATTTTCTTATGCATTCCAAAATGTGGAGTAAGGCCCAAGCAAAAGAATTTAGAAAGAATTCCAAGTGGAGTATAAGGAGATGATCACATTGGATTATATTTGGGACTTGCTAGTGTGTATATGCCAATAGGTATTTAATAAGCCCACAAAAATATCCCAACATGATGATAACCCCAAAATCACACATATGGAAGCTAGGAAAGGGTCCCACTCACAAGGCATGCAAAGGTGGCCATGTGGCTCTCATGTACCAATAATGTGAAAACAAAATGATGCCAAGATGAGAACATGTGGAAAGAATTGATCCATCCCAACCCACATGAGCTAGAAGTAAAACCCATAAATGCCAAGCTCATATTTAGTTGGATGGTGGAATTATAAGGTGGTGAAAGAAAGGTGGTGGAGTTAATAAGAGATATGCCCCAACTCAACTTTGGGCATTAAACAATATATCAAGAACCAAATACAATATCAAGAGGCAAATACAATTAATAATGCATATGAGATAAGAACCAAATGAAAAGGGTTTTATATGATGCTCAAATGCAAGGAGGCATGATGACATGAGCATGATATCATGATGATGCAACAATTATATATTTTAAGTAGCCATTATATTACTAGACCAAGTGGCATTACGGTTGAACCTGGGATGCTACAACTCTCCCCACTAAACAGGAATCTCGCCCCGAGATTCTAGGAAGAAGAAGACACAAAGAGGGTAGGATAGTTGGCACGGAGTTCCTCTTCACGTTCCCAAGTGGCTTCATCAACAGAATGGTGTGACCACTGCACCTTGCAGAACTTGACGGACTTGTTGCGAGTCCTTCTTTCTGCGGTCTCAAGGATTTTTGTGGGGTGTTCTTGATAAGACAGGTCTTCTTGGAGATCGATTAGCTCATGATCCACGGTCCTGCCGGGATCTTTGAAGCACTTCTTGAGCTGAGAGATGGAAAACATCATGGACTTTGAGTTTTTCTGGGAGCTCAAGGGCATAAGCAACTTCTCCTCTTCTACCACGAATCTTGAAAGGACCGATGTATCTAGGAGCCAACTTTCCTTTGATACCAAAGCGGTGTGTTCCTCTCATGGGAGTGACACGAAGGTAGACGAGATCACCAGGGGCATACACCATGTCCGTGTGCTTCCTGTCATAATTGCTCTTCTGGCGACTTTGAGCAATCTTCAGGTTCTCAAGAATGATATGCACCTTCTCCTGCTTGAGTTACAATGTCGGGGCCAAACCAAATTCTTTCTCCTTGACCAACCAATCGAGTTACACTTGCGACCATATAGAGCCTCAAATGGTGCCATCTTGAGACTTTTTCGGAAAGTGTTGTTGTAAGAGAATTCAACATAAGGAAGACATTCCTCCACTTCATGCCAAAGAGATGACGCAAGCAGAAGCATATCCTCCAGAATCTGATTGATCCTTTCCACTTGTCCTTGCGGTGAGGGTGGTGGCAGGTCAAGTTCAACTTTGTTCCCAAAGCATTTTGGAAACTTTCCCGAACTTCAAGTGAAGATGCTTCCACGGTGCGAACTGATTTCAAGCGGAACCCCATACAGAGAGACAATTATGATATAGAGCTCACCAACTGAATTCCGTAAATTGTTTCCTTGACGGGAAGAAATGAGCCACTTTAGAAAGCACATCGATGACAACAAAGATTGCATTGTTGCCCTTCTGCGACCTTGGAAAGCCAGTGATGAAATCCATCTCTACTTTCTCCCATTTCCATTCCGGAGGTTTCAATGGCTGTAGAAGACCGAAAGGTTTCTGATGGACAGCTTTCAATCTGCGGCAGACATCACACTCCGAGACATACTTGGCACAATACCGTTTCAAACCAGGCCACCAATATTGTGTTTTCAAGTCCATGTACATCTTTGTGCTGCCAGGATGGATAGAAAGAACCGAATCATGCGCCTCCTTGAGAACTTGCTCTCTCAAACCCGAGTAGTTTGGTACAAACATCCGGTGTTCAAAGAAAAGCGTGCCTTGATCATCAACGTGGAAGGACTCATACTTCGGAAGCTCAAGTTTAGAGATGATCTTTTTAGTGTGCGGATCACCCAGCTGACGAGAGCGAATCTTTTCTTCCAAGAGAGGAGTAGCCAGAAGGTTCAGGAGATGCCCTTGTTCCACAAATTCCAGGTTGAGCTGACGGAATTCCTCGCACAAGAGAGGCTGTTGCTCTTCCATCATGAGGTCACTACTAGGAAAATGGTCGTTTGTGGCGCACCTGAAAGGCCCATCCGTGGCGCACCAAGATGGTGCGCGCCAGGCGCTCTTCTGGCTATCTCTCAGTGGCGCCTTGCCTAGTGCGCCAGTTGTGTAGAGATAGCGTGGCGCACCACTAATGCGCCACAGTTTGGCATGGTGCGCTACCCTTGGATCTTCGTGGCGCACTACCCAAGGCCACTAAACATCCATGGTGCGCTTTAGGGGTAGTGCGCCACAGAAGGTAGAACATGTGCGCCACAGATGTGTTTTTTGTTTTTTTTAATTTCCAAACCAGATTATATGCAATACAGATTATATACAATATTACAGCAGATATACACACACAGATACAAGATATACAATTATATATATAAATACTCGATATGAAAAACAAGATTGAAACAAATACATATAGATAAGTCTCATACATGAATACATAGTCCAAGTTACATTGTTTTGATCATGTTACAAAGTAGTAGTTGGTGACATGCGAATACATGTGTCGATCGAACAAGTTAGAGCTCGGAAGCTCGCCTAGACATCTAAACTAGCTAGCTAGACACAAACGCGGGATAAATAACCAAAGAAGATAAGCATGATCACCGCTGACGAAGGTGTAGGTCTTCATCCGGTTCCTTGTCCTAACTCCCGCTAGATAGCGCGTGTATCTTCCGCCTCCGCCATAGTGTTGTACCTTTATAGCTATTGCCGAAACGTGCACTGTCTCCGGTCTTCCCAATCATCGTGACTCGAACCCGTCCCTTGTACACGACGTACCACGTCATCTACAAGTTGACAATAATAACTAACCGTGATTGAAAAACATGTATAATTAAAGTCGCATATGAAGATACACTTATAGAAAGTACTCTTAAATCAAAAGAGCAAACTCAAAAAGCATGCCTCATATATAACTAGCTAGGTCGTTGGACACAAGAATTGCTTATGACGGATTTGTAGCCAAGTAGGATGCACAATTCACGGACTTGTGCATATCACAAGGCTAACAATCCCGTCATAGCACATTCACATATATATTGTGCCACGACATTTCAATCATCGGCATATTCTCGAAAAGACAAAAACTCAAAAGCATGCCTCATATATAACTAGCTAGGTCGTTGGACACAGAATTGCTTATGACGGAATTGTTAGCCAAGTAGGATGCACAATTCACGGACTTGTGCATATCACAAGGCTAACAATCCCGTCATAGCACATTCACATATATATTGTGCCACGACATTTCAATCATCGGCATATTCTCGAAAAGACAAAATAACTCAAAGCATGCCTCATATATAACTAGCTAGGTCGTTGGACACAGAATTGCTTATGGGGACGCTAGCCAAGTATGATGCAATTCACGGACTTGTGCATATCACAAGGCTAACAATCCGTCATAGCATATTCACATATATATTGTGCCACGACATTTCAATCATCGGCATATTCTCGAAAAAGACAAAAATAACTCGAAAAGCATGCCTCATATATAACTAGCTAGGTCGTTGGACACGAATTGCTTATGGCGACTGAGCCAAGTAGGATGCACAATTCACGGACTTGTGCATATCACAAGGCTCACAATCCCG
Organism: Avena longiglumis; assembly: GCA_030063025.1. Classification (NCBI taxonomy): domain Eukaryota; kingdom Viridiplantae; phylum Streptophyta; class Magnoliopsida; order Poales; family Poaceae; genus Avena; species Avena longiglumis. Next base: position 19,156,728 of record CP125974.1, read on the forward strand.
TCATAGCACATTCACATATATATTGTGCCACGACATTTCAATCATCGGCATATTCTCGAAAAGACAAAATAACTCGAAAAGCATGCCTCATATATAACTAGCTAGGTCGTTGGACACAGGAATTGCTTATGACGGACTGTCACCAAGTAGGATGCACAATTCCGGACTTGTGCATATCACAAGGTGACAATCCCGTCATAGCACATTCACATATATATTGTGCCACGACATTTCAATCATCGGCATATTCTCGAAAAGACAAAATAACTCGAAAAACATGCCTCATATATAACTAGCTAGGTCGTTGGACAGATTGCTTATGACGGACTGTCGCCCAAGTAGGATGCACAATTCTGGACTTGTGCATATCACAAGGTCGACAATCCGTCATAGCACATTCACATATATATTGTGCGACATTTCAATCATCGGCATATTCTCAAAAGACAAAAATAACTCACACTTGTCGTCCGAGAACCAAAGAGTAAGCAAAACCAAAGAGTAAGCAAAAAACCAAGCATTGATTGATATATAATAATAATAAGCAAAATAAGTAAGCGGTGATTCATAAACCTAATAAGATAAGTACACTTGTCGTCCACACACACACAAAGGTCATCTATAGTTTGCAACTACAACTAGGCCAACATCAAGCCTTGGCTCTTAGGAGCAGGGAGGACATACCTCGTCATGAACTTCCTATAGTCACCCTGCATCTCTAGGCGATCTTCTATGTCACGGTTATTGGGATATTTCCTCCGAGAAGATCCCCAAGTCATGACATCACGAAGATGATTGCCCCAAGCTGCTGGATGCGATACATCTCTTGTCTAATATCCGAATCATTGATCTTGGCCTTTGCTTATTGCTTGTTTGAGATGATCCGGCGTAGAATTCTGGTCAAGTAGGAACGCCCTCATGTGATGGAGTGCGTAGTAGGCTTCCTTCATCGCTTTCCCGGCTGCTTCACGCAGGGAACTCGTTACGTGGTTGAAGGCGTGCTGCGAACTTGACCTTCTTACGCACTGAAGCTGGTGCCTTCCGTCGAGGCAAAGCCGGTGAGAGCATCATCCGAACTTCCTTGATCTTGTCGTAGTTTTTCTTCTTTTCTAGACTCCCGAGTCGAAATACGTGGCGTGGGAAATGCTTGGCGATAAGGAGATGAGCGTCGTGTTCATCTCTGCGCAAAAATTCAAATGGAATGTGTTGAAAAAGAATGATGATGATCTAATAAAGCCAATCGACGGTGGCGATGAATAACGACTTACTGGAAAGTAAGGCACGAGAATGTATTCCTTTGTCTTGTTCGCCACGAGGATTCTTTTTAGGTACGAGGCCATGATACGTCGTTCGGCAGGGGAACCCAAGCAGCCGTCACGCATGTAGTAGGGGTCCACTATAGCGATGCCCGGTGTGTTCTCTTTAATGATCTGTGGCGGTGAGAGAAAAGACGGACCATGGTATAGTGCAGCGGGTATAGGTGGAACATATTGAAGATGTCCTCGAACCGCAGGAAGAACAGATCCATGAGCGGTGTCGACGAAGCCCAAGCACGGTGGCACCTTAACCACGAATACGGTGCGAGGGATCTTTCTCCGATAGGCGTCTCTCTATCGCCAAGCCGTCATGCACACTCTGCCCGATTCAAGTGGCGAGCTTCAAATTCTTAGGTAGCATGGGCTCACCGCCACATGAATCCTCCACATAATACCCTCGGGTCTTGGTGGCCCGTCCGAAACCTGATCGGATTCGCGATTGTTGACGCCACCGGCTGGCTCGTTGCTAGATTTTCTTTTCTGCCCTTTTTCCTTTTGGAGAGCGGGCAGGCACATATCGAGCACCGGCCGCCCTATGTAGTGTGTCGGGCTTAGAATAAAGGGCGGTTGGTTGTATCGGTGGCTCTGTAAAGGCAAGCCGGAGGCGTCTCGAGAACCAAGCAGACGCTTGGTGATAGTGGCTTTCTCTGTGGGGCCACCAGCTAGGTCTTCGTTGCCAAACCGAGTCTTGAAGAAGTGATCATTCCGATCTTGAAGTCCTCGGCGGATCTGCGCCATGTGCATATCATCAACATGATCATCCGACCCACCGCGTGGAGGTGACGGCGATGAGGGGCCTTGCCACCGCTTGTCGCTAACGCGAGCGGTCTTGTTGTCTGTGGCGTGATGGCCCCGTCCCCAAACGGATCATGCTCTTTGGCCATAGCATGAACAAGCGAAGCAACTTCGAGGATGACGACTCTTCTTCATCCGCTCGGGGTTGAATGGGAGGTTCGGTCGTCGCAGCCCCTTAGCACCGACTAATTTTAACCTGTGCACGCTATCTCGGCATCGGCTTTGAGTGGAGCGTCGCGCAAGGGTTGAACGATGGTACCCTTGGCAACATCCTCATTTCGTTGTTCACGTAGCATAAGAGAGTGCAAGGAACATCCGTCTGCGAAAACATGTACGGCGTCGTCGAGCGAGATGCCACAAGAGTAATATATAGATGGCATGAAAGGCGGTAATTAAAGCAATTTGTTTACCGTGATGGCGTCGAGATCGGCTAATGTCGACGCCTGCATACTGCGACTGGCGTGCAAGAGACGGAAGGGCTGCTTGATGTCGCGGTCTACGCCGGTGTATTCTCCCTACCGACGGGTGCTTGGAGCTCCGGTGCGCGCGGCGATGGCGGGGCACCAACATGTACTCGGCGCGCGGTGATGGCGAAGTCACCAACACTTGGCGCCAGCGGTGCTAGCGGGAGTCACGAACACGTGGTTCGCTGATTCGTCGGCGCCGCGTTGTTCGAGTGGTCACGACCATGCTTGGAATCGGGCACCCTACTCGACCACCCGCACTCCGATTCGCTATTGACTCCACCAAGGTGGCGGAAGGGCGTAAGGTGATTGCCGGTTGTCTTGGACGATCTGCGGGATCCGCCACTTGTGCCTTAAGTTCTTGAACCTCTGTTTTCCTCCTCGCTCCTTCCCGGCGCCACATGCGTCCTCGGCGATGGACCAAAATGATCCACCCAATTCTTACCCCGAGGCGTGACGGCGACGGCAACTTCTTCGTAATCGGCTCTATTTTCTTGGCCCGGTTCGCCATACATTAAAGGTTATCCCACGGTGGCGCCGTCGACCCACAGGATGAGGAACCACAGGATCCATGACTAGCAACAATTTCCTCCTCCTGCGGAAGAAGTAACGATGAATCATTTAGATCATCGATTAGATTGCAATCGTGTTGATCACCGTAATTAGATTATACTTACCACAATTTCCTCGAATTCCTTCACCGCAGATCCACGGTGAGTTGTTTGGTTTTGGGTCCACATGGTAACGGGCCTGATGAAGTTCGAACCTGCGGGTTGAATTTAAAGGGTTTTCTATCCCTTGGATCTATACTCTTCGTCCTCCTTATTCCATTTGGCCTCCAGATTCTGTATCCACCGGATCCGAGATGGTGATGACCTATATTCATCGCTTGGCGCCTTTCCCGATTACTATTGGCGAGGCTCTTTCGATTCACACCTCTCCTTGAACTCCCGGAACCGATCTTGGTGATCTGCGGTCAATCTTCTAGATCTCCTCGAGACTTTTGCCTTCTTTATAGATCTTCTTCTTTATCCGGGTTCTCCGGTGGCCAGGCGGTGCTCATCTTTGTGAGGCGGATTTGTTTACGCCGTTCCCATGATAATTTGTGTTACGATACTTAGCGGAAACTTGTATCTGGCGTGCACTTCTCGAAGAGGAGTGTGCAAGTGGCCATTATCTTTATGCGGAGATTCTCGGTGTTGATCGAGATGGTTGTCCGGGTGATCGCCGCCACTTGCCCACCGTACCCTTTGGCGACAAGGCGGGCTCCAAAGGAACCTGATGGGCTCACTTGGTAATTTCCTCCCGACCGTGCCGACCGTGTTCGGCGCGGTCCTTGACTTCTTCTTAGGAGGTTGCTACCACTGTGCCCTCGCCGCCATCGGTGGTTTCATCGTCCGCCGTTCCTTGACTTCTTCCTCCGTCTTCCATCTCATCATCCTCGCTCTCGAAGGATGGTATTCTTCATCGTCTTCTAGACTGGGCGCCTCCCGAATGTCAATTGTTTATTCGGAGGTGCAGGTTCTCCTTCAGCTGATGCGCTTAGAACATCCATCGTCGTTATCACACATCTTTGCACTAATAAAAACAAATAATTGGTTAAATGCGGAAAAATCCGGCATGACCTTTGCTAATTTTCTTAACTAGGAGTGCCCGATTTCTACCAAAGCGGAAGTTAATCAACATTCCGGCAAAATCGGGACTCGTTTCATACAAGAACACGCATATATATGGCCATAGCTAGCACAATAAATGGCCATCATAGCCAGCACAACCAACATAAATGGCCCAAGATAGCCAGATAATCGCACAACCACACAATAAATCTGTTTTGAAAAAATGGAGCAACTAGAATAAATGGCCAACACAAACAGTACATCAAGCATAAATGGCGGGTTTGGGTTTGGACTTAGCATTCAGGTTTTAGGTTTGGACTTAGCAGTTTCAGTTTGGACTTAGCAGGTTTCAGTTTGACAAGCATAACATGTAAAAATGCAAAGACAAAACTGTTCCCACTCAGAGAGAGGAGTTTACGGAGCATGGTCCGGTGATCCTTAGCTCCGACCACTCAGATGTAACCCAAGAAGCATATATATGCATGGACAAAGCTTTGCACAATAGTATATAGCAATAAAAAGAGGAACTGTTGTTCAAGAGAAAAAAATTAGTTAACTTGACCTTTATTTCGTAGAAGTAGCACCACTACTCTAGTGCATATTCACTTTTCAACAATGTAACTTGCTGAAACACATGCTTGCATTTTTCGGATTTATTTCAAACACATACTTTATTTGGACAATGTAACATGAGAACTACTCTAGTGTTCCATGCAATTTCTTGACTAGTTTCCATGTACTTGCGGCTGTTTCTGGATTTTAGTTGTGCTTGTAGGATATATGTCATTGTCAACTAGCTCCGGTAACAAAAGGAATAAACTAACCAATTACAGAATAAACCTAACAACCGCACACCTTGGTATATTGACCAAATCTGATATGAGCCTTGATCATATCTTGAACCAAATGTTGAATTTGAAATCTAAAGAGCGGTTGAGAGAGAGGAGAGAGGAAGAGAGGGAGAGAGGGAGAGAGGAACATCTAGATCATGATTAAATGACTCTGGCGATGTACACTCCAAATTCAACAAAAGAATTGAACTTGAACATCTAGAAGGATAAGCACGTGCTTATCCTTCTCTTCCTTCCCCTCTCTGAATTTATCAGATTATATGGATCAGGTGTTTGTTTAGGAGATGTTAGTTGGCTGGAACAGGACACTTGAACAAAATAAGGGGGAGAGAGAGGGGGAGAAGGATAGAGGGGAGGGGCAGGGATGCAAGTTTGATATGATTATAATTTCTCAAGGTATGACATTGTTATTCATAGTACTCTGCTTGCGACTGCTAGTACACAGTGTTGAATCAGGTTTTTGGTACTCCTATATATCTGACTGTTGTTGGTTAGCAATAGAACTACATGTTTAATGCCAAGAGTTCAGAATTGAACTCAACCATACTACTCCATGCAAACCAGTAGCTTCTCTATCTTCAGCTTTTGAGAGCACTATATCAACCAATATCTTTTTGAAGTGTGAATACATTCAATTCTGATTTTTAATTAGCCATAATGCCTAGGCACACTAGACTTCAATTCTGAAACTTGTCTATTTGTCTTTGAAACTTATAAGTGTCTTTTTGGTGGATATATAGATCAACTAGGAGTAAGTAAACATGCAAGAAATTTTCCATGGCAATGTTATCTTGATTCAACACCATTATTTCCTTCACTAGTTTAGCCTCTTATAGGTGTTGTCGATCCTATCGATCCGGTCATTTCAGTCCATTTCGGTGCAAACAATGGAACTTTAATCGATCCTATCAGTCCATTTCAGCACATTTTGTCTAACCCTAACCCTCCGAGGAGAGAGAGGAGAAGGATAGAGGGAGGGGTGAGCTCACCTGAGATTGCTCGAGGAGAGGGGAGATGGCGACGACGAGGGCTGGCGGATGCGTGGCGGCCTCCTCTGGCGTGGCGGGCGCCTCCTCCTCCTGCGTGGCGGCCTCCTCCTCCTGGCGTGGCGTGGCCTCCTCCTCTCCTCTTGGCGTGGCGGCGGCGGCCTCCTCCTGCCGTGGCGGCGGCGGCCTCCTCGATGCGGGGATGGGGATGGGGATGGACGGTGTGTCTGATGAGGGCGACGATGGTAGGGCTGGCTCACGCGCGTAGTTGACTAGTCCAACCCACACGTGGCCTCACAGCTAAGTCTTCACGGATAGCAAGGCGCACTTAGCTGAGTGCGCTACGCGTGTGGGTGGTTGGACTATCATATAAGTACTTGGTCGTCCCACTAGTTAACACTAGTATTGTCTTACCCCACTGGTTCTGCCCTTAGCTCTAGTCTAAACGATGAGCACCCAGGTTCGAATCCTGGTGCTCCACTTTTTTATTTTTACTTTAAAATACTTTAAAATGTTCCAAAAATACTTTAAAATGTTCCAAAAGTGGTGATACATGCCATACAAATTTTGTTTTGTTTTAAAATACTTTTAAATATTCCAAAAATGCCCAAAAGTGGTGATATATGCCATAGAAGTTTTATTTTGATTTTAAAATACTTTTAAATATTCCAAAAATGCCCAAAAGTAATAATATTCCAAAATGCCCAAAATATGATTTAAAGTATAACTAAATTTCATAATAATTTGTCCATGAATATTACAATCTTTTTCGACCACGTGTTTTACAATATTTTTTGAGCTAGCGTTTTACAATCTATTTTCCCTTCTTTGTCGCGGTTGAATAATTTAGCCCCAGCACTTTAATGTTTCTTCTTTCGAACGGGCTACCTTTTTTGGGTAGGGTTGTCTTTTTTCTTGTGATGTATGTTGCTGCATCGTAGTCGTCATCTTCAATCTTTGGATCGCCGTACTGGTCGAAGTCTTGCTCATTGGCGACTCCATCCATTCCGATGATGTTCCTTTTTCCTCTCCTCACGACAACACGGCTAGGCTTTGTCGGGTCGGTAATGAAAAAACATTGGTCCACTTTGGTAGCCAGTACCCACGGTTCATTTTTCGCGGCCACGTTTGCACCGGCGGCCTTGGATTTGGCTGCTTCGGGTATAACCATGGTTGTGAAATACCGGTCTTCTCTTTCGACGTTCTTTGCCCATCTGACACGGAACATCGACACCTTTTCTCCACAGTAGTCGAGCTCCCAGATCTCCTCGATTCTTCCGTAGAATCTTTCCTTCACGTTGTCATCGGTGTAGAATTCCGACGTTACGCCTGAGTTCTGATAATCACACTTGTTGTCCTTTTCCTCCGTGTAGAATGTGTAGCCGTTGATATCATACGCCTGATAGGTCACCAGGTTTTGCATCGGTCCCTGCGACAAGGTGAATATGATCTTTCCGTGTCAGAAGAATGCGGCTGGGATTATCAAGGAGCCGTCCTAAACCAACGCGTGAAATCTGAGTTGTGCTCTTTGATTATTTCTCCTGCGTCCTCTGTATGCAGTCCCTTGTACTTCTTCTCGATTAACCTTTTGTGCTTACATGCAAGGATCGACCAGTTCTAAATGCTGTAGCGCGACGAGGTTTGCTCGATCAAAGTTTGCGCGTCGAAAATCGAAGTCTGCATGCAGTATGCGACGACCCTCTCGGTGACCAGATCCGTCGAGCTTGCCAAGGTGTCTGTTGACGGGAAGACCGACAGGATTCTCGATGTCTAGATAATTCGTGCAGAAAGAGATGCACTCTTCAATAGAAGGGATGTCCACATCAAAGCGTCACCACCGCTCTTTGGGCTCCGGTGAGCCATATTTTGTGTACATGCTAGGGTAGCGGCGGAGACGACAGATCCCCGTAGTATTTAGGTTGAATTCCGTTTTGTATATATGATCGGGTCTACTATGTATAAACTATGCTCGCGTTTTGAAATCTTCCGCGAATGTTTAAAAATCTCGTGTTTACGATCCGAATTTGTGGTTTCTGTTCTGGCCATCATCTTTTTCGAGAAAAACTAGCTCAAACGCAATCTGGAAACACGTTTTTGGGTTAGCTTTTTTGATGTGTGCTAAAATAATGCTTTAGACCAGCCACACTGTGGTATCGATTCAATGGAAAAAAGCAATTTTGGTTTGAACCGGCACAAAATTTCTGCAGTGTGTGGAACCGACACAAACAGTTATATGGGACCCAACTGAAATTAAAAAAAAATCCATTTTGTATCTTTCTTGTGTGTTCACACGGCTGTGATCTTGATTTCTAAAATAAAATATTGTAGTTTATAGCTATGAGCCGAACCAACAATAGGAACCGTTTTTGCCTGTCCGAGCCAATGAATCAATTCCTACCAAAGCTCTACACCGTATAGAATCGGTTCTAAAACTTCTAGGAGTCGCTTTTTTATTACGGTGTGGTTGGTCTTGATGGTTTTCTACTGAAAACATGAAAACTCGAACATGAGCGTCTTTGGATCTGGATCTGGAACGTGCGTTTTGGATCAGGCTGCTTCCTGCATGGCGCATTACAAGCGTGTTACAAATAATTGTACGAGCGTAATTGATAAAAGTGTGTTTTTTTCAAAACAACTTACGAAAGTGTTACCTTGCTTGACTGGTTTGTACTCCCTCTGTTTTATAATATAAGATGCTTTAGTTTTGTAAAGAAGATGTATTTAGACTATTTTTAGTGTTTAGATTCATAGAGGTTTATGCTAAACCTATATTTGCTTAAAAAATGAGTCTAAATACATTTGCTTAAAAAGCTAAAATATCTTATATTTTAAAACGAAGGAAGCACCAAAAAAAGTGATGATTGATCTGTTTAAAAACTACTTTTGCATTAGCCGAAGCTGCAAATATTGTGCACTCAAGATCTACTAACACATCCGTTTAATTTCCGGTTCACGTAGAGAAACATGGTGGAATACATTGAAACGAGAGTACGTCAATAACCAGGGCTGTCCCATAAGACAGGGCAACCGGGCGCACACCCCTTAGGGTATGTGCATTGGTAGGACGCGTGGAGGTCCAGAAGTCTAAGCCATGCGATCACCCTACTAGCCACTATCCCACGACAAGTGATCACTACTAGAAAAACCATCTTCGGTTCGATGTGAACAAAACCAGCAGTCCCGTCCTGGCACAACCCGCGACTAGTGGGAGCACTAGTCTCGGGCCGGACCAGGTCATTAGTCCCGGTCCGTAATACGGTCCGGGACTAATAACCTGGAGCAGGCCAACTGGTCCTTTCGTGGACTATTAGTCCCGGATCGTATCACGGCCTGGGACTAGTTGTCCACCACTATATATTCCGCCTCCTGTACTGCTGTCCTAAAGCATATGGTGACCATTTTTCTCAAAGAAGCAAGAGAGTTTATGCCATTTTTTTCTCAAGATTTGTCAAGATTTAGTTTGCACCACCTAAATCCAAAGCTTTAAAAGGTTAGAACTTCATTCTTTCATCTCTTATTGCTACTTTAGCTCTATAATGCTCTAGAAGTATAGAGATTGGATCAAATGCATGCATGCTCTAGAAGTAGCTAGAAGGATTTTGATATATATGTGTAACAAATTTTGATTAGGCACATAGTTACTAAAAATTGAAATGTGTAATTTTAGAGTTTCAGAGCTTAGAATGGAATGAGGTTTTCGATAGAACAATAATAAAAACTCCACATTTATCATGTTGATTGTTTTCTCCAATTCACAAATTGGTGCATGTAAATTTTCAAAATTCAAAATTAATGCTCTAAAAGCTCTCAATATAACCTGTAATAATTTTATCATGTTGTGTAATGGTTTTGATATACTTTACTATAATGCAGATGATCCGGAATGGATGTGCAGTCGACCGACGCTCTGGCGAGTTCATTAATGGCGTGCATTAATTCATCCGTGTTGCTGATGCAAACAAATGCAATGGTTTTGTATTCTGTCCATGTAATGGATGTAGGAATCAGAAGGATTACTCTGACTCAAAAACCCTTCACAGCCACCTATTGAAGTCCGGCTTCATGCCTAGTTATAATTGTTGGACCAAGCACGAGAGAGATGGGTTATAATGGAAGACAATGAAGAAGAGGAGGAGGATGACAACTATCATGGTTTCCCTGAGTACGGAGATACTTCCATGGGGATGCTGAAGGGGAGGATGAAGAAGAGACACATGATGAACCTGCTGATGATCTTGGTCGGACCATTGCCGATGCACGAAGAGATTGTGAAACTGAAAAAGATAGGGAGAAGTTCAATCACATGTTAGAGGATCACAAAAAGTTGTACCCAAATTGCGAACATGGTCTGAAAAAGCTGGACAGCACACTAGAATTGCTGCGATGGAAGGTTGAGTGTGCTATACCGACTCCTCATTTGAAAAGTTGCTAAAAATGATGAAGAATATGCTTCTAAAAGATAACGTATTGCCCGCCGGTACGTACGAAGCAAAGAAGGTTGTCTGCCCTCTAGGTTTAGAGGTTCAGAAGATATATGCATGCCCTAATGACTGCATCCTCTACAGCGGTGAGGAGTATGAGAATTTGGATGCATGCCCGGTATGCACTTCACTTCGGTATAAGATTAGACGAGATGACCCTGGTGACGTTGAGAGCAAGCCCCCCGGAAGAGGGTTCCTGCCAAGGTGATGTGGTATGCTCCTATAATACCACAGTTGAAACGCTTATTCAGAAACAAAGAGCACGCCAAGTTGTTGCGATGGCATAAAGAGGAACATAAGTCAGACGAGATGTTGAGACACTCCGCTGATGGGTCGCAATGGAGAAAATCGATAGAAAGTGGGACTTTGTAGATGACGCTAGGAGTTTAAGGTTTGGTCTAAGTATAGATGACATGAATCCTTTGGGGAGCGAGCTCGATCATCACACTGGCCGTGACTCTATGTATCTATAACCTTCCTCCTTGGTTGTGCATGAAGCGGAAGTTCATTATGATGCGGTGTTGATCCAAGGTCCAAAGCAACCCGGCAACGACATTGATGTGTACCTAAGGCCATTAGTGGAAGAACTTTTACGGTTGTGGCACGAACCGGGATACACGTGGGATGAGCATAAGCGGGAAGAATTTAACCGGGCATTTCTTTTCGTAACAATCAATGATTGGCATGCTCTTAGTAACCTTTCAGACGGTCAAACAAGGGATATAATGCATGCACACCTGTTTAGATGAGACGAAAGTATATATTTGGAACATTGTAAGAAGAATGTATATAATGAGCATCGTCGATTTCTTTTGTCCAAGCATCCCTTAAGAAAGAAAGGAAAGCATTTCAACGATGCGGCATGTCACCGACGAAGCCTAAGGAGCGTCTTGGTGTGATATATTTGATATGGTCAAAGATTTGGATCAAATGGTAGCCTTTGGAAAGGGTCTGGAGGAAAATCTTTTAGAAGGACGCCTGAAGGACACGCACCCATGTGGAAGAAGAAATCTATATTTTGGGAGCTACCATATTGGAAATTCTTAGAGGTCGCTCTGCAATCGATGTGATGCATGTGACGAAGAATCTTTGCGTGAACTCGCTAGGCTTCTTGGGCGTGTATGGGAAGACAAAAGATACACCGAAGCACGAAGGACCATCAACGTATGAAAGACCGGATGGCCTACATCCGAATGGTTTCAAGGTCATGCCATACGCTCTTACCAAACAAGAGAATGAAATATTTTTGAATTCCTAAGCATTATTAAGGTCCCGTCGGCTTCGTCAATATAAAGGGAATAATAAATATGGCGAAAAAAGTTCCAAAACCTAAAGTCTCATGATCCCACGTGATTATGACGCAAATGCTTCCGATTGCATTGAGGGGCTTCTACCGAGATAATGTTCGAGTACCCATTGTGAAGCTATGTGCATTTCTCAATGCAATCTCTCGGAAGATAATCAATCCGAAGATCTACCACGATTCTGAGAATGATGTGGTCCAATGTCTTGTCGATTTGAGTTGGTGTTCCCACCATCCTTCTTCAATATTATGACGCTTTCTGGTTCACCTAGTCGAAGAGATTTCCATTCTCGGTCCTGTATTTCTACACAATATGTTTCCCTTTGAGAGGTTTATGGGAATCTTAAAGAAATATGTTCTTAACCGTGCTAGGCCAGAAGGAAGCATCTCCAAGGGCTATGGAACAAAGGAGGTCATTGAAATTTGTGTTGACTTTGTTCCTGAACTTAAGCCGATTGGTCTTCCTCAATCGCGGTATGAGGGGAGACTGAGTGGAAAGGGTACTCTACAGAATTCTATCTTGGCAGCCCCATATATCGAGGAACACAAGAAAATCTTACGCCCAACAACCCCCGGAAAGCATGACTCTTGGATTAGAGATGAACACATGAAGAGTTTCACGGTTGGTTGCAACATCTCATCAAAAACACTCTTGGAGATTAGCTATACTTGTTGTCTAGGTCACCATCTTGACTATATCGACTTTCCAAGGGTACGAGATAAATGGTTATACATTTTACGATAGCCCAAGATAAAAGAGCACCAACCAAAGCAGGGTATGCTTTGATGCAACAGACAACAATGGGTCAAAGACCACATACTATGGTTACATAAAGGAGATATGGGAACTTGACTATGGACCTAATTTTAAGGTCCCCTTGTTTCGGTGCAAATGGGTCAAGCTGGCAGGAGGAGGGGTTGAGGTAGACAAGAAATACGGAATGACATCGTTGGATCTCAAAAATCTTGGATACTTAGACGAACCATTCCTCCTAGCCAATGATGTGGCTCAGGTTTTCTATGTGAAGGACATGTCTACCAAACCTAAAAAAAAAAGAAAAAATAAGAAAAAGAATACATCAGACGATGAGCCAAAGCGCCACATAGTTCTTTCAGGAAAAAGAAACATCGTGGGAGTGGAGGACAAGACAGACATGTCAGAAGATTGTGATAAGTTTCATGAAATTCCGCCCTTCGCGGTGAAGGATGACCCAAGCATCATGTTAATGAATGAATATGCTCCATGCATGGATACGACGGGGTCAGAAAGGAACACACGCGAAGAAATGATATGTAATAATTGTAACATTTTATGAGTGAAGATGCTCCATGTGTCCATTTTTATAGTGTTGTCTGCAAACAATCTTGAGTGTGTTAGTCCGTTTGTGGCTGGACCGAGAGACTAAAGGAGGCCTTTAGTCGATTCATACTTTTTTGATCAAAGGCGTGAGGCAAAGCCCCACAATTTATTATTAAAAACATAGGAAGCAGTCAAAGGAGATACTTACAAAAAGCTAAAAGCTAAAACTACTACTAATTACAAACAGGATCATTAAGCATCTGTCTTGATCCCTAGTGCAAACCATCTACCCAATCTAACAGAGAAGCTCTCCATTTCTTCTTAATTCTATATTGAAGCAGATTGATGTCATGAATAAATCTTGATTTCCATTGAGAGAAAGATGGCCTCTGATGATTAAATATTTTATCATTTCGAATTAACCAAATATTCCAGCAAGCAGTGATCAGGACCTCCATGAAAAACGATGACCAAAGATCTTTTAGCTGCTACAATCAGTACAAATCTCCAAGTGGTAACCAAACAATGTAAGTAATTCCATATTCTAGCCAAATTGTACTCAAAGAAAAGATGGAATCTGTCCTCATATGCACTGGTAGGGCACAGTTCACAATGTATATCATTAGTAACATTCCAATGTCTCCTCTGTAATAAATCTCTGGTGTTCAATCTGTCCTTCAGAAGAAGCCAAGCAAACACCTTAGTCTTCATGGTACAACAAGATTTCCATAACCAAACATAAACCTTAGGGGCCATTATATTTTCAAAAATGCACTTATATAGTTTACTTGCACTACTAGGAAAAGGGCTATAAGTAATCCGCTGTAACTACCTTTACGCTCCTAGATACAAGCCTGGATGAGCGGTAGTGGTTGAAATAGTACGGCGGGGCCCCAAAAGCCACTCACGGGTAGACCTTTCGGCCGTCCCAACCACTTCCAACTCAACGGTACCTGTCAGGCGTGTAATCGGCGAAGGGATCAACTACATACACAAATGAGTATGTATGCAAGCCACCATACAAGAGTACATCAGAGCCATACCATCTAGAAAGAAAGGAAATATAGCAACGCCATACGGCAAGATTCAAATGACCTAGATAGATATAATATTTTAGGATAGTTCCTCATACATTACACATCAGAGTATCAAGCGGAAGCGGCAAAACAAAGTCCGAGTACGGATAAGAAGCAAATCAGCATAAGATGCCATAGAACTAAGCACATCCCGCCCACAGGTCTCACGGATCCCCGTTCCCGGAATCTCTACACCGAACGATCGTTGCCCACATCATCGGCCTCTTCCACCCAGTATCCGTCCTGCGAGGGTACCTGCTCATCTGAACCAATAATTTATCGTGTGAGACCCTAAGAATTTCAGCAAGTCTTAATTCCTCTAAAGGGACACAACACGGGGTGACGAATTGCAGAAAAGATAAACCCTAGCAGATTCAGAGATACCGCTAACCATCCGCCTAACCAATGATAGGCGAATGTCCGTGAATTAAGGACAACGGTTGTGTGATAATTTCATCAGATCCATCCTCCTCCTCGCTACCAACGAGGAAGCGGATAACAACCCCATCCGTTGGCGGTTTTATTAACCATTCCATGAGTATTGCACTATTTACTAGTCAATTACTTAGTCGATTAAAGCGGTACTTTAGTTATGCTTGTCTATGATCGAAACTGCTCCAAGTCGTCCATAACGCGGACACGGCTTTAGAAAGTTTAACCGGCGGTGCACAAATAGCAACACACTCGATCAACCTCGGAAAAACCAAATCAAAACCCAACGAGGCCTTCACGACAAAGCAATCACATGATTGAAATATTTGGGGACACCCTTGAGTACACCATAGCGAAGTTAGCCGACTTGAGACGGACCCGAGGTTTGTGGGGGGTATTTATGTGGGAACCCAAAACTGGGCTTGTCGATAGCGTAAACGGGTCACAATTCCTAAACAAGACTGTGCTCCTCGCACAATTGTAAATAAACAGTAGCATGGCATAAGTACAGGATAGTAAATAAAACCTCAAACTAGTTTGTGGCCCCAAGAAATAAATTTGAATCAAGCTCGCTCTGGGGGTCCCATAAGCCTCCGGATGTGGATAGCGCGAATAATCTTGGAACAGAATCAAGTACTCGGGGTCTTCTGGGACACAAATGAGCGGGAAAAACCAAATAGGATGTTGCTCACGGTGCCACATTCATTAGTTATCCCATTACTACTCGGGTTAAGTTGTTTAGGTACCTCGTTATCCATCGGACACTCACAAACCCTACACATGCTGTTCTCTGCATGGCTCAAACAACTCCTGTAGTAATGGCTCATGGGATGGAGGAACAAGCTTGGTGGGGTTTAAAGTAAGGCCATGCTTTACTTGGGATTCGATTTAATGCACTCATGACTCAATGATGCAAGAATAAGATAGAGGCAATAGGTCGTGTATGCAAGCATGTGGTAGTGCTTGCACAGCAACTCAGTTGAATCGAGAGGCGGATCAGGTAGTGCTCGGTTCTCTTGATATATCCCCTTTCGAGGTCTATTCAAGAAGAACCAAACAAACAAGGGCCAACATAAATAAAGAGCGCAAGAATATGAATAAAATGCGACAAGCAAACAATCATGCCATGATGAATGATGCACAATTTGCATGGCAATAAAGTAGCATGGCATGGGTGAGGTGTAGAACACAAGAAGTAACATTTTTATGGGGTTTTCGTCCCATTTTATTGTCATATTAGTTGCTGTATACTTTATATTTATATGATGCATGCTGCAATTGAAGTCATGGATAGCATAAACAGAAAGGTCTCGTCGAGCTGATCATTTTAGACATATCATTTGTTAAATTCGGAGTTATACATCGAAAGTTATTAATTTATTAAGTTCCAGTGGCATTTGTTGTAATTTACTCAACTTGGAATTTTAAAAGTGCAGAAGGTAATTTGAATAGCATATTTGAAATCCTCACATTTTTCTGATTCAAAAACATATATTATTTGTATTATTTGGATTAATATTTGAAAAGTTATTTAAAAACAGAATTATATTTGAATTTGAAATAATTAGGAAAAGATTTGAATTTAAACAGATTCAGGAAAAACTTTTTATACTCAGTCTAATCTAGCCACACGCAGCTGGTGGGGCAGGATGGTAACACAGCACAAAGCCTGAGCTTTTACAGTAGCCTACTCTAGCCTAAGCGGACGACATGCGGGCGAAGCCTGCGGTCCCAGCCGATGGTTGGGCGAGGCGCCACTTGACACAGAGGGGCTGGGTTAGGGCTAGAATACTACAGGGGGCTCTCTGGAAAAAGGACAGGGGGCTGACTGGTGGGACCTCACGTACCGCGGTTTGAGACGAGAAAACAAAAAGGGGTTATCCGTAAAACTGCCACGCCGTACTGTTCCTCTTCCTGCCGATCGATGAGATCGGTCTTGTGCAAGCGGAAGCGAGATTCGAACACAGGCGTACGGGCGAGCAGCCGCGGTGGCTTGGGCTAGGTGCAGGAGGCGGCGGCCTAGATAGGCGCTATCTGGCGGAAGCTAGCGATGAAACGTCTTGGCGCAGAGGTGCTCGATGAAACTTCCGGAGGCTAGGGCGTTCTGAGGCGGAGCGTGTCCGGGGTGGGCTCACCGGGAGGTCGTTGGTGGCGTTGGATCGGGTGGCAGGCGGATCGGCAATGAAGCGGGCGTAGCTAGGGTTTCGGCCGGCGTGCTGGTTCAGCGGCTCGGTCCTCCTCCTCCTCGGCGAGAGCGAGGCGTGAGGGGACCCTTCTCGATCTCCTGGTCACACCACAGCAGCGGCTCGCGGGATCAACAGGGCGTGGAGGGGACGGTGGCGGCTAAGGGGTAGCCGTGGCGGTGGAGAAAGAGGAGAGGGAGGCTATGGGGCGGATCTGAGCGAGGTAGCAGGGCGAGGCAAAGGGGTGTATAGGATCGGAGGGAGAGGGTAGTGGGCGTGGTGGAGGGGAAAGGTGGCGTCGGCCACCTTTTCTTCTCCTTCACGTGCTCTCGGTCGGCAGGCCGAGCGGCGCATGGGGTGGCGGTGGGGTAGGGTGGTGCAGGAGGCGGCAGGCTGGGCTAGGGCCCCAAGGCAGAGGGAGAGGCTGGAGAGAGGGGTAGCCTCGGGTAGGTTAGAGCTAGGCTCGGGTAGATCTAGGTTTGGAGCTAGGTTAGGGTTTGGGGTTGGTAGCTAGGGCAGAGAGGTGGCCAGGAGAGAGGGTGGAGGTGGGGCTAGCTAGGTGAGAGAGGGAGGGAAGGCCGAGAGAGAGGGGGACATGTTAGCTAGGGTTTGGTTATGGTGGGATTTAAGGAGAGAGGGGGGTGGCTTAGGGTTTAGGTTTAGAGAGGGGGGAAAGGTTAGATGCTAGGGTGTTCTTTTGTCAAGATCAAACCAAGCACCAACCAAACCCCAACAAGACCAAGACTAGAAAAGGGAGGAAAAGGTGATGATGGTAAGGATGGGTATGGTGATGAGGTTTAGGCATGATCAAACAAGACCAAGCCTAAGGGGTAGAGAGAGATGATCCATTTTAAAATCAAATAAAAATCAAATGTCAAGCTAAAGGGGTACTTGCATGGGCCATGCATAATTAATTAATACCATGTTTATCTTTGTGAAAACAAGATTATTTACATGGCATTTTCTTATGCATTCCAAAATGTGGAGTAAGGCCCAAGCAAAAGAATTTAGAAAGAATTCCAAGTGGAGTATAAGGAGATGATCACATTGGATTATATTTGGGACTTGCTAGTGTGTATATGCCAATAGGTATTTAATAAGCCCACAAAAATATCCCAACATGATGATAACCCCAAAATCACACATATGGAAGCTAGGAAAAGGGGTCCCACTCACAAGGCATGCAAAGGTGGCCATGTGGCTCTCATGTACCAATAATGTGAAAACAAAATGATGCCAAGATGAGAACATGTGGAAAAGAATTGGATCCATCCCAACCCACATGAGCTAGAAGTAAAACCCATAAATGCCAAGCTCATATTTAGTTGGATGGTGGAATTATAAGGTGGTGAAAGAAAGGTGGTGGAGTTAATAAGAGATATGCCCCCAACTCAACCTGGGCATTAAACAATATATCAAGAACCAAATACAATATCAAGAGGCAAATACAATTAATAATGCATATGAGATAAGAACCAAATGAAAAGGGTTTTATATGATGCTCAAATGCAAGGAGGCATGATGACATGAGCATGATATCATGATGATGCAACAATTATATATTTTAAGTAGCCATTATATTACTAGACCAAGTGGCATTACAGGTGTTAGACAACTGGGATGCTACAACTCTCCCCCACTAAACAGGAATCTCGCCCCGAGATTCTAGGAAGAAGAAGACACAAAGAGGGTAGGATAGTTGGCACGGAGTTCCTCTTCACGTTCCCAAGTGGCTTCATCAACAGAATGGTGTGACCACTGCACCTTGCAGAACTTGACGGACTTGTTGCGAGTCCTTCTTTCTGCGGTCTCAAGGATTTTTGTGGGGTGTTCTTGATAAGACAGGTCTTCTTGGAGATCGATTAGCTCATGATCCACGGTCCTGCCGGGATCTTTGAAGCACTTCTTGAGCTGAGAGATGTGGAAAACATCATGGACTTTGAGTTTTTCCGGAAGCTCAAGGGCATAAGCAACTTCTCCTCTTCTACCACGAATCTTGAAAGGACCGATGTATCTAGGAGCCAACTTTCCTTTGATACCAAAGCGGTGTGTTCCTCTCATGGGAGTGACACGAAGGTAGACGAGATCACCAGGGGCATACACCATGTCCGTGTGCTTCCTGTCATAATTGCTCTTCTGGCGACTTTGAGCAATCTTCAGGTTCTCAAGAATGATATGCACCTTCTCCTCTGCTTGAGTTACAATGTCAGGGCCAAACCAGATTCTTTCTCCTGCACCTGACCAACCAATCGGAGTTACACTTGCGACCATATAGCCTCAAATGGTGCCATCTTGAGACTTTTCGGAAGCATTGTTGTAAGAGAATTCAGCATAAGGAAGACATTCCTCCACTTCATGCCAAAAGAGATGACAAAGCACGAAGCATATCCTCCAGTCGATTGATCCTTTCCACTTGTCCTTGCGGTGAGGGTGGTAAGCGATCTTGAAGTTCAACTTTGTTCCCAAAGCATTTTGGAAACTTTCGAACTTTGAAGTGAAGATGCTTCCACGGTCCGAACTGATTTCAGCGGAACCCCATACTGGAGAGACAATTCTGTTGATATAGAGCTCAAAGCTGAATTCGAAATTGTTTCCTTGGGGAAGAAATGAGCCACTTTAGAAAGCTGTCGATGACAACAAAGATTGCATTGTTGCCCTTCCGCGACCTTGGAAAGCCGGTGATGAAATCCATCTCTACTTTCTCCCATTTCCATTAGGAGGTTTCAATGGTAGAAGACGAAAGGTTTCGATGGACTTTCAATCTGCGGCGAGACATCACACTCCGAGACATACTTGGCACAATACCGTTTCAAACCAGGCCACCAATATTGTGTTTTCAAGTCCATGTACATCTTTGTGCTGCCTGGATGGATAGAAAGAACCGAATCATGCGCCTCCTTGAGAACTTGCTCTCTCAAACCCGTAGTTTGGTACAAACATCCGGTGTTCAAAGAAAAGCGTGCCTTGATCATCAGCGTGGAAGGACTCATACTTGAAGCTCAAGTTTAGAGATGATCTTTTTAGTGTGCGGATCACCCGGTGACGAGGCGAATCTTTTCTTCCAAGAGGAGTAGCGGAAGGTTCGGAGATGCCTTGTTCCACAAATTCCAGTTGGTGACGGAATTCCTCGCACAAGAGAGGTGTTGCTCTTCCATCATGAGGTCACTACTAGGAAAATGGTGGTTTGTGGCGCTTTGAAAGGCCCATCCGTGGCGCACAAGATGCGCCACGGGCCTCTTCTGACTATCTCTCGGTAGTGGCGCCTTTGCGCGCCACGGTTGTGTAGATAGGCGTGGCGCACACTAATCTCGCCTGAAGTTTGGCATGGTGCGCTACCCTTGGATCTTCGTGGCGCTACCGGCGCCACTAAACATCCATGGTGCGCTTTAGGGTAGTGCGCCACGGAAGGTAGAACATGTGCGCCAGATGTGTTTTTGTTTTTTTAATTTCCAAACCAGATTATATGCAATACAGATTATATACAATATTACAATGAGATATACACACACGGATACAAGATATACAATTATATATATAAATACTCGATATGAAAAACAAGATTGAAACAAATACATATAGATAAGTCTCATACATGAATACATAGTCCAAGTTACATTGTTTTGATCATGTTACAAAGTAGTAGTTGGTGACATGCGAATACATGTGTCGATCGAACAAGTTAGAGCTGGAAGCTCGCCTAGACATCTAAACTAGCTAGCTAGACACAAGCGGGATAAATAACCAAAGAAGATAAGCATGATCACCGCCATGACGAAGGTGTAGGTCTTCATCCGGTTCCTTGTCCTAACTCCCGCTAGATAGCGCGTGTATCTATCTTCCGCCTCCGCCATAGTGTTGTACCCTTTGTAGCTATTGCGCTGAAGCGGTGCACTGTCTCGGCAGTCTTCCCAATCATCGTAGACTCAGGGAACCCGTCCCTTGTACCACGTACCACGTCATCTACAAGTTGACAATAATAACTAACCGGTGATTGAAAAACATGTATAATTAAAGTGCATATGAAGATACACTTATAGAAAGTACTCTTAAATCAAAAGAGCAAACTCAAAAGCATGCCTCATATATAACTAGCTAGGTCGTTGGACACGGAATTGCTTATGACGGAAGTTAGCCAAGTAGGATGCACAATTCACGGACTTGTGCATATCACAAGGCTACCAATCCCGTCATAGCACATTCACATATATATTGTGCCACGACATTTCAATCATCGGCATATTCTCGAAAAGACAAAAATAACTCAAAAGCATGCCTCATATATAACTAGCTAGGTCGTTGGACACGAATTGCTTATGACGGAATGTTAGCCAAGTAGGATGCACAATTCTGGACTTGTGCATATCACAAGCTAACAATCCGTCATAGCACATTCACATATATATTGTGCCACGACATTTCAATCATCGGCATATTCTCGAAAAAGACAAAAATAACTCAAAAAGCATGCCTCATATATAACTAGCTAGGTCGTTGGACACGAATTGCTTATGGCGAGGCTGTGAGCCAAGTAGGATGCAATTCACGGACTTGTGCATATCACAAGGCTCACATCCCGTCATAGCACATTCACATATATATTGTGCCACGACATTTCAATCATCGGCATATTCTCGAAAAGACAAAATAACTCGAAAAAGCCTCATATATAACTAGCTAGGTCGTTGGACACGAGAATTGCTTATGCGGAATTGTCCCAAGTAGGATGCACAATTCCGGACTTGTGCATATCACAAGGCGACAATCCGTCATAGCACATTCACATATATATTGTGCCACGACATTTCAATCATCGGCATATTCTCGAAAAGACAAAAATAACTCACACTTGTCGTCCGAGAACCAAAGAGTAAGCAAAAACCAAAGAGTAAGCAAAAACCAAGCATTGATTGATATATAATAATAATAAGCAAAATAAGTAAGCGGTGATTCATAAACCTAATAAGATAAGTACACTTGTCGTCCACACACACACAAAGGTCATCTATAGTTTGCAACTACAACTAGGCCAACATCAAGCCTTACGGCTCGGCTTAGGGAGGAGGATACGCCTCGTCATGAACTTCCTATAGTCACCTGCATCTCTAGGCGATCTTCTATGTCACGGTTATTGGGATATTTCCTCCGTAGAAGACCCCAAGTCATGACATCACGAAGATGATTGCCCCAAGCTCTGCTGGATGCGATACATCTCTTGTCTAATATCCGAATCATTGATCTTGGCCTTTGCTTGACCTTTGCTTGAGATGATCTGGCAGCGAGAATTCTTTGGTCAAGTAGGAACACCCTCATGTGATGGAGTGCGTAGTAGGCTTCCTTCTTCTTGTTTCCGGCTGCTTCACGCAGGGAACTCGTTACGTGGTTGAAGACGTGCTGCGAACTTGACCTTCTTACGCACGAAGCTGGTGCCTTCGTCGAGGCAAAGCCGGTGAGAGCATCATCCGAACTTCCTTGATCTTGTCGTAGTTTTCTTCTTTTCTAGACTCCCGAGTCGAAATACGTGGCGTGGGAATGCTTGGCGATAAGGAGATGAGCGTGCGTGTTCATCTCATAAAAATTCAAATGGAATGTGTTGAAAAAGAATGATGATGATCTAATAAAGCCAATCGGCGGTGGCGTGAATAACGACTTACTCGGGAAAGTAAGGCACGAGAATGTATTCCTTTGTCTTGTTCGCCACGAGGATTCTTTTTAGGCACGAGGCCACGATACGTCGTTGGTGGGAACCCAAGCAGCCGTCACGCATGTAGTAGGGGTCCACTATAGCGATGCGGTGTGTTCTCTCTAATGATCTGCGTGGCCAGGTGAGAAAAGAGGCGGACCATGGTATAGTGCATCGGGTATAGGTGGAACATATTGAAGATGTCCTCGAACCGCAGGAAGAACAGATCCATGAGGCGGTCGTGAAGCCCAAGCCTGGTGGCACCTTAACCACGAATACGGGTGCGAGGATCTTTCTCCGATAGAAGGCGTCTCTATCGTCAAGACGCGTCATGCACACTGCGGTTCCAGCTGGCGAGCTTCAATTCTTAGGTAGCATGGGCTCACCGCCACATGAATCCTCCACATAATACCCTCAGGTCTTGGTGGCCCGTCCCGAAACCTGATCGGATTCGCAGTTGTTGACGCCACCGGCTGGCTCGAGCTTCTAGATTTTCTTTTCCTGCCCTTTTTTTATTTTGGAGAGCGGGAATGCACCGCAATCTGAGCACCGGCCACCCTATGTAGTGTGTCAGGGCTTAGAATAAAGGGCCGGTTGGTTGTATCAGCTAGCTCTGTAAAGGCGCAAGCTGGGCGTCTCGAGAACCAAGCAGACGCTTGGTGATGGCTTTCTCGTGGGGCCACCTAGGTCTTCTTCGTTGCCCGAGTCTTGAAGAAGTGATCATTCCAGTCTTGAAGTCTCGGCGGATCTGCGCCATGTGCATATCATCAACATGATCATCCGACCCACGCGTGGAGGTGACGAGGCGATGAGGGCCTTGCCACCGCTTGTCGGCACGACAGCGGTCTGTTGTCTCGGGCGTGATGGCCCCACCGTCCCCAACGGATCATGCTCTTTGGCCATAGCATGAACAAGCGAAGCAACCGAGGACGACGACTCTTCTTCATCCGCTCACGGGGTTGAATGGGAGGTTCGGTCGTCGCAGCCTTAGCACCGACTAATTTTAACCCTGTGCACGCTATCGGCATCGGCTTTGAGTGGAACGTCTGTTGCAAGGGTTGAACGATGGTACCCTTGGCAACATCCCTCATTTCGTTGTTCACGTAGCATAAGAGAGTGCAAGGAACATCCGTCTGCGGAAAACATGTCTGGCGTCGTCGGGCGAGATGCCACAAGAGTAATATATAGATGGCATGAAAGGCGGTAATTAAAGCAATTTGTTTACCGTGATGGCGTCGAGATCGGCTAATGTCGACGACCGCATCGCGACTGGCGTGCAAGAGCGGAAGGGCTGCTTGATGGCGGTGCGGTCAGCCGTGTATTCTCCTACCGACGGGTGCTTGAGCTCCGGTGCCGCGACGATGGCGGGGCACCAACATGTACTCGGCGCCGCGGTGATGGCGGGGAGTCACCAACACTTGCGGCGCGCGGTGCTAGCGGAGTCACGAACACGTAGTTCGCCTGATTCGTCGACGCGCGTTGTTCGAGTGGCTGCGACCATGCTTGGAATCGGACGCGGCCCTACTCGACCACCACTCCGATTCGCTATTGACTCCACCAAGGTAGGCGGGAAGGACGTAAGGTGATTGCGGTTGTCTTGGACGATCTGCGGGATCCGCGCCACTTGTGCCTTAAGTTCTTGAACCTCTCTTTCCTCCTCGCTCCTTCCCGACGGCGCCACATCGTCCTGGCGATGGACCAAAATGATCCACCCAATTCTTACCCCGAGGCGGCAGACGGCCAGCCGGCAACGACTTCTTCAGAATCGGCTCTATTTTCTTGGCGGTTCATCGCCTGTTAAAAGGTTATCCCGGTGGCCGCGTCGACCCACAGGATGAGGAACCACAGGATCCATGACTAGCAACAATTTCCTCCTCCTGGAAGAAAATGAGTGAATCATTTAGATCATCGATTAGATTGCAATCGTGTTGATCACCGGTAATTAGATTATACTTACCACAATTTCCTCGAATTCCTTCACCGCAGGATCCGGTGAGTTGTTTGGTTTTGGGTCCACATGGTAACGACCTGATGAAGTTCGAACCTGCCGGGTTGAATTTAGCAAAGGGTTTTCTATCCTTGGATCTATACTCTTCGTCCTCCTTATTCCATTTGGCCTCCATGATTCTGTATCCACGGATCCGAGATGGTGATGACCTATATTCATCGCTGCCGCGCCTTTCCCGATTACTATTGGCTGGGCTCTTTCGATTCACACCTCTCCTTGAACTCCGGGCGATCTTGGTGATCTGGGTCAATCTTCTAGATCTCCTCGAGACTTTTGCCTTCTTTATAGATCTTATTCTTTATCCGGGTTCTCCAGTGGCGAGGCGGTGCTCATCTTTGTGAGGCGGATTTGTTTACCGTTCCCATGATAATTTGTGTTCGATACTTAGCGGGAACTTGTATCGCGTGCTGACTTCTCGAAGAGTGTGTAAGTAGCCATTATCTTTATCTGGAGATTCTCGGTGTTGATCGAGATGGTTGTCCGGGTGATCGCCGCCACTTGCCCACCGTACCCTTTGACGACAAGGCGGGCTCAAAGGAACCCCGATGGGCTCACTTAATTTCCTCCCGACCGTGCCGCCGTGTTGGCGCCGGTCCTTCTTCTTCTTAGGAGGTTGCTACCACTCCACGTGCCCTCGCCGCCATCGGTGGTTTCATCGTCCATGGTTCCTTGGCTTCTTCCTCGCGTCTTCCATCTCATCATCCTCGCTCTCCGAAGGATGGTATTCTTCATCGTCTTCTAGGCTGGGCCGCCTCGAGAATGTCAATTGTTTATTCGAGGTCGAGTTCTCCTTCAATGATGCGCTTAGAACATCCAAATTTCGTTATCACACATCTTTGCACTAATAAAAACAAATAATTGGTTAAATGCACGGAAAAATCCGGCATGACCTTTGCTAATTTTCTTAAACTAGAGTGCCCGATTTCAAAACGGAAGTTAATCAACATTGCAAAAATCGGGACTCGTTTCACAAGAACCTGCATATATATGGCCAGCATAGCTAGCACACAATAAATGGCCATCATAGCCAAGACAACCAACATAAATGGCCCAATAGCCAAGATAAGCGCACAACTTGACACAATAATCATTTTGAGGAAAAAATGGAGCAACTAGAATAAATGGCCAACACACAACAAAGGTACATCAAGCATAAATGGCGGGTTTAGTTTGGACTTAGCAGCTTCAGTTTTAGGTTTGGACTTAGCAGTTTGAGTTTGGACTTAGCATTTGAGTTTCACAAGCATAAGCGGTGTAAAATGCAAAGACAAAAGCTATTCCCACAGAGAGAGGAGTTTACGGAGCATGGTCCAGTGATCCTTAGCTCCGACCACTCGGATGTAACCCAAGAAGCATATATATGCATGGACGAGCTTTGCACAATAGTATATAGCAATAAAAAAGGAAGCTGTTCGATGAAAAAAAATTAGTTAACTTGACCTTTATTTAGAAGTAGCACCACTACTCTAGTGCATATTCACTTTTCAACAATGAACTTCTGAAACACAGCATTTTATTTTTACGGATTTATTTCAAACACATACTTTATTTCGGACAATGTAACAATGAACTACTCTAGTGTTCCATGCAATTTCTTGACTAGTTTCCATGTACTTGCTGTTTTTTCGGATTTTAGTTGTGCTTGTAGGATATATGTCATTGTCAACTAGCTCCGTAACAAAAAGGAATAAACTAACCAATTACACAGAATAAACCTAACTTTGAAGTCGCACACCTTGGTATATTGACCAAATACGATGTGAGCCTTGCCAATCATATCTTGAACCAAATGTTGAAATTTCAGAAATCTAAAGAGCAGCTTGAGAGAGAGGAGAGAGGAAGAGAGGAGAGAGAGAGAGAGGAACATCTAGATCATGATTAAATGACTTCTGATGTGCACACTCCAAATTCAACAAAAGAATTGAACTTGAACATCTAGAAGGATAAGCGTGCTTATCCTTCTCTTCCTTCCCCTCTGAATTTATCGATTATATGGATCAGGTGTTTGTTTAGGAGATGTTAGTTGGCTGGAACAGGACACTTGAACAAAATAAGGGGAGAGAGAGAGAGGGAGGGAGGCAGGGATGCAAGTTTGATATGATTATAATTTCTCAAGGTATGACATTGTTATTCATAGTACTCGCTTGCATTTGCTAGTACGATGTTGAATCAGGTTTTGGTACTCCTATATATCATTGTTGGTTAGCAATAGAACTACATGTTTAATGCCAAGAGTTGAGAATTGAACTCAACCATACTACTCCATGCAAACCAGTAGCTTCTCTATCTTGACTTTTGAGAGCACTATATCAACCCAATATCTTTTCGAAGTGTGAATACATTCAATTCTGATTTTTAATTAGCCATAATGCCTAGGCACACTAGACTTCAATTCTGAAACTTGTCTATTTGTCTGAAACTTATAACGATCTTCTTTGGTGGATATATAGATCAACTAGGAGTAAGTAAACATGCAAGAAATTTTCCATGGCAATGTTATCTTGATTCAACACCATTATTTCCTTCACTAGTTTAGCCTCTTATAGGTGTTGTCGATCCTATCATCCAGTCCATTTCGGTGCAAACAATGGAACTTTTCGATCCTATCCATCCATTTCGGCACATTTTGTCTAACCCTAACCCTCCGAGGAGAGAGGGGAGAAGGATAGAGGAGGCGAGCTCACCTCCGAGATTGCTCGAGAGAGAGGAGATGACGGCGAGGCTGGCGGATCGTGGCGTGGCGGCCTCCTCTGGCGGCGGCGGCCTCTTCGTCCTGGCGTTGCGTGGCGGCCTCCTCCTCCTGGCGTGCCGTGGCGGCCTCCTCCTCCTCTTGGCGTGGCGTGGCGGCCTCCTCCTGGCGTGGCGGCGGCGGCCTCCTCCTGCCGTGGCGGCGGCGGCCTCCTCGATGCGGGGATGGGGATGGGGATGGACGGTGTGTCTGATGAGGGCGACGATGGTAGGGCTGGCTCACGCGCGTAGTTGACTAGTCCAACCCACACACGCGTAGCGCACCCTGGCTAAGTGCGCTACGGATACGTGTGTGGGTTGGACTATCAGATAAGTACTTGGTCGTCCCACTAGTTAACACTAGTATTGTCTTACCCCACTGGTTCTGCCCTTAGCTCTAGTCTAAACGATGAGCACCTGGTTGAATCTGGTGCTCCACTTTTTATTTTTACTTTAAAAATACTTTAAATGTTCCAAAAATACTTTAAAATGTTCCAAAAGTGGTGATACATGCCATACAAATTTTGTTTTGTTTTTAAAATACTTTTAAATATTCCAAAAATGCCCAAAAGTGGTGATATATGCCATAGAAGTTTTATTTTGATTTTAAAATACTTTTAAATATTCCAAAAATGCCCAAAAGTAATAATATTCCAAAAAAATATGATTTAAAGTATAACTAAATTTCATAATAATTTGTCCATGAATATTACAATCTTTTTCGACCACGCGTTTACAATATTTTTTGAGCTAGCGTTTTACAATCTTTTTTCCCTTCTTTGTCGCGGTTGAATAATTTATCCCCGGCACTTTAATGTTTCTTCTTTCGACGGGCTACCTTTTTGGGTAGGGTTGTCCTTTTCTTCTTGTGATGTATGTTCTGCATCGTAGTCGTGTCATCTTCAATCTTTGGATCGCCGTCTTGGTGAAGTCTTGCTCATTGGCGACTCCATCCATTCCGATGATGTTCCTTTTCCTCTCCTCACGACAACACGGCTAGGCTTTGTCGGGTCGGTAATGAAAAACATTGGTCCACTTTGGTAGCAGTACCCACGGTTCATTTTTCGGCCACGTTTGCACCGACCTTGGATTTGGCTGCCGGGTATAACCATGGTTGTGAAATCTTGGTCTTCTCTTCGACGTTCTTTGCCCATCGACACGGAACATGGCACCTTTTCTCCACGATGGTCGAGCTCCCGGATCTCCTCGATTCTTAGTAGAATCTTTCCTTCACGTTGTCATCGGTGTAGAATTCGACGTTACACGAGTTACGATAATCACTTGTTGTCCTTTTCCTCCGTGTAGAATGTGTAGCCGTTGATATCATACCTGATAGGTCACGGGTTTTGCATCGGTCCCTGCGACAAGGTGAATATGATCTTTCCGTGTCGGAAGAATGCGGCGGGGATTATCAAGGGCGTCGCCTAAACCAACGCGTGAAATCTGAGTTGTGCTCTTTGATTATTTCTCCCTGCGTCCTCTGTATGCGGTCCACATACTTCTTCTCGATTAACCTTTTGTGCTTGCCCAAGGATCGACCAGTTCTAAATCTTTAGCGCGACGAGGTTTGCTCGATCAAAGTCTGCGTCGAAAATCGAAATGCGCATGTAGTATCGACGACCTCTCGGTGACCAGATCCGTCGAGCTTGCCAAGGTGTGCTGACGGAAGACCGGCGAGGTTCTCGATGTCTAGATAATTCGATGCGAAGAGATGCACTCTTGACGAAAGCCCTTGGCTATGCTTCCATCTGGGCGGGACACATTGCGAACGTATCCTTTGATGTGTCATTCATCCTTTGAACGCCATCATCTGCGGAGAAACATCGGCCCGAGTTGTCGATGTCCTCCACGACATGGACCAACAGATGCACCATAATGTCGAAGAATGCGGGTGGGAAGTAGACCTCAAGCTCACATAGTATCACCACGATCTCCTCCTGTAGCCTTAGAGCTGATTCAAGCCAATCGACTTCCTAGAGATGACGTCGAAAAACTTGCATAAGCCAAATAACGTTTCCGGACGTGCTCGTCCATTATCCCTCTTAGTGCGACCGGGAAGTACTGCGTCATTAGCACGGTCGTGAGACTTCATGCCGGAACCTCTGCTTTGCCTCGTCTAGGTATCTGCTTATCTTGCTCGCGTACCCGTAAGGAAATTTGACTCCTAGAAGGCACTTGAAAAACTGTTTGATCTCATCCTGGCTTAGAGTGAAGAAAGAAGGAGGGCAGTCATACTCGTTCTTCTTGAACTTTTACCCTTAGGCGACCTTGTGTGTCTCGACTCATGATCATCGTCATCTTCACGATCATCGGGGTAGTCGTCCTCCGTGAAGCTCCTTGGATACCCAAGCATATTAGGTCGTGCCTTGCTTTGGACCATCTTCGTCCTATCGGCATGTTGATTATGGTGGCGACGGACTCGCGCGTTTTTCGTGATATGCATGATGTCGAGGCTATGAGGAGTCGGAGAAACTTCAGATGGCAACTCTAAGCAGACCTTGTTTTCCATACCTTCATCGGTGACTTGTCTTGTTGCTGCCTCTTCGCTTCTTTCCGTGCTTAGGACAATCTTTCCAGTTTTCAAAGAACTCTTCCACTTCTTCGCTGCTCCTACGCTCGGGATTCCTCGGGTCTCGATTTGCCATCGAACAGGTCTCCACGTTTTCTCCATGGATCATTCTTGCGAGCCACCTCCGGTGCGCCATGAACACGTTTTCGATGACCTGGATCTTTCTCTAGTTGGAGATAGCTTGTGTTATCCATGCACCTAACGCATGCGTGGAATCCTTGGATAACCTGCCCGAGATATACCATAACTGGATAGTCTTGCCGTAGTGACCAACGGCTCTCATAGTGAAATAATCTTGTCGTGGCGTCGTAAGTATTGGCTCGATTCCCATAACGTGGCTAGCTCCTCTTTCAACAGCCGAGATCTGATTGATGTCGGTACAGGTTGTTTCGGCCTTGAATTAGCATACTCATTTGTATGTACTTCTTCTTCATGCACAACCATGGAGGAGGTTGTACATCCATACAAACACAGCCAAGTCTTTGTGCGTCTGCTCTACCGAACGGATTGAGTCCATCGGTGCTCGCACCAAGCCCGATGTTCCTCGAATCTCCACGAATTGGAATTCGAGGTCCAATCTTTCAGCGGCTAGCATCGAAGGTGCGTCGACTCATCCTTTTCGGTCATCATCATCTCCGGCTTCTTCCTTTCCGCATGCCATCGCATGAGCCCGCTTCCTTAGGGTCCGCGAAATAGCGCCGCAGCGAGGGTGATAGGAAAGTACCATACCACTTTTCGGTGCTTTCTTCCCTTTCTTGTATCGACTCACGCCGCACCGGACATGTGGTTTTCTCCGCGTCCTCGCCCGATAAATGATGCAATCGTTGATGCATACGTGATATCTAACGTGCGGTAGATCGAGAGGGAACGATTTTCTTGGCATCCTCGATACTAGTTGGACATGTGTTCCCCTCGAGAGACGATCGTGCTGAATGCCATCATATCGTCGAAGCTTGCCGCTCAATTTGTGCTTTGCCTTCATCTCCATAGCCTTGAGCGTTACATTCAACCGGGTATCATCGGCTGCATCCTTCATACAATGGAGTAACCGCGTCTTTCTCAAGTTCGCAGCTTGGCTTTATCTCTAGCGGCAGCCTGGCGTTACTAAATGCTTGAAGCAGCTCTTGCACATAAGGGTCCGCACCCGACGGCGTTGTTCCATAAATCGTGCTCCTCCATCTAGATCATCATCATCGATGCCCGTACCTTCACCATCTCCGAGCCTCTTCATCATCTCGCCCGTTCTCGGTGATGATGATCACCGTCTCCATCATCTACGCCATCGCTTATCCAACGAGTGTATCCATCCATGAAACCATGGCGGGCAGTGCGCAGATTCCGGAATCTGGGTCGATCACCCATTGAGTTTGCATCTTACGCACGGACATCTTATATATCTTGTTATTTCGTATCATGGCGTCGCACATTTCAAAAATCTAGCCACAATGCCTTCGCTCATTATGCGGACCATTTTGCTGCACGATGTACGGTACAATTTTGAAGTCTATTAGAACCACATAATGAATGCATGCATGCAATGGTCGATAGAAAATTTAAGCATGACCTATCCTAAAATTAGGACCTTTATGAAATGCAAAGTCTTGCCAAAATGGAAATGAATCAACATTTTGGCAAAACAAATAACAACTTGTTCACATACAAACACAAGAGAGAGAGAGACCGATTCATACACACATGAACATATCATTATCCTCTCCATACACACATGCATGAGCATCATCGATACTCTCCATATACACACACATATGACCATCGATCCTCTCCACGTACACACATCATGAGCATCGATCATCTACATACATATGAGCACATGCATCATCCATATACACATGAACACATCCTTACATGGACAACTTACCGAGATGAGAGACCGATCGCGAGAAAGATGGAAAGGAGAGGTGCGCGCGTCGACCCGAGACGGATAGGTGAGAGACCGGAGACCTCCTCTATTACTTATGTAACATCCAAAGCAAGTTTTACATGCTAAAAATGGTGAATGTGTGGAGAAATTGAGGTGGGAAGGAGAAGATCCCGACTAGATCTAAGGAGGAAGAAGAAGGGGAAAGTGAAGTGTGGGGTGGTGGATGTGGTCACACATGTGCACATAAAGTGCTGTCCTAAAAAAATCGACACATCCGTGGCGCACACGGCCACAGTGCGCCACAGGGAGTACAAACTTCTGTGGCGCACTAGGGGGAGTGCGCCACGATGCTCTAGTCCTGTGGCACACTAGGCGGAGTCGCCACAGTTTGTGGCCGTTTGGAGCAGAGGTGGGCATGCGCTCGGTCGTGGCGCACCATGCACACGTCGCCTGAGATGACCCTAACAACCGTGGCGCACATGGTTTGTAGTGCGCTCTGAAGTTTGGCGTGTGGCCTGGCCCCACACATATCTGGCGCACTAGGGTCATGCGCCACGGATGTTCTAGTTATTAGTAGGGCACTGCCCACAGGTGAGCCACGCCTGTTTTAGCCGTGGGGCACTTCAACCATGTGAGCCACGGATGTGCTGATTACCTATAGCCGTTTTCCTAGTAGTGGGTTGTTGACATAAGCTTTACGGCTAAGCGCATTTGCCATGACATTGGCTTTGCCCAGAGTGTAGTTGATGGTCAAATCAAAGTCATTGATTGCTTCGATCCATCTCCTCTGCCGAAGGTTGAGATCAGGCTGAGTGAAGATATACTTCAAACTCTTGTGGTCAGAAAAGATCTCACAACGGTTACCAAGCAAGTAGTGCCTCCATAGCTTCAAAGCAAAGACAACTGCTGCGAGCTCGAGGTCATGTGTGGGATAGTTGATCTCATGCGTCTTCAACTGACGAGAGTCATAAGCAACCACCTGTTTCTCTTGCATAAGGACCGCACCAATCCTTGCAAAGAGGCGCGAGAATATCCGGAAAGGCTTAGAGGTATCCGGAGGAACCAAGACTGGTGTGGAAGTGAGCTTCTCTTTGAGTGTCTCAAAACTTGCTTGACACGTAGGGAGTCCGGTATTTCTTGCCTTTCTTGAGGAGATCGGTGAAGGCTTCACTATCTTGAAGTTACGAGCGGCGGCGGCAATAGCTAGCCAAACCGAGGAAACTCCGCACTTCTTTGACATTAACGGAGGAAGCCATTCAACAATTGTCTTCACAGGTTCGGTTTCTTGCAATGCCCTTGGTAGAGATGACATGGCCAAGATAGGTTACTTGTGCAGCCAAAACTCACACTTTGAGAACTTTGCATACAAGCGGTTCTCCGAAGCTTGTTTAGGACACCGCAGTGTTCTTCATGCTCTTCCTTGGACTTAGAATAGACCAGGATGTCATCCGGATAGACCACAACGAACTTATCAAGGTACTCCATGAAAACCGAGTTCATAAGCCTCGAGAAGGTAGCAGTGCGTTGGTGAGGCGAAAGACATGACCGTGTACTCATACAGGCCATAACGGGTGGTGAAAGCTGTTTTGGGCACATCTTCCTTGCGAATCTTGATTTGGTGATAACCACTTCTCAAGTCCGACTTAGAGAATACCACAGCTCGGCTAGGCGATCGAAGAGATCATTAATCCTGGAGGATATTTGTTATTGATGGTTTTAGCATTGAGAGCCGGTAGTCAACACAAAGTCTATCGGTTACATCACGCTTCTTCACAAAGATTGTTGGGCTACCCAAGGCGTAATCTTGTGTTGAATGAAACCCAACTTCTCTTGTTCATCAAGTTGT
Organism: Avena longiglumis; assembly: GCA_030063025.1. Taxonomy (NCBI): domain Eukaryota; kingdom Viridiplantae; phylum Streptophyta; class Magnoliopsida; order Poales; family Poaceae; genus Avena; species Avena longiglumis. The sequence goes on from CP125974.1 coordinate 19,190,243, forward strand.
CGTTTGAGTTCGGCCAACTCGAAGGACCCATTTTATAAGGCCGCATGGAGATAGGAGCCGTTCAGGTTCAAGCTCAATCACAAACTCAACCTCACGATCCGGAGGCATACGGCAACTCTTGAAAAACATCTGGAACTCACGGACCACCGGTACACTGAATAGCTTCCATAACATCATTATTGAGCCGCCAAAGAAAAATTTGGACAGCAGGAGTCGGACTTGGAGAAAAACTATATGGCCTTGTGAATCTTGAGGAAACGGCGTTCAAGACAATCAATCACAGCTGCATTTCTTAACCAATCCATGCCCAAGATGACATCAATGTCGAATTGCCTAGAAGAATTAAGGGCGCCGAACGAAGAGCCACCAATCTCAATTTGATTGCCATGGCTGATATGAGCAGCCCTCATGTTTGAACAGGAGATAGCACCACAGACGGCGTGATAAAGGAACCCTATCCGGTCATGCTCTTGTGCAAACTTATGCGAAACAAAAGAATGCGATGCACGAATCAAACAAAACTCGTGCGAGGTGAGTTAACGGGAAGCATACCCATCACAACTCGGTGCATGCTCGGCTTGAGTGGCGTTGACCATTAGCACGAACAACATGAACCGGGCTTAGTGTTGATGTTGAGAGCCGAGGTGGTGGTGCACGAACCATAGGAGAGCTTCTGCAGATCTTGGCGGGGGTGGAGGAGAGCTTTGTTCTTCAGCAGACGATTCGATTGAGATGTCAGATCTCCACACGTGAAGCGAGCACCGGTGGGCGTGGAGCAACGTAGCTGGGACTCGCCAGCGCTCAGGTAGTGGTGGTTGTAGCCCACAGGAGCCGCAGTGATGGAGTTTAGTGGCCTTGACGCGTAACTTGCGGTCTTGGTGGAGCCGGGAGGCGGTGGGGTGTTAGGAACCCGGACACGCCGCTTAGAAGGAGCTGCCATAATCAAGAGCTTGATGCATCCGGTTGTGTTTCTTGGACTCCTCAAACACTTGCCTTGCTTCCTCTTGCAAAGCTGTCTTGTAGTTCGGAAAGGTCGGCCTTGCATGTGTGATTGCATACTTGATCGATGCATTGAGCCCTTGCGAACCTCTTACGCTTCTTCTTGTCATCGGATACCTCATCGCCACCATAACGAGATAGATTCATGAAGTTCTGATGTAGGTGTTGGCGTTATCATTTCCACCTTAAGGTTGAGAAAAGCTTCCTTCATCCTTTCCATAACAATTTCTCATAGAAGCGCTCCTTGAACGCTCGATGAACCTTTCCCAAGTAGGCGAAAACCGTGCAGCTTGCCTTCAAGTAATTTTCCCACCAGAGGCATCTCCCTTGAAGGTGAGTAGCACACTTGACCCACTCACCTTTCGGGAACATCAGCGATCTCGAGCAACCTTGACATCTCACGCAGCCAATCATCCGCGTCCGGTGGTCGATCGAAAACATCAAAGACGAGGGTTGAATTTCGGAAGCTTTTGATGTCTCCTCGCTTGGGAGGTGGAGGTAGTGGAGCAAACTCGTTCCTCGACACTCTCCTCAAAGCGCTGGTTCTGCATTGCCGCCAAAGCATTAGCGATGTTTGTGTGGAGCGGCTTTAGGTGGTATGTCCTCATCGAGCGTGGTGGAGCCATCCTGTGATTGATATAAAACTTAAGTCCGTACTAGAATGGAGAATAATAATAATCCAAAATAGTACCAAGATGGAATTAACCAAGATTAAAGGATACAATTACTAAGATGATATTAAAATATCAACAAAGTTCAAAGCACCTAAAGATATTAAGCATATCGCACGGTGAAAAAGTGTGGTACACAAATATATCAAAGAAAAATTTTCCACAAATTTGGCATTAAAATACCAATAGATGCATAAAATTACTTAACGAATCAAGATTAGTGACTCTACCGATTCAATATACAAAAGCGAATGATAAGAGTAGTGGTATGGTCGACTCCATCCCGCACTCAAATCATTACTCCGCACATGAACAAGTGGAACACATATCCTAACCCCTTCTTCTCACGTTGAACCTAAAGATTGGTAACTACGAGCGAACACCCCAAACAAGATAACGTCGGATACAAAGAGTAAGGCAGTTCGTCGGTTTGCAAAAGCCTGTCGGTATGGAATGTACCAGATTGATAACCAAAGGCTGATTAGATAACAACTTGGATGCAACAGATAGACAAGGAATTACACACACACACACACACACAACCTATGGTACTACGGAAACCCAGAACACGTGAATCCTAGTTTGAATTTTAAGAAGAGGATTGAAAACGTTGCACTTCCTTACTAGAAAAGGATGGGTGGGTGGGTAAGAAGAAAAGTGGAAGCAGTCCTACTCTCGCGTTTTGTTTTTCACTAGTATACATAACTACCAAAAATATTTACTAGACTGACAACGACCGTTTGGCTGAGACCCTGAAGGTCGGTATGGCTCTGATACCAATTGTAACTACCTCGGTGAATTACGCTCCTAGATACAAGCCTAGATGAGCGGTAGTGGTTGAAATAGTACGGGGAGGCCCCAAAAGCCACTCACGGGTAGACCTTTCGGCCGTCCCAACCACTTCCAACTCAACGGGACACATGCAGGCGGCGTGTCGGCGAAGGATCAACTACATACACAAATGAGTATGTATGCAAGCCACCATACAAGAGTACATCGAGCCATACCATCTAGAAAGAAAGGAAATATAGCAACATACGGCAAGATTCAAATGACCTAGATAGATATAATATTTTAGGATAGTTCCTCATACATCACACATCGAGTATCAAGCGGGCGGCAAAACAAAGTCCGAAACGGATAAGAAGCAAATCGGCATAAGATGCCATAGAACTAAGCACATCCCGCCCACGGATCTCACGGATCCCGTTCCCGAATCTCTACACGAGCGATCGTTGCCCACATCATCAGCCTCTTCCACCCGATATCCGTCCTGCGGTGTACTGTTCATCTAAACCAATAATTTATCGTGTGAGACCCTAAGGTATTTCGGCAAGTCTTAATGCCTCTAAAGGGGACACAACCAGGGTGACGCAATTGCGTGAAAAGATAAACCCTAGCAGTTCTATAGATACGCTAACCATCCGCCTAACCAATGATAGACGGATGTCCGTGAATTAAGGACAACGGTTAATGATAATTTCATCAGATCCATCCTCCTCCTAAACGAGCGAGCGGACGAACAACCCCATCCGTTGGCAGTTTTATTAACCATTCCATGAGTATTGCACTATTTACTAGTCAATTACTTAGTCGATTAAAGCGGTACTTTAGTTATGCTTGTCTATGATCGAGAACGTGCTCCAAGTCGTCCATAACCGCGGACACGGCTTTCGAAAGTTTTAACCGTCCGGGGTGCACAAATAAACACACTCGATCAAACTCGGAAAAACCAAATCAAAACCCAACGAGGCCTTCACGACAAAGCAATCACGATTGAAATATTTGAGGCCACCCCTTGAGTACACCGCGAAGTTAGTGACTTGAGACGGCCCGAGGTTTGTGGGGCGGTACAGAGCGATAGGAACCCAAAAGGGCTTGTCGATACGTAAACGGGTCACAATTCCTAAGTCTGATGTGCTCCTCGCACAATTGTAAATAAACGATAGCATGGCATAAGTACAGGATAGTAAATAAAACCTCAAACTAGTTTTTGGCCCCAAGAAATAAGAAGAATCAAGCTCGCTCGGGGGTCCCATAAGCCTCCCGGATGTGGATAGCGAATAATCTTGGAACAGGAATCAAGTACTCGGGGTCTTACGGGACAAAAATGAGCAGGAAAAACCAAATAGCAAATGTTGCTCACCGGTGCCACTTTCATTAGTTATCCCATTACTACTCAGGTTAAGTTGTTTAGGTACCTCGTTATCCATCAGACACTCACAAACCCTACACATCTTTGTTCTCACTTCGCATGGCTCAAACAACTCCTGTAGTAATGGCTCATGGGATGGAGGAACAAGCTTGGTGGGGTTTAAAGTAAAGGCCATGCTTTACTTGGGATTCAATTTAATGCAATCTCGACTCAATGATGCAAGAATAAGATAGAGGCAATAGATACTATATGTATGCAAGCATGTGGTAGTGCTTGCCTGGCAACTCAGTTGAAGCGAGAGACGGATCTGGGTAGTGCTCCTAGTTCTCTTGATATATCCCCTGCTCAGTGTCTATTCGAAGAAGAACCAAACAAACAAGGGCCAACATAAATAAAGAGCGCAAGAATATGAATAAAATGCGACAAGCAAACAATCATGCCATGATGAATGATGCACAATTTGCATGGCAATAAAGTAGCATGGCATGGGTGAGGTGTAGAACACAAGTAACATTTTTATGGGGTTTTGGTCCCATTTTATTGTCATATTAGTTGCTGTATACTTTATATTTATATGATGCATGCTGCAATTGAAGTCATGGATAGCATAAACAGAAAGGTCTCGTCGAGCTGATCATTTTAGACATATCATTTGTTAAATTCGGAGTTATACATCGAAAGTTATTAATTTATTAAGTTCCAGTGGCATTTGTTGTAATTTACTCAACTTGGAATTTTAAAAGTGCAAAAGGTAATTTGAATAGCATATTTGAAATCCTCACATTTTTCTGATTCAAAAACATATATTATTTGTATTATTTGGATTAATATTTGAAAAGTTATTTAAAAACAGAATTATATTTGAATTTGAAATAATTAGGAAAAGATTTGAATTTAATGATTCAGAAAAACTTTTATACTCAGTCTAATCTAGCCACTGACGCTACAGGTGGGGCCAGGATGACTGGGTAACAAGCGCCTGAAAGCTTTTTACAGTGGCCTCTCTAGCCTAAGCGGATGACATGCGGCCCGAAGCCTGCGGTCCCACAAGCCAGGTGGTTGGGCGAGGCTGCCCACGCAATGAGGGGCTGAGTTAGGGCTAGAATACTCAGAGGGCTCTCCGGAAAAAAGGGCTGGTGGGACCTCACGCATCAGTTTGAGACGAGGAAACAAAAGGGTTATCCGTAAAGCGCCACGTCTTGTTCCTCTTCCCCTTGTGATCGAGATCGATCGCTGCAACCTGGCGGGATTGAACACAGAACGTGCGGCAGCGCTGAAGCGGCGTGCGGTGGCTTGGGCTAGGTGCGGGAGAGCGGGGCCTAGATAGGGTTTGCTATCTGGCGGAAGCTAAGCAGACAGACGTCTGTGGCCAGCAGAGGGTGCTCGATGAAACTTCCGGCGAGGCTAGGGTGTTCTGAGGCGAGCGTGTCCGGGGTCATGGGCTCACCGGGAAGTCGTTGGTGGCGTTGGATCGGGTCGGCGAGCAGCGGATCGACGACGGGGCAGACGCCGGGCGTAGCTAGGGTTTCGGCCGGCGCGGCGCTGGTTCTGGCGGCTCCGGTCCTCCTCCTCCTCGACGGCGAGCAGCGGCGACGAGGGACCTTCTCGATCTCCCGAGTCACACCACGGACGCAGCTCGGCAGGATCAGCGGGGCGTGGAGGGCCGGTGGGCGGCTAAGTGGCGGTGGCGGTGGAGAAAGAGGGAGAGAGGGGAGGCTATGGGGAGGATCTGAGCGAGGTAGCAGGGCGAGGCAAAGGGGTGGATAGGATCGGAGGGAGAGGTTAGTTGGCGTGGTGGAGGGGAAATGTGGCGTCGGCCACCTTTTCTTCTCCTTCACGTGCTCGGTCGGTTCGGCCAGGGCAGGGCAGGCGCATGGGGAGCTGGCAGGTGGGGTAGGATGGTCTGGGAGGCAGGGGCAGGCTCGGGCTAGGGCCCCAAGGCAGAGAGGGAGGGAGCTGGAGAGAGAGGGGGTAGCCTCGGGTAGGTTAGAGCTAGGCTCGGGTAGATCTAGGTTTGGATCTAGGTTAGGGTTTGGGGGTTGGTAGCTAGGGCAGGGAGAGGTGGCCAGGGAGAGAGGGTGGCCGGTGGGGCTAGCTAGGTGAGAGAGGGAGGGAAGGCCGAGAGAGAGGGGGGCATGTTAGCTAGGGTTTGGTTATGGTGGGATTTAAGGAGAGAGGGGGGTGTCTGAGGGTTTAGGTTTAGAGAGGGGGGAAAGGTTAGATGCTAGGGTGTTCTTTTGTCAAGATCAAACCAAGCACCAACCAAACCCCAACAAGACCAAGACTAGAAAAGGGAGGAAAAGGTGATGATGGTAAGGATGGGTATGGTGATGAGGTTTAGGCATGATCAAACAAAACCAAGCCTAAGGGGTAGAGAGATGATCCATTTAAAATCAAATAAAAATCAAATGTCAAGCTAAAGGGGTACTTGCATGGGCCATGCATAATTAATTAATACCATGTTTATCTTTGTGAAAACAAGATTATTTACATGGCATTTTCTTATGCATTCCAAAATGTGGAGTAAGGCCCAAGCAAAAGAATTTAGAAAGAATTCCAAGTGGAGTATAAGGAGATGATCACATTGGATTATATTTGGGACTTGCTAGTGTGTATATGCCAATAGGTATTTAATAAGCCCACAAAAATATCCCAACATGATGATAACCCCAAAATCACACATATGGAAGCTAGGAAAAGGGGTCCCACTCACAAGGCATGCAAAGGTGGCCATGTGTCTCTCATGTACCAATAATGTGAAAACAAAATGATGCCAAGATGAGAACATGTGGAAAAGAATTGGATCCATCCCAACCCACATGAGCTAGAAGTAAAACCCATAAATGCCAAGCTCATATTTAGTTGGATGGTGGAATTATAAGGTGGTGAAAGAAAGGTGGTGGAGTTAATAAGAGATATGCACCCAACTCAACCTGGGCATTAAACAATATATCAAGAACCAAATACAATATCAAGAGGAAAATACAATTAATAATGCATATGAGATAAGAACCAAATGAAAAGGGTTTTATATGATGCTCAAATGCAAGGAGACATGATGACATGAGCATGATATCATGATGATGCAACAATTATATATTTGAAGTAGCCATTATATTACTAGACCAAGTGGCATTACAGGTGTTAGACAACTGGGATGCTACATCCGCACATCTGTGGCTCACATGGTTGAAGTGCCCCACGGGTAAAATAGGCGTGGCTCACCTGTGGGTAGTGCCCTACTAGTAACTAGAACAACTATGGCGCACATGGGGTATGTGTGCCACAGATATGTATGGGACAGGGGCCTGCCAGCCGCATGCCACGTACCCGTAGCGCACATAGGGTAGGTGCGCTACGGTTGTGGCAAGTTCTGTGGCGCACTATGCCATGTGCGACACAGTTGTGGCAAGTTCTGTGGCGCACTATGCCATGTGCGTCACGGATGTATAAACTTAGTAGTAGGGAAACTTGCCCTAGTGCCCTACGCCTAACTATCCTGCACCAACTCCACACCCCCCCGTGGATCGCCTTTTTAGCCTTTGCAAAGAATAAAAGAAAATGATAAACACCTCAAAAAATTAAATCCTTTCATATTTAGGAAGATAATGTGGTATAGTTTCTAGGAAAATTAACAAACATGAGTTTTGACTTTTTCTGCAAAAAAAAAGAGGGCGACTTACCCGTAGCGCACCTCCACCTAGTGCGCCACGGATAAGCTTGGGCGGGATTCAAATTTGAATCCCCACCACGCCCTCCTCCCTTTTCCTTTCCCCTTTTCCCTTCCCCTTTTCCCTCTTCCTCTCCCTTTCCCTTCTCCTTCTTCCTTCTTCCTTCTCCTCTCCTTGCAGTGATGGCGCGACGTCGACCTCCTTCTCCTCCTCCTCGCAGTGACAACGGGCGACGGCGGTGCAACGGTGGCCTCCTTATCCTCCTCCTCGCAGTGACAATGGGCGACGACGGCATCCTTCTCCTCACCGACCTCCCTTCCTCCCTCTCTTCCTCCATCTCTTCCTACCTTCCTCTCTTCCTCCATCTCTTCCTTCCTCCCTCTCTTCCTCCATCTCTTCCTTCCTCCCTCTCTTCCTACCTTCCTTTCTCCAACCACACCCTTTCTACCACCTCGGCCGACGAGGACTAGGCTGACCACGACCCTCCGCACCTCCTGCCACGGCCATGCTCGGCGAGGTGACACGACAGAGGCGATGCACACCGATTGCTTTTGCAATTCAAAGCGAGGTGTTTTGCATTTTTGTTTTTGAAAAACACATCCGTGGCGCACTGAAAAGGCCTTACATGGCGCACTACCGGTCGCCACGCCTATCTCGACACAACCGTGGCGCACCATGCAGTGCGCCACGGCTACGATATAGCCGTAGCGTGAGGCCCGTGGCGCACTTCTAGTGCGCCACAGAAGGCCTTTTCAGGTGCGCCACGAACAAACGTTTTTCTAGTAGTGTTGGGGCATAACTACCCCCCATCTATAAGTCCAGGCATCCTTCTGTGTAGAGAGTGGGTTAGCCACCATCACATTCTGAAGCCAGATCCTGAAAAGCCTCAACAGATAGAGGCAAATAGAATAAATCATGGATAGCATCAGAAGAATAAACCTGGACAGCTGACAAATTTTCATTGAGCACAAAGGAGAAAAGTTTTGGATATCTTTCTTTTAAAGGCCTGGTGGATCCATTTAGTTCCCAATTATCTGACCAAAACAGAAAAGAATCCCCTCTACCGTGCACTACCGCCACCCCTCTAAAATTAAACACTTGTTTCAAAACATCTTTCCACCAAAAAGAACCACACAAGTTCTCAGCATGAGGCACCTTATCTATGTAATAGGCATGTTTCACTAATTGGACCCAAGGTATATCTTTACTATTGTAATATTTATCCAGAAATTTAATGAGCAGAGATGCATTCTTCTTCTGAAAATCGATAACAGCAGGTCCACCTTTTTTCCTTTGGCAAACAAACAATGTCCCATGCAGCTAAAGCAGGCTTTGGCTCATCATGTTTCTTCCGCCAAAGGCATTTCTTGAGTATGCGATCTAACTGCTTAGTTAATCCTTTAGCCAGTTGCAGGGAACTTAGAAAGTGTAGTGGCATAGAAGACAAGACAGAATTAATGAGCTGTAATCTAGCCCCTGAGATAAAAAAAACTAGAGCTAGAAGTGAGTTTCCTTTCAAGTCTACACACCAAAGGTTGCATTTCAGCTATAGTTGGTATAGTAGTGCCCAAAGGTAGCCCCAAGTAGGTGAAAGGCATAGACCCCACAAGACATCCAAACTCTTCTGCCAGCTCCTTTACTTGGTCTTCATGGACATTGATGGGAACCAACATCGATTTGCTAAAATTAATTTTAAGGCCAGTAGAAAGTGCAAATTTATGCAATAAAACCTTCAATGCCCTAAGTTGATTCATATCAGCAGGCATAATCATCAAAGTGTCATCTGCATACTATATTATTGGGTAGTCATTCTCATTGGTAGCAATAGGCAAACTGATACCACTAGTGCATAATAGCTCATTCACTGCAGATTGGAGTAGATCAGATCCCAGAGTATATAAAATTGGAGACAAAGGGTCTACCTGTCGAAGACCCCTCTTGCATTTAAACTGCTTACCAGGGATCCCATTGAGCAGAATAGCAGAGTTGCCAGATGACAGAATTGCTTTCATCCAGCCAATCCAAACTGAATTAAAGCCTTTATGCTTCATAATTTCCAAGATAGCCTCATGCTCAATGGTATTAAAAGCCTTAGCAAAGTCTAGTTTTAAAATAATTATAGGCTTCTTAGAGGTACGACAGAGAAACAAATACTCAAAAGCCCAAGCCAGGCAATCTTGAATTGACCTATTCCTTAGAAACCCATACTGATTTTTGTGAATACAATCCAAAATCTTATCCTGGAGCCTATTGGCAACCAGTTTAGTTAAGAACTTGAGAACACATTGGTTAGAGATATTGGCCGAAAGTCATTAACCTCAATAGGAGCATGCTTTTTAGGAATAAGAGTAATAAATGAACCATTAATATTCTCAAGTTTTAGAGTTCCTTTATGAAAATCCTTGGAAATTTGGTAAAAATCAGACTGAATGATAGGCCAGCACCTCTTGACAAAAAGGCCATTAAAACCATCCGGCCTAGGAGCACGATCAACAGGCATTGAGGTCACCACCTCATCCATCTCCTTCTTAGTAAAAGGAATAGTCAGTTCATCCAACCCCTCCACTTTTTGTAAAAGATTACCTAAATCAAATTGCATAGATATCCCCTCAGAACATCCCATTTTATCTTTATAACTCTGCCATAATAACCCAGCCATAGACTCATGATCAGAGTGTTTAACCCCATTATCATCTCTTAAGACAGAAATGGCATTTCTTCTATATCGTTCAGTAGCCATCGCGTGGAAAAATTTAGTGTTGTCTTCCCCTTGTTGTATCCATCGGATTGTACATCTTTTACGCCAGTAATTACACTCTGCAAGTAATAACCTGTCCAGGTGCACCTTCACAATCTTCCTGAAGTTGAACTCAGTACGAAACAGAGGCCTAAGCTCCTCAAGAGAATCAAAATAAAAAATGACCTCATTGCCTTTTTTGATTAGCCATTTCAGTTTAGAGAGACTGGTGTGCCATTTCCTCAGATCATGTCTCAGAGTTTTAAGTTTATCCACTAGAATGGCCGAACTATATGCTTTAAAAGACTGCTTACTCCAAGAAGAGGTCACACAATCTTGGAACCCAGGTAGATCAACCCAGAAGTTATCAAACCTAAAAATCTTAGCTTTAGGTATATTGGTATCAATATTAACCACACATGGAGTATGATCAGACCCAGTTCTAGCCAACGGTAGGACCATAGAATTAGGATAATCAGATACCCAATTAGTGCTAGTGAAAAACCAATCCAACTGTTCTAGCAAAGACATGCTTTGCATATTATACCAAGTGTATGCACGACCTTTTAAAGGCAATTCAAGCAATCCCAGGTGTCCAATGATCTCATTAAAAAGGAACACATCATTTAAATCTCCACTAGGTCTATTTCTGTTATCAGGTGCTCTAATGAAGTTAAAATCCCTAATAAGCAACCAATTCTCATTTGAAGGAATATGTAAATTATATATCCAGGAGACAAACTAATCTCTCTCTACCCCAGTACATGGCCCATACACAGAAACAAGCATCCATGAATCATTATTATGTGATGATGTGAATCTGATGATCACACCAAAACGCTGAGTATCAACCAATATGCCATTAAAAATTTCAGAGTTCCATAGAATAATAATTCCCCCCGAGGCACCAATAGAAGGTGCATAAGCAAAATTATCAAACCTCTTGGGGAAAAATTTGCGAATAAAACGCCAATCAAAAGATTCACATTTGGTTTCTTGCAGACAAATTATGTCACATTCACTCTCATTAATCTTATTAAAAACTGCTCTTTTCCTATCATCAGCATTAAGCCCTCTCACATTCCAACATAGTACACGCCATTTCCTCTTAGTAATGTGATTCATTAAAAACAAAAGCTGTTCGAGGACACAACTTGAGACATAGTTTCAAGTACCACATACCACTGGCCACAGAGCACAAACCATAAACAGATCGTAATACTGACACTGATAATGACATAACTGTCCTAACCTGACACCGAACAAAGACATAGACAACTCCTGACACTGACTTGAAATACTGACTGGACAAACTTGGTTCAAAATAAAGACAGACAGACTGTGATATACCATTTATGGATAATGGTCTAACCCTCCAAAAGCTGCACCTACACATAACTAAACTTTGTCCTTCTTGTCATTATGATTGGCTTCAAGCTTCTCCTTCGTGAGGTCCTGCTGATCAATTCCAAGCTATGACCCCACAGCCTGCATTATATGCAAAGGGGTAACCGGTAAAGGCATCTCCTGAGACAGATCTATGTCATCATCCCCCTCTGAACTTGGATCTGATAAGTGTGGTACTAGCAAGGCCGCATGTCCACGCTTCTTAGGTCTTGTAGGAGTATCAGTAACAGACTTTGGCCTCATCCCTTGAGAAGCAAGCAAACTTCTGGTGAATCTTCTCTCAGAAGATTGAACAATCAATTTCTTCTTCTTCTTCATAACCTTGGCTTTAGGAGTACTCTCAGTAGATGCCAAGAAAATTGGATCCCTCTGATCAGGATACACCTGCAAAGCAATCTGAGTCTCAACTGGCTTTTGCTTGTAAATCTTAAAAACTTCGTCACTTGAGGGCATTTTAGCACAGGTGGGAGGAACCCAACCTTGTTGAAACAGATCAGTCCAAGGAAAGAAAGCTGCAGACCAAGATCTCTTAGCTTTCAACATCTGAAAAGGAGGTAACTGCAATGCTAAGGGTAGCTGAGAAGACAAAATCATTGGGTGCATTCCATCAAAGATCCTTCTCCATAACATATCAGGAGGCAGAACAGGTCCAACAGTATGCTGTACATGTCCCACATGCAAAAAATCATAAAAAACTTGGTTAGGTCCAATTGGCCCCAAAGTGTTGTTATTTGCCACTTGCACCAAACCCAACTGAAGCTCCTGTCCAACAGGAGCCACTTCTGAAGAGTTTGCTTGTACAGAGTCCTCAACCACAATAGATTCTTGGGAATCCTGAGCTTCCTGATCCTCTGCCATATTATTTTGATTCAGTGGATCTTGCCCATTAGCCCCATGATTCTCATTATTATCTTGCCAATGAGCATGATCCCAACCAATTTCTGGGAATTGAGGTCCCACCCACAAATTGTTATTAGCAGCCAAATCACTAGGGAGGGGGTGTGGGTTGCCATCAGGAGGCATCTGATCCATGTCCGGAGGCAGGTTATCAGCAAAGTGAGCCGAGAGAATAAAAACAGCAGCAATCCAAGACTCAATAACCCCTCCCACTGAGGCAAATTTACCAAAATACACATCACGAGGCACCAAAGCAGGGGCAGGGAAAGAAGCATAAACGAGAACCCTATCCTTGATTGGGTCATTATTATTCCAGTAGTGAAATTTTCCAAAAGTGGAGATAGCATTAGCAATGTGCTCATCAGTTCTGTAATCTGGGGGCACCCCCAAAAACATCAGCCAACCATGTCTAAAACCATGTTCAGCTCTGTGGCTCTCCGTATCATTAGAGAAAACAAATCTGACAAAGCTGTCGTTCAACTGATAATGACCATGGTTAACAAGAGCATGACATGCATTGGGACCACTAAGTTGGAACAGACCAACACCAAAGACACTAGGCTGATCCTCCACCACATGGTGATTAAGCGCACCAACCAGAAATTGATGGACCTGATTCCTCCAATTATCAATGAGAGCTGCAGGCGGCCTCGGTTCCACAATGGCGACCACCCAAGATTGATGCATGGGAGTGGGGTCTTGTGTAGCATAGTAGAAAGAGCGAGGCAACCTGGTTACTCCATCATCAATGATATCATGTCCCCATGGTAGCCAGACCAAGGGATCCACTTCCCAACTCGCCATAGGAACAGAGCGATCTGGAGGAAGAGGAGAGGGTAGGGGCGGCGGAGAGTTCTGCGGAGCACACGCTTCAGAAGCGACAAAACCTTTAGAAGTTGTAACGACCGGGGTCTTCAGAACGGACTCTCTAGAGTCAGGGTCAGGACGGTCAGCACAAGATTTTTTAGGAACCGACCTTTGCAAACTTGAAGAGAAACGGTTTAGACATGCCCGTTTAACATGACCATAATTGAAACATTGTTTACACCTGATTTGACGCTTATGGCCCATACTCAAGCATTTGCTGTAGTCCCAAGCTCTAAACACAATATCATCAACAACATCTTCAAAGCCCGTGGGATCCAAATAAGTATCTTCATCAGACTCTTTTAAATCAACCATATCGGTGACAGCAGTAGTGGAATTAAGGATTCGAACCGAAGCCTCCGAAACAACACCATCTAAACTAACCGAAGAAACTGGATCACTCTTGTTTTCAGAAACTTTAAGAGCATAACCCTTGCAGGCAAGGTAAAACAGATCCTCGGCAAAGATAAGACGCCTAGATCTTGAAGCATTGGACTTAATAATAGATTGAGGCTTCCCCTTATAAAGATCTTGAAGACCAAGTTGCACCCTTATTTTGGAGGGACTGACTAAAGTCCATTCCATATCATATTCCAACTGCCATTCTTTGAATTCTCTTAGCCAGTTGGGCCCACCACGACCCCAAAGATGAAAGAAGCATTTAAACTTGGAGCAAACATATTTCCTCATTTTGAGAATGTGAAAACCCACAACCTTAGAAGCCACACAGAATGAGAAAACTCTGTCACGAAGCAATGAGACCTTAAAAAGCTTGCCAACCCCTCCAATAACTGATTCCAGAGCCAAACTGACAGTGAGCTCATCCAATTTGAAACAAGCTCGCCCAAATGAAATCACAAGAATGAAATTCCTAGCCTTGTCCGATGGGTGCACCTCAGAATGGAATTTAAACCACGCATCTCTTGAAAAATTAATGCCATGAGATACATTTAATTCCAGCGAGATCGGAACATCATTAAAAGAGGAGGAAGCATCATCAGATAAATTAGACTGAACCCTATCAATAATCTCCGTTGAAGGCAAAAAACAGTCCAGATCCCTGACCGAATCATAAACAATAAGACCAATATGAACCACGTGCTCAGGAAAATAAAGCTTTTCACCAATGCTGAAATTGGATCTAGGAGGCACTAAAAGATGTCCAACACGATATCCCTTTTCATTGAAAAGAGAAATTTTACCGCTTTTCGAACACAGCTCAAGAGTACCATCATAAGCCTTCATTCTGCCATGATCCAGATCATGTAACATAGAGTAAGAGATCTTCCTGAAGGGTTTCGCGGCATAGTAAATCAAAATTTTCTACGGATGCGAACAGAGGGAAAGCCAAGATCTAATCTAGGAGATGCAATCAACGAGAGAGATTGTATTAGATATTCATACCCTTGAAGATTCGCACAGCGGAATGTTCATCGGAACATGGGTGATGTAGTCGTACTCGCTTCTCCTCCTCGCGATCCGATCCGATCTAGCACCACAAGTGGCGGTGCCTCCGTGAGATGCACACGTGCAGCACCTCGACGTCTCCTCCTTCCTCGGACCAGCGAGTATGGTGGAGAGATAGATTGGATCTACAACACGACGGCGTGGTGTATATGGTGGAGAATTTCTGCTGCAGGGCTTCGCCTACAAACAGTCGGGAGGGAGAGAGGAAGGTAGCAAGGCTGCTAGGGCTTGGAGGAAGGTGTGTAGTAGGGGGAGGGGGCGCACCACCCCTCTATATATAGAGGGGGGCGGCCAGCCCTTGCCCCTCCTCCAAGCCTATCTCTAGTTTAAACAATTTAAACTCTCCCTTATCTAGAAATCCTATCTCTAGTTTAAACGATTTAAACTCTCCCTTATCTAGAAATTCTATCCCGAGATTTAAACGAGTCAAATCTCTCTAGAATCGGCTGGGCCCTATGGGTCCTTGTGCCCCTGGCCCAATGCGGCCAGGACACGCCCTCATAGGCCCATGCCCCATCCCGGAAGGTGGGGCCACGTTGGTCCCCTTTCGGAAGGTTCTAGAAGCTTCCGGTACAATACCGATTAACCTTAACAATTCGAACTCCAAAACTAATCGCCTTATATGAATCTTATTCTCCGACCATTCCGAACCTCTCGTGATATCCCGGATCCCATCCGAGACTCAACAAAAATTCATAAACCAATTATCCAATCTATCCTAGCGTCGAGATACGTTAAGTGTGTGACCTGCGGGTTCGAGAATATGAGACATGATCTTCTATCAATAATCGGCAGGGTGCAGGCACCCATATTGACTCCCACACATTCATCGATGATCATATCGGATGAACCACGATGCCAGGATTCAATCAATCCCATATATATATTCCCTTTGTCTCGTGATATTTTACTTGCCCGAGATTTGATCGTTGCATCGTCATACCTAGTTCAATCTCGTTCACGAAGTACTTTACTCGCCGTAATCCGATATCACTTTGTGATTAACTCCTTAACCACATGCTTGGAAGCGGTGTTGATATCGATTACGAGTGGGACCAAAGTATATCTCTCCGACTTGGGAGGACAAATTCCATCTCGATACATACAACCCAATGATACTTTCCGATCACCGAGAGACACATTTATGATCACCCTCTCATAGGATGACGTTTGATGACCTCAAAGCTTTCTTCGGTACCGGGGAGTTGCATTATCTCATGGTCTAAGAAATACAATATTTGACATAGGAAAAGCTTCAAAGATGAACACGATGAAACGATCTAATTGCTTCGCTTAGTTTGGAGTGCATCCACCATATCATTCTCCCAATGATATGATCTCATTATCAATTGACAACTCATGTCTATGGTTAGGAAACCTTAACCATCATTGATCAATGAGCTAGTCCATAGAGGCGTACTAGGGACACGGTGTTGTTCACAAACCACACAAGTATTAAAGTTTCCGCTTAATACAATTCTAGCATGGAATATAAACTTTATCATGAACAAGAATTATAATAATAACATCTTTATTATTGCCTCTATGGCATAATTCCAACAGTCTCCCACTTGCACTAGAGTCAATAATCTAGTTTACATTTGGCAACAATCTCACACCCATGGCACTGAGGTGTTGATCATGTTTTACACGTGGAAGAGGTTTAGACAATGGATCTGCGACATTCAGATCCGTATGTACTTTGCTAATCTTGATCTCCATACGCTATATAATCTCGGATTATATGAAACTTCTTGATTGATATGCTTGGTCTTTGGATGATATCTTGGTTCCTTAGCGAGTGCTATGGCGCCAGTGTTGTCACACAATATCTCCTGTGGGTCCAATGCACTTGGAACCACGCCAAGCTCAGTGATGAAGTTTCTGATCCAAACTCCTTCACTTCACGCTTCGCAGCCATGTATTCCGCTTCTCAGAGATCCCGCGATCACGCTTTGCTTGCGACTTCTCGACTCACAGCTCCTCCATTCAAAATATACACGTATCACGTCGAGATTTAGAATCATCCTTGTTGGTGTCGAAACTAGCATCGGCGTAACCTTTTACGACAAGCTGTTCATCACCCCCATAGACTAAGAACATTTCTTTAGTTCTATTTAGGTACTTTAGGATGTTCTTCACGGTGTCGATGTTCCACTCGGATCACTTTGATATCTGCGTCAAACTAAGAGCATTGGACACATCCGTCTAGTACAAAGATGGCATACATGATGGAACCTATGGCGAGGCATAAGGCACTTTGCTCATAGCTTCCCTATCATTTACCGTAGCTGGACACCGAGCCTTGCTCAATATCTTACACGACAACATAGGCCTTTGAACCTTTCTTTGCCTTACCCATTACGAACCTTTTGAACTTTGTCTAGGTATGTACTCGCTTAAAGCTATCAGCGTCTTTGTCTATCTCTATAGATCTTGATGCCCAATATATAAGCAGCTTCACCTAGGTCTTTCATTGAAAACACATGTTCAAATAACTCTTCACATCGTTAAGCATGTTGATGTCATTTCCAATAATCAATATGTCATCCACATATAGTACCGAAGCGTCACCGAGCTCCCACTCACTTTCTTGTAGATACAAGCTTCAGAGCAATTTGGAACAAATCCAAAGCTCTTGATCACTTGATCAAAACGAAGGTTCCAACTCCGAGATGCTTGCTTGGTCCATAAATGGAACGTGAAGTTTGCATACTTTACTAGCATCCTTAGGATCGACAAAACCTTCGGGTTGCATCATATACAACTCTTCATCAATGTTCCCATTGAGGAAAGCGATCTTGACATCCATCGCCATATTTCATAATCATGAAACGCAGCAATTGCTAATAAAATCCGAATGGACTTAAACATCGCTACGGAGAGAAAGTCTCATCGTAGTCAACACCTTGAACTTGTCGAAAACCTTTGCGACAAGCCGCTTTTATAAACGGTAACATTACCATCCGCGTCCGCTTTCTTCTTGAAGATCCATTTGCACTCAACGGCCTTTCGCCGCTAGGAGGGTCCACCAAAGTCCATACTTGGTTTTCGCTCATGGATCCCAATTCGGATTTCATGGCTTCTAGCCATTTCTCGAGTCCGGCTCATCATCGCTTCCTCATAGTTCATAGGTTCCTGTCTTCTACTAACAAGACAAAGACAGTTGTCGTACCACTCGGGAGGGGCACGCGACCTTGTCGACTGCGACGTTCGATGGCGAGATCGTCAAGCTTCATGGTCCTTGTCATTAGCTTCCTCTATTGTTGGTGCAAAGACCTTGGAACAATTTCAGGTGCGCTACTCTCCAATTCAAGAGAAGGTTCAATAACCTCGTCAAGCTCTACTTTCCTCCCACTCACTTCTTTCGAGAGAAACTCCTTCTCAAGAAAGGAACCGTTCTTCTTGACAAACACTTTGCCTTCGGTTCTGTGATAGAAGGTATACCCAATAGTTTCCTTAGGGTATCCTATGAAGACGCATTTCTTCGCTTTGGGTTCGAGCTTGTCGGCATCAACTTCTTGACATAAGCCGCATCCCCAAACTTTAAGAAACGACAACTTAGGTTTAGCACCAAACCACAGTTCATACGGTGTCGTCTCAGCGGATTTAGATGGAGCCCTATTTAAAGTGAATGCAGCGGTTTCTAATGCATAACCCCAAAATGATAACGGCAAATCAAGAAGAGACATCATTGATCGGACCATATGTAATAGGGTTCGATTCCGGCTCGAACACACCATTGCGTTGTGGTGTTCCGGTTGGCGTGAGTTGTGAAACGATTCCACTTGCTTTAAGATGCGTGAGAAAATCATAACTCAAATATTCACCTCCACGATCGGATCGTAGAAACTTAATCTTTCGTTACAATGGTTCTCCACTTCATTCGAAATTCTTTGAACTTTTCAAACGTTTGATTTATGTTTCATTAAATAGATATACCCATATCTACTTAAGTCATCGGTAAAAGTGAGAAAATAGCGATATCCACCGCGCGTCAAAACACTCATCGGTCCGCATACATCGGTATGTATGATTTCCAACAAGTCTGTTGCTCGCTCCATCATACCGAGAACGGGTTTTGATCATCTTGCCCATGAGGCATGGTTCATGTGTCAAATGATTCAAAATCAAGAGACTCCAAAAGTCCATCGAATGGAGTTTCTTCATGCGCTTTACACCAATATGACCTAGACAGCGATGCCACAAATAAGTAGTATTATCACTATCTACTTTGCATCTCTTAGCCTCAATGTTATGGATGTGTGTTCCATCCCTTTCGAGATTTAGAAGAAATAAACCATTTACAAGAGGTGCATGACCATAAAAGATGTTACTCATATAAATAGAACAACCATTATTCTCCGATTTAAATGAATAACCGTCTTGCAATAAACACGATCCAGAAATAATGTTCATGCTCAACGCAGGCACATAATAACACTTATTAAGGTTTAAAACTAATCCCGAAGGTAAAACTAAGGAGAGCGTGCCGATGGCCATCACATGAACTCTTGATCCGTTGCCAACGCGCATCGTCACCTCATCCCTCGCAAGCCGCCGTCTATTCCGTAGCTCCATTTGAGTTACAAATATTAGCAACTGAACCGGTATCAAATACCCAGGCACTACAACGAGGGCTAGTAAGGAAAACATCAATAACATGTATATCAAATATACCTTTGATGGTGCCAGCCTTCTTGTCCGCTAAGTACTTCGGATAGTTGCGCCCAAAGGACTGTCCTTGCAATAGAAGCACTCGGTGTCGGCTTAGGACCAGACTGAGCTTCTTCTCAGGGCATTGCTTGCCGCCCTTCTTGAAGGGCTTCTTTGCTCCTTACCTTTCTTAAAGGAGGGCTTGTTGACCATCAACACATGATTATCCTTCTTGATGTCCACTTAGCAGCCTTGACTGCGAAGAGCTCGGTGATCGTATCGATGGAACCAATCGATTATGAGTCACTACAAAACTTTTGTAGCTAGGAGGAGTGATTGCAGAACCTGTCAATCTTGAGCTCCTCTGGAATCGTGCATTCCAGTTGCTCAAAGCGTTGAGTGTAGCCCGACATCTTTATGGCGTGCTCACTAACGGAACTCCCTTCCTCCATCTTGCAGTTAAAGAACTTCTCAGAGATCTCATATCTCTCGAGCAGGCTTGAGTCTCAAACATGGTTTTCAGCTCTCGAGAATCTCAAAGGGCCTGGGATAGGTTTCAAAATGATTTTGAAGCTCCGGTTCCATAGCAAAACAACATGGTGCTCTTAATCACACCATAATCATCTTTGCGATCGATAGATGCCTTTCTCATCGGCAAGTAGCTTGTTAGGGGTCACCTAACGCTTTCCCAAGGACATAGTCCTTTTGTCCGCCGAGAATGATTCTTAGATTGCGGAACCAATTGGTGAAGATAGACCCATTGTTTCTAAGATTTTCCTTCTCAAAGAAAACGTTGAAGTTGAAGTTGGATTTGGCCATGTGATCTCATGATTTGCAAGTACAATTTAGACTATGTTCATGATAAATAGTTCAACTTAATCAAATTACTAGATGAACTCCCACTAAATTCAACATCCCTCAAGTTGTTTAGTGAACACGATCCAAATTCACCACACCTAATCCGATCATCACGAGAAGAGATGTGGTTTCAATGGTGGACAACAAAGTGTCGATCATATCATTCATATGACTCATGCTTAACCTTTCGGTTCTTGTGTTCCGAGGCCATGTCTGTACATGCTAGGCTCGTCAAGCTAGACCCAAGTATTTCTGCGTGTGCAAAACTGGCTTGCACCCGTTGTATGTGAGCGTAGAGTCTATAGCACCCGATCATCACGTGATGCTTGGACACGACAAACTTTCGCAACGGTGCATACTTGGGGAGAACACAGTTTTTATCTTGATCTTTAAGTGAGGAATCATCTTATAATGCTACCGTCACGATCTAAGCATAATAAGATACATAAAAGGGATAAACATCACATGCATATAACTTTATGTGACATGGTATAGCCAATCTTCGCGCAATGATCTCCATCTTGTGCGTTCGCATGATCTCCATCACTCCACCATGATTGCCTCGACCACGAATAGCAACTACAACTATTGCTAACTACTTAGTGATAAAGTAAAGCTATTACATGGCGTATAAGAAGTTGACTCGCAGGTCATACGCAATTATAAAGACAACCATATATTCTCGCCGGTTGTGTACTCATCGACATGCAAGTCGTGAAACATTACAAAACATGATCATCGCATACAATATACACATCACATCTTGGGCCATACCATATCACGAAAACACTCCTGCAAAAACAAGTTAGACGCCTCTACTTTGTTGTTGCATGTTTTACGTGGCTTATGGGAGTAGATGCTCGAGCGATTCTTACCTACGGAAAGCCACAACGGTGATATTATGGTTGCCAAACTCCGTGTTAATCCCATGACAACTATAGTGAGAGAAACATCCACCACGCATGTGTGGAACAAGCCACACGTCAAGTGCGGAGCGGTCTCGAACGACGTCGCGTAAGGTTGGCTGGACCGCTTCAATCTCACTATCCCGTCATAAGAAGAACACAAACAAGAGGCTTGCAGCAGAAAACATCAACGCCGAACAACCATGTTGCGTTCTACTCGTGAAACACATCTACTCATAGATCTAGCTCGATACCCTTTGAAGGGTTTGGCGGCATAGTAAATCAAAATTTTCTACGGATGCGAACAGAGGGAAAGCCAAGATCTAATCTAGGAGATGCAATCAACGAGAGAGATTGGATTAGATCTTCATACCCTTGAAGATTCGACAATGAACGCTCGGAGCGTGGGTGATGTAGTCGTACTCGCTTCTCCTCCGCGATCCGATCCGATCTAGCACCACAAGTGGCGGTGCCTCCGTGAGATGCACACGCATCACCTCGGCGTCTCCTCCTTCCTCGGACCAGCGATTATGGTGGAGAGATAGATTGGATCTACAACACGACGGCGTGGTGTATATGGTGGAGAATTTCTCGCAGGGC
This sequence comes from Avena longiglumis, assembly GCA_030063025.1. Classification (NCBI taxonomy): domain Eukaryota; kingdom Viridiplantae; phylum Streptophyta; class Magnoliopsida; order Poales; family Poaceae; genus Avena; species Avena longiglumis. Next base: position 19,212,133 of record CP125974.1, read on the forward strand.
TTCGCCACAAGCGATCGGGAGGGAGAGAGGAAGGTAGCAAGGCTGCTAGGGCTTGGAGGAAGGTGTGTAGTAGTGGGGAGGGGGCACACAACCCCTCTATATATAGAGGGGGGGCGGCCAGCCCTTGCCCCTCCTCCAAGCCTATCTCTAGTTTAAACAATTTAAATTCTCCCTTATCTAGAAATCCTATCTTTAGTTTAAACGATTTAAACTATCCCTTATCTAGAAATTCTATCCCGAGATTTAAACGAGTCAAATCTCTCTAGAATCGGCTGGGCCCTATGGGGCCTTGTGCCCCTGGACCAATGCGGCCAGGACACTCCCTCATAGGCCCATGCCCCCTCCCGGAATGTGGGGCCACGTTGGTCCCCTTCCGGAAGGGTCTAGAAGCTTCCTGATAATACCGATTAACCGGAACAATTCAACTCCAAAACTGCACCGCCTTATATGAATCTTATTCTCCGGACCATTACGAACCTCTCGTGATATCCGGATCCCATCCGAGACTCGAACAAAATTCATAAACCAATTATCCAATCTATCCTAGCGCCGATACGTTAAGTGTGTGACCTGCGGGTTCGAATATCTGAGACATGATCTTCTATCAATAATCAACATGGGGTCTAGGCACCCATATTGACTCACACATTCATCGATGATCATATCGGATGAACCACGATGCCGGATTCAATCAATCCCATATATATATTCCCTTCGTCTCGCGATATTTTACTTGCCCGAGATTCGATCGCTTGCATCATACCTAGTTCAATCTCGTTCACGAAGTACTTTACTGCTCGTAATCCGATATCACTTTGTGATTAACTCCTTAACCACATGCTTGCAAGCGTGTTGATATCGACACGAGTGGGCTCGAAGTATATCTCTCCGACTTGGGAGGGACAAATTCCATCTCGATACATACAACCCAACAGATACTTTCCGATCACCTGAGAGACACCTTTATGATCACCCTCTCATAGGATGACGTTTGATGACCTCAAAGCTTTCTTCCGGTACCAGGGAGTTGCATTATCTCATGGTCTAAGGAATACAATATTTGACATAACAAAAGCTTCGCAAAGATGAACACGATGAAACGATCTAATTTCTTCGCTTAGTTTGGGTCTGTCCACCATATCATTCTCCCAATGATATGATCTCATTATCAATTGACAACTCATGTCTATGGTTAGGAAACCTTAACCATCATTGATCAATGAGCTAGTCCATAGAGGCGTACTAGGGACACGGTGTTGTTCACAAACCACACAAGTATTAAAGTTTCCGCTTAATACAATTCTAGCATGGAATATAAACTTTATCATGAACAAGAATTATAATAATAAAATCTTTATTATTGCCTCTAGGGCATAATTCCAACACTTCCAACACTTGATCTCTCCAATATCAATGCCAGATGTGACTACCTCACGAGGGCTTGATGGAGCTCGAGACTGTAGACCCCGATCAGAGCCAGGGACACGTACCTCGGGATTACGGTGGGATGAATAGGAGAGCCATTTCTTGTAACCTGATTCATGCTTACCATTAAGATCTGATCTCCAAACGTGTGAGGTCACATATTAGGGAGTGCCTCTATGACCAGTTTCTCGGAGATGCCAGAGGACTGGGCTCCGGCGGCATCTCCCTGAAACTGGCCGTAGTGGTGTCCCTGCTCTCGAAAACCATCTTATAGCTTGTAAATTCTCTAACTAGATCAATACGCCTGGGAGATAAATAATTTCACATATTAGGGAGTGCCTCTATGACCAGTTTCTCAGAGATGCCGGAGGACTGGGCTCTGGCGGCATCTCCCTGAAACTGGCCATAGTGGTGTCCCTGCTCTCGAAAACCATCTTGGAGATGCCTTAAAGTGGCTGGAGGACTGGACTCACAAGGATGCCTATTTATAGTACAAGCAGCTCGGCATAATGTCGACACTCACGACATAATGTCGACACTCACCCCTATTATTAGTCTTTCATGTTTTGTCGGTTGGTGTCTCCAACCGACTAAAGTTCATCTTTAGTCGGTTGGTGACACCATCCGAAGGTACAAGCCGCACGACATAATATCGACACTCACCCCTATTATTAGTGTTTCTGACCCGATGCATAATCCCTTGATCGGGTTGGTTTCTCCAACCGGGACTAAAGATGAACCCTCTCTTTATAGGCATTTCCCTCTATTTATTAGGTAACACTCAAGACATTTATTAATATTAAAACCGGGACAAACCGAGACTAGCTAACACTCATAACTAAAGCCGCCCCCTTTAGTCATAATCATGCCTAGTCCTATAGTACGCAGCTTCAGGGTCTTCTTCGTCATCGTCATCATCATCGTCATCGTCACCTGCCACTCCGGGGATCCTCAGCCCATCCATGGCATATACCAGGGGCCATTCCAGCCTCGGATTCACGGCGGGCGGGGGAGGGGTCTCCTGGAAGACGATGCCGCTACCGCCGAGCCGGTGTGCGGCCTTTTTTGGCTCTATGGCGGGTGGACTCGTGGGCACCGCAGGCAAGGATGGTCTCCCCCGGCGATGTAGCGCTGATAGTATAGTTCGCCCACCACAGACGACGGCTGGCTTCGTTGTGGTTCACCGGGGGCGGTCCATCACCGTTGTACCTGGCGAGCTCCCTTTCCCACCTATTAGCGAAGAAGGCATTCCAGGTGTCGTAGTTGTCGGGATCCCACTGGGGATCCATCCGCTGCTCCGGCGTGAGCTCGTGGTAGAAGTGGTGTGTGATGGCCGCCTAGCGTGCGGAACCTTGAGGGACAGGGAGGCAGAACCCTCCGGCGCTCATCATCCGGTAGCGGCCGATAGCCCGGACAAGGGTAGTTGGGCGCCTGACGCCTCGGTCTCCTCGAGGGTCAGAATGGCCCAGTAGGCATTGTCCATTGTTCTAAGAGAGGAAGGTGTGGATGTGTGGATAGCCATGGCGTGATCGCCCTAAATATAGAGGGAAATGGCGGGAAAACTTGGCGTGAAGCCTTGGGAAATGGCGGGAAATATCTTTAGTCCCGGTTAGTGACTACATCCGGGACTACACTACTAGGAAAACGGCTATAGGTAATCAGCACATCCGTGGCTCACATGGTTGAAGTGCCCCACGGCTAAAACAGGCGTGGCTCACCTGTGGGCAGTTCCCTACTAGTAACTAGAACAACCGTGGCGCACATGACTATAGTGCGCCACAGATGTGTGGGCGAGGCCTGTTGGCCGCACGCCAAACATCATGGCGCACTACGGTCATGTGCGCCACGGTTGTTAGTGTCATCTGGCGCACATGGGGTGCGCTACGCCTAGCGCACGCCCCCGCTGTGAACGCCACAAACATCATGGCGCTTTTCGCCTAGTGCGCCACGAGAATAGATCATCCGTGGCGCACATGGCATGGTGCGCCACAGATGTTTGTACTCCCTGTGGCGCACTAGGGCCGTGTGCGCCACGGATGTGTCGATTTTTTTAGGACAGCACTTTGTGTGCACATTAGATCTAGTCGGGATCTTCTTCCCCACACTTCACTTTCCCCTTCTTCTTCCTCCTTAGATCTAGTCGGGATCTTCTCCTTCCCACCTCAATTTCTCCACCCATTCACCATTTTTAGCATGTAAAACTTGATTTGGATGTTACATAAGTAATAGAGGAGGTCTCCGGTCTCTCATCTCCTTCTCCGGTCGACGCGCGCACCTCTCCTTTCCATCTTTTCTCGCGATCGGGTGTCTCATCTCGGTAAGTTGTCCATGTAAGGATGTGTTCATGTGTATATGGATGATGTGCTCATATGTATGTAGATGATCGATGCTCATGATGTGTGTATGTGGAGAGGATGGTCATATGTGTGTGTGTATATGGAGAGTATCGATGATGCTCATGCATGTGCGTATGGAGAGGATAATGATATGTTCATGTGTGTATGGATCGGTCTCGATCTCTCTCTCTTGTGTTTGTATGTGAACAAGTTGCCATTTGTTTTGCCAAAATGTTGATTCATTTCCATTTGGCAAGACTTTGCATTCATAAAGGTCCTAATTTTAGGATAGGTCATGCGAAATTTTCTATCGACCATTGCATGCATGCATTCATTATGTGGTTCTAATAGACTTCAAAATTGTACCCGTGTACACCGTGCAAAAATGGTCCGCATAATGGCGAAGGCATTGTGGCTAGATTTTTGAAATGTGCGACGGCCGACATGATACGAAATAACAAGACAGATATAAGATGTCCGTGCGAAGATGCAAACTCAATGGGGTGATCGACCATTCTGGGAATCTGAAGCGCACTCCCGCCATGGTTTCATGGATGGATACACTCGTTGGATAAGCGATGGCGTAGATGATGGAGCGGTGAAGGTGGCCAACATGATGATCATCATCACGAGAACGGGCGAGATGATGAAGAGTCTCTGGAGATGGTGAAGGTGCGGAAGCGATCGGATGATGATGATCTAGATGGGAGGAGCGTATTTACGATGGAACAACGTCAGGCTGGGTGCGGGACCCTTATGTGCAAGAGCTGCTTCTCAAGCAGAAAAGGAACGCCAGGGCTGCCGCTAGAGAGAAAGCCAAGCTTGCGCAACTTGAGAAAGACGCGGTTACTCCATTGTATGAAGGATGCAGGCCCGATGAAACCCGGTTGAATGTAACACTCAAGGCTATGGAGATGAAGGCAAAGCACAAATTGAGCGACACAAGCTTCGACGATATGATGGCATTCTGGCACGATCGTCTCCCGGAGGGGAACACATGTCCAACTAGTATCGAGGATGCCAAGAAAATCATCTTTCCTCTCGATCTACCGCACGTTAGATATCACGTATGCATCAATGATTGCATCATTTATCGGGGCGAGGACGCGGAGAAAACCACATGTCCGGTGTGCGGCGTGAGTCGATACAAGAAAGGGAAGAAAGCACCTCGAAAAGTGGTATGGTACTTTCCTATCACTCCTCGTCTGCAGCGCTATTTCGCGGACCCTAAGGAAACGAAGCTCATGCAATGGCATGCGGAAAGGAAGAAGCCAGGAGATGATGGAAAAGGATGAGCTGCTGACGCACCCTTCAGATGCTAGCTAGTGGAAAGCATTGGACCTCGAATTCCCAGAATTCGGTGGAGATTCGAGGAACATCAGGCTTGGTGCGAGCACCGATGGACTCAATCCGTTCGGTAGCCGAAAGACGCACAACACTTGGCCCGTGTTTGTATGGATGTACAACCTCCTCCATGGTTGTGCATGAAGAAGAAGTACATACAAATGAGTATGCTAATTCAAGGGCGAAAACAACTTTGCACCGATATCAATCGTATCTCGGGCTGTTGAAAGAGGAGCTAGCCACGTTATGGGAATGGAGCAATACTTACGCCGCACAAGATTATTTCACTATGAGAGTCGCGTTGGTCACTACGGTGCAAGACTATCGGTTGCGGGTATATCTCGGGCAGGTTATCCAAGGATTCTGCGCATGCGTTAGGTGCATGGATAACACAAGCTATCTCCAACTAGAGAAAGATCCAGGTCATCGAAACCGTGTTCATGGCGCACCGGAGGTGGCTCGGCAAGAATGATCCATGGAGAAAACGTGGAGACCAGTTCGATGGCAAATCGAGAGAGAGGAATCCCGGGCGTGGAGCGGTGAAGAAGTGGAAGAGTTCTTTGAAAACCGGAAAGATTGTCCTAAGCACGGAAAGAAGCAAAAGAGGCAACAAGACAAGCGGCGATGAAGGTATGGAAAACAAGGTTGCATTTCGAGTTGCCATCTTGGAAGTTTCTCCGACGCCTCATAGCCTCGACATCATGCATATCACGAAACGTGTGCGAGTGCGTCGCCACCATAATCAACATGCCGGATAGGACGAAATATGGTCAAAGCAAGGCACTGATATGCACGGTATCCGGAAGGAGCTTCACGGAGGACGACTACTCGATGATCGGGAAGATGGCGATGATCATGAGTCGAGGCGACACAAGGTCGTCGGAAGTAAAAAAGAAAAAAGAAGCGAAGATGACTTCCTTCTCCTTCTTGCTTCAGGATAAGCGGGATGAGGAAATCCTTCTTTTTCATGTGCCTCCTTAAATCATTTCTTCTGGCAAGGCAAGATAAAGATAGCAGGTGAGCGAAGGCGGAGGTTGATGGCATGCAAAGTTGTCTCTCCGTGCTAATAGCCGGGCAGTACTTCCGATGCACTAAGAGGGATAATGGGCGAAACACGTCTGGTGAAACGTTATTTGGCCTATGCAAGTTTTTCGACGTCATCTCTAGGAAGTCGATTGGCTTGAATCAGCTCGGAAGGCTACTGAGGAGATCGTGGTGATACTATGTGAGCTTGAGGTCTACTTCCCACCGCATTCTTCGACATTATGGTGCATCTGCTGGTCCATGTCGTGGAGGGCATCGTACAACTCGGGCCGATGTTCCTCCGCGGCATGATGGCGTTGAAAGGATGAGCGAACACATCAAAGGATACATTCGCAGGTCCGTCCAGATGGAAGCATAGCCAAGGGCTTCGGCGAAGAGTGCATCTCTTCGCATGAATTATCTAGACATCGAGAACCCTTTCGGTCTTCCGTCAGCAGACACCTTGGCAAGATCGACGGATCTGTCACCGAGAGGGTCGCATCTTCGCATCACGGACTTCGATTTTCGACGCGCATAATTTGATCGAGCAAACCTCGTCGCGCTATAGCATTTAGAACTGGTCGATCCTTGATGCGAAGCACAAAGGTTAATCGAGAAGAAGTACGATGGCCGGGGCATACAGAGGACGCAGGAGAAATAATCAAAGAGCACAACTCAGATTTCACGCGTTGTTTAGGCAGACGCCCTTGATAATCCCGCGCTCGCATTCTTCCGACACGGAAAGATCATATTCACCTTGTCGGAGGGACCGATGCAAAACCTGGTGACCTATCGGTATGATATCAACGGCTACACATTCTACGGAGGAAAAGGACAACAAGTGTGATTATCGAACTCAGCGTAATGTCGGAATTCTACACCGATGACAACGTGAAGGAAAGATTCTGGAAGAATTGAGGAGATCCGGGAGCTCGACTACTGTGGAGAAAAGGTGGCGATGTTCCGTGTCGGATGGGCAAAGAGCGTCGAAGAGAAGACGGTATTTCACAACCATGGTTATACAAGCAGCCAAATCCAAGGCCACGGTGCAAACGTGGCCGCGAAAAATGAACCGGGTAGGCTACCAAAGTGGAACAATGTTTTTCATTCTTGACCCGACAAAGCCTAGCCGTGTTGTCGTGAGGAGAGGAAAAAGAAACATCATCGGAATGGATGGAGTCGAGCGAGCAAGACTTGACCGATGCGGCGATCCAAAGATTGAAGATGACGGCGACTACGATGCGACAACATACATCACAAGAAGAAAAGGACAACCCTACCCAAAAGGTAGCCCGTTCGAAAGAAGAAACATTAAAGTGTCGGGGCTAAATTATTCAACCGCGACAAAGAAGGAAAAAAAGATTGTAAAACGCTAGCTCAAAAAATATTGTAAAACGCGTGGTCGAAAAAGATTGTAAAGTGTGGGTGGTCGAGTAGGGCCGTGCCCGATTCATATTATTATGGACAAATTATTATAAAATTTAGTTATACTTTAAATCATATTATTTGTACCACTTTTATGACATATATTATCACTTTTGGGAATTTTTGGAACATTTAAAAGTATTTATAAAATAAAAACAAAACAAATATGACATATATTACCACTTTTGGGATTTTTTGGAACATTTAAAAATATTTTAAAATAAAAACAAAAAGGGGGCACCAAGATTGAACTGGTGCTCTGAAGTTTAGAATAGAGCGTTAGGCGAACCAAGGTTGGGATAGGATAGTGATTACATTAGATAGTGGGGCGCTCCTTTCTTATACAATTCTTTGGGGAGATAGGCGTGGCGCACTCGCATAGTGCGCTACGGATATCTGAGCGCCTATGTCGAGTGCCACGCGTATCTGTGCCTTATCCACTTTCACGCGGGCACACGTCGGCCTCATCCCCATTCTCAACCGCGCCCACCGCCGCCGTTGTCGATCCCGATCCCGAGCCCCCACCGCTGCTCTCTCCATCCACCGTCTCGCCAGCCGCTGTCGCTCGAGGATGAGGCCGTGGAGCAGGAGGAGGCCGTGGAGCAGGAGCGGGAGGAGGCCCGCCGCCGCTCGAGGAGGAGGCCCGTCGCCATCGTCGTCCGCCCGCCTGCCCGCCATCGTCGTCCTCATCTCAGAGGTCAGCGTCGCCCCTCCCCTCTCTCCCTCTCTCTCCCTCTCTCCCTCTCTCCCTCTCTCCCTCTCTCTCTCTCTCCCCTCTCTCCCTCATCTCTATGTTGGTAATGGTTTCTGTTAGATGCAATTTCATTAGACAAACAAATCATCCTCTTAAGTTTTGAGCACTCACAGACCGGCAACAAACACCCATAATTCTGATCGTGCGAGCACATAAAACAAACTAGGTTCAGTTACTGCAAGGGATGAGCTCGCATCCATCAGCTATTGCACTTTTTTAAAATTGATAACCCTTTGCAGGATCAGGTCACTACTAGGAAAATGGTCGTTTGTGGCGCACCTGAAAGGCCCATCCGTGGCGCACCAAAGAGTGCGCCACGCCTTGCTGGCTATCTCGGTAGTGGCGCCTCGCCTAGTGCGCCACGGTTGTAGAGATAGGCGCACCAGCTAGTGCGCCACGAAGTTTGGCATGGTGCGCTACCCTTTTATCTTACGTGGCGCACTACCGGTGCCACTAAACATCCATGGTGCGCTTTAGGGTAGTGCGCCACGAAGGTAAAACATGTACGCCATGTATGTATTTTTGTTTTAATTTCCATACCAGATTATATGCAATACAGATTATATATAATATTACAGATATATACACACGGATACAAGATATACAATTATATATATAAATACTCGATATGAAAAACAAGATTGAAACAAATACATATAGATAAGTCTCATACATGAATACATAGTCCAAGTTACATTGTTTTGATCATGTTACAAAGTAGTAGTTGGTGACATGCGAATACATGTGTCGATCGAACAAGTTAGAGCTCGGAAGCTCGCTAGACATCTAAACTAGCTAGCTAGACACAAACGGGATAAATAACCAAAGAAGATAAGCATGATCACCGCGGCGACGAAGGTGTAGGTCTTCATCCGGTTCCTTGTTCTAACTCCCGCTAGATAGCGCGTGTATCTATCTTCCGCCTCCGCCATAATGTTGTACCCTTTGTAGCTATTGCCGCTAAACGGTGCACCTGTTCCCGTGATCTTCCCAATCATCGTAGACTCGAATCCGTCCCTTGTACCTGACGTACCCGTCATCTACAAGTTGACAATAATAACTAACCGGTGATTGAAAAACATGTATAATTAAAGTCGCATATGAAGATACACTTATAGAAAGTACTCTTAAATCAAAAGAGCAAACTCAAAAGCATGCCTCATATATAACTAGCTAGGTCGTTGGACACAGAATTGCTTATGGCCGGAATTTTAGCCAAGTAGGATGCACAATTCCTGGACTTGTGCATATCACAAGGCTAACAATCCCGTCATAGCACATTCACATATATATTGTGCCACGACATTTCAATCATCGGCATATTCTCGAAAAAGACAAAAATAACTCGAAAAGCATGCCTCATATATAACTAGCTAGGTCGTTGGACACAGGAATTGCTTATGACGGGACTGCTAGCCAAGTAGGATGCACAATTCCGGGACTTGTGCATACTTTTAAATGTTCCAAAAATTCCCAAAAGTGGTAATATATGTCATATTTGTTTTGTTTTTATTTTATAAATACTTTTAAATGTTCCAAAAATTCCCAAAAGTGATAATATATGTCATAAAAGTGGTACAAATAATATGATTTAAATTATAACTAAATTTTATAATAATTTGTCCATAATAATATGAATCGGGCACGGCCCTACTCGACCACCCGCAGTTTACAATCTTTTTCGACCACGCGTTTACAATATTTTTTGAGCTAGCGTTTTACAATCTTTTTTCCCTTCTTTGTCGCGGTTGAATAATTTAGCCCCGGCACTTTAATGTTTCTTCTTTCGAACGGGCTACCTTTTTTGGTAGGGTTGTCCTTTTCTTCTTGTGATGTATGTTCTTTGCATCGTAGTAAATCGTCATCTTCAATCTTTGGATCGCCGTCTTGGTGAAGTCTTGCTCATTGGCGACTCCATCCATTCCGATGATGTTCCTTTTCCTCTCCTCCGACAACACGGCTAGGCTTTGTCGGTCGGTAATGAAAAAACATTGGTCCACTTTGGTAGCGTACCCACGGTTCATTTTTAGCCACGTTTGCGGCGGCCTTGGATTTGCTGCCGGGTATAACCATGGTTGTGAAATACGGTCTTCTCTTCGGCGTTCTTTGCCCATCGACACGGAACATGCACCTTTTCTCCACGATGATGAGCTCCCGGATCTCCTCGATTCTTCCGTAGAATCTTTCCTTCACGTTGTCATCGGTGTAGAATTCGGCGTTACGCTGAGTTACGATAATCACACTTGTTGTCCTTTTCCTCCGTGTAGAATGTAGCCGTTGATATCATCGCGATAGGTCACCGGGTTTTGCATCGGTCCCTGCGACAAGGTGAATATGATCTTTCCGTGTCGGAAGAATGCGGCGGGGGATTATCAAGGCGTCGCCTAAACCAACGTGAAATCTGAGTTGTGCTCTTTGATTATTTCTCCATCGTCCTCTGTATGCCCGATCACTGTACTTCTTCTCGATTAACCTTTTGTGTACAGCCCAGGATCGACCAGTTCTAAATCTTTGGCAGCGACGAGGTTTGCTCGATCAAAGTGCAGCGTCGAAAATCGAAGTGCATGCGATGTCGACGACCCTCTCGGTGACCAGATCCGTCGAGCTTGCCAAGGTGTCTTGACGGGAAGACCGGCAGGTTCTCGATGTCTAGATAATTCGTGCGAAGAGATGCACTCTTGCGTAAAGCCCTTGGCTATGCTTCCATCTGGACGGGACCATTGCGAACGTATCCTTTGATGTGTCCGTTCATCCTTTCGAACGCCATCATCTGCGGAGAAACATCGGCCCGAGTTACGATGTCCTCCGACATGGACGGCAGATGCACCATAATGTCGAAGAATGCGGGTGGGAAGTAGACCTCAAGCTCACATAGTATCACCACGATCTCCTCCTGTAGCCTTCGAGCTGATTCAAGCCAATCGACTTCCTAGAGATGACGTGAAAAACTTGCATAAGCCAAATAACGTTTCCGCAGACGTGCTCGTCCATTATCCCTCTTAGTGCGACCGAAGTACTGCGTCATTAGCACGGCGATCGTGAGACTTCATGCCATTGAACCTCCGCCTTCGTCTAGGTATCGCTTATCTTGCCCGCGTGGCCGGGAAATTTGACTCCTAGAAGGCACTTGAAAACTGTTTGATCTCATCACGGCTTAGAGTGAAGCAAGAAGGAGGCAGTAATATTCGTTCTTCTTGAACTTTTACCCTTCCGACGACCTTGTGTCGTCTCCGACTCATGATCATCGTCATCTTCACGATCATCGGGGTAGTCGTCCTCGTGAAGCTCCTTCGGATACCCAAGCATATCGGTCGTGCCTTGCTTTCGGACCATCTTCGTCCTATCGGCATGTTGATTATGGTGGCGACGGACTCGCACACGTTTTTCGTGATATGCATGATGTCGAGGCTATGAGGCGTGAGAAACTTCGATATGGCAACTCGAGCAGACCTTGTTTTCCATACCTTCATCGTGGCTTGTATTGTTGCCTCTTTCGCTTCTTTCCGTGCTTAGGACAATCTTTCCTTTTTCAGCAACTCTTCCACTTCTTCTGCTCTCGCTCTGGGATTCCTCGGGTCTCGATTTGCCATCGAACAGGTCTCCACGCTTTTCTCCATGGATCATTCTTGCCGAGCCACCTCCGGTGCGCCATGAACAGTTTTCGATGACCACGGATCTTTCTCTAGTTGGAGATAGCTTGTGTTATCCATGCACCTACATGCGTGGAATCCTTGGATAACCTGCCCGAGATATACCGCAACTGGATAGTCTTGCAATAGTGACCAACGCGGCTCTCATAGTGAAATAATCTTGTGCGGCGGCGTCGTAAGTATTGGCTCGATTCCCATAACGTGGCTAGCTCCTCTTTCAGCCGAGATACTGATTGATGTCGGTACCAGGTTGTTTCGGCCCTTGAATTAGCATACTCATTTGTATGTACTTCTTCTTCATGCACAACCATGGAGGAGGTTGTACATCCATACAAACAGGCCAAGTGTGCGTGCGCTACGGCTCGAGCGGATTGAGTCCATCGGTGCTCGCACCAAGCGATGTTCCTCGAATCTCCACCGATTGGGAATTCGAGGTCCAATACTTTCCATCGCTAGCATCCGAAGGGGTCGCCGACTCATCCTTTCGGTCATCATCATCTCGGCTTCTTCCTTTCCGCATGCCATCGCATGAGCTTCCTTAGGGACCGCGAAATAGCGCTGCAGACGAGGAGTGATAGGAAAGTACCATACCACTTTTCGAGGTGCTTTCTTCCCTTTCTTGTATCGACTCATGCCGCACACCGGACATGTGGTTTTCTCCGCGTCCTCGCCCCGATAAATGATGAAATCGTTGATGCATACATGATATCTAACGTGCGGTAGATCGAGAGGATAGACGATTTTCTTGGCGTCCTCGATACTAGTTGGACATGTGTTCCCCTCCGGGAGACGATCGTGCCAGAACGCCATCATATCGTCGAAGCTTGCGTCGCTCAATTTGTGTTTTGCCTTCATCTCCATAGCCTTGAGCGTTACATTCAACCGGGTATCATCGGGCCTGCATCCTTCATACAATGGAGTAATCGCGTCTTTCTCAAGTTGCGCAAGCTTGGCTTTCTCTCTAGCGGCCACTGGCGTTACTAAATGCAGAAAGCTCTTGCACATAAGGGTCCCGCACTCACCGACGTTGTTCCATCGTAAATGCTCCTCCGCCATCTAGATCATCATCATCCCGATGCCTTGGTACCTTCACCATCTCCAGAGCCTCTTCATCATCTCGCCGTTCTCGCCGTGATGATGATCACCGTCTCCATCATCTACGCCATCGCTTATCCAACGAGTGTATCCATCCATGAAACCATGGCGGAGCGCTGCAGATTCCCGGAATGGTCGATCACCCATTGAGTTTGCATCTTCTGCACGGACATCTTATATCATCTTGTTATTTACGTATCATGTCGTTTCGCACATTTCAAAAATCTAGCCACAATGCCTTGCTCATTATGCGGACCATTTTGCACGCATGATGTACACGGTACAATTTTGAAGTCTATTAGAACCACATAATGAATGCATGCATGCAATGGTCGATAGAAAATTTCGGCATGACCTATCCTAAAATTAGGACCTTTGCGAAATGCAAAGTCTTGCCAAAATGGAAATGAATCAACATTTTGGCAAAACAATGGCAACTTGTTCACATACAAACACAAGAGAGAGAGACCGATCCATACACACATGAACATATCATTATCCTCTCCATACACACATGCATGAGCATCATCGATACTCTCCATATACACACACATATGACCATCGATCCTAGCTCTCCACATACACACACATCATGACATGAGCATCGATCATCTACATACATATGAGCATCATCCATATACACATGAACACATCCTTACATGGACAACTTACGAGATGAGAGACCGATCGCGAGAAAGCGGAAAGGAGAGGTGCGGCGTCGGAGAGACGGATAGATGAGAGGAGACCTCCTCTATTACTTATGTAACATCCAAAGCAAGTTTACATGCTAAAAATGGTGAATGTGTGGAGAAATTGAGGTGGGAAGGAGAAGATCCCGACTAGATCTAAGGAGGAAGAAGAAGGGAAAAGTGAAGTGTGGGGTGGTGGATGTGGTCACATGTGCACATAAAGTGTTGTCTTAAAAATCGACATCCGTGGCGCACACGGCAACAGGCGCATACGGGAGTACAAACACGTGGCGCACTAGGCGAGTGCGCCAGATGTTAGTCCCATGGCGCACTAAAGAGGTGCGCCACAGTATAGTGGCCGTCTTAGAGCAGAGGTGGGCATGCGCTGCGTGGCGCACCATGCACACGTCGCCACAGATGACCCTAACAACCGTGGCGCCGTGTGCATGGTGCGCCAGAAGTTTGGCGTGTAGCAGGCCAACAGGGCCACACATATCATGGCGCACTAGGGTCATGTGCGCCACGGATGTTCTAGTTATTAGTAGGCACGCCTTGCCAGGTGAGCCACGCCTGTTTTTGCCGTGGGGCACTTCAACCATGTGAGCCACGGATGTGCTGATTACCTATAGCCGTTTTCCTAGTAGTGGGTTGTGAGTCAATGATTAAGAGGCCTAAATAAATTTGAAGGTGGTCACGAGTATAAAAAATATACTTTTTAAGAAACATGATTCAGACAATAACCAATGGCCATGAAGGAACAACATTACCACTAACTCTAAGCTCTTCAGATCTTGTAATAGTTACGCTCACTGAATATTGCCTACCTATTTTCTAGCAAATTTTCTTCAAAATATGAGATTCGCTTACTCGGAATATTGCCTAGCTATTTTTCTAGCAAATAGGTTTCAAAATATTAGTTCTATTAGAAATTCCCGAGATAAGATTTCCCCTTGCAAAAATAATGATTTGAGACAACATACTTAACAAATTGGCCATACAGAACAACACCATCGCTTCTAAGCTCTTTATAAGATCGATCATTTCTTGAGCAAATTCGCTTCAAGATGTGCTAATAGATCTCCTAACGATCGCTCAGTAGTATAGCAGCAAGAAAAAGAATTATATTGGATTTTGGCTCAACACAACTCAAGAGACATCTCGGGAACCTTGTGATTTGTACCAGAATATTGAGACACAAATTCCTAATGAGAGCACCACACAACTATTTTTAAGCGAGTATGCATTGCGGATGCTCTGATAGGTATGCAAAGGTGCATCTTCCAGGTTGCATCTTGTACACTCATGTTCTCGTGGATCAACCATTTTGTACTACGATATCATAAGCTTGCACTTCTTGGTATTTTATCTTTGTTCTAGGATTGCTAGTAGGGCTGTTTTGATCTTTCCATCGGTTGTAACGGAGGCAATATTGTGTTTGGTATTGCATTTTCCCAATGGGTTTCTTCACGATTGACATGAAATATATTGTGTAGCCGGGCTTCACGGCAATTTGGTAGGATACCTTGCCTTTCTTTAGCACTGAATGGTCCATGCCATTTTGAGGTTAGTTTCAAAGCATTCCTTAGGCCCAATGATGTCTTAGGGTAGGGCTGCATCTTTAGGTATACAAAGTTTCCTACCTCAAATGATCTCTCGGTTCTGTGAGTTTCAGCAAACTTCTTCATCTTGTTTTGAGCTTTCAATGGGTTTTTCTATAATATTTTGAGCATATGATCCTTTTGCCGAATAGTGAGCTGATCTATTATATAGTGGACCCTGAAACCACTCAGGCATCTTAATATTTCTTTTTTAACTGCATATAGTAGCCAGCCTAAATTGTTATTGTTTATACATACGTGGTGTCTTGTTGTCTATCTTGAAACACAAACTGTCTAGAGTAGTGGTCTTTGCTTACTCTGAAACCTCAAAACTATTTGAAACCTTTATGCTTCTCTGTGTACTATTTATGAAACACATGTGTACTATTTGTGCAAACTGTGTGTACCATTTATTGTGTGCTAGCTATCGCCATATATATGAGTTCTTGTATGAAATGAGTCCCGATTTTTGCGAATGTTGATTAACTTCCGTTTGGCGTAAATCGGTACTCTAGTTTAAGAAAATTAGCAAAGGTCATGCGGATTTTTCCGCATTTAACCAATTATTTGTTTTTATTATTGCAAAGATGTGTGACAACGAGGTGGATGTTCTAAGCGCATTAGCGAAGGAGAACTTCAGACCTCGAATAAACAATTGACATTCAGGAGGCGCCAATGCCTAGAAGACGATGAAGAATACCATCCCGGAGAGCGAGGATGATGAGATGGAAGGCGGAGGAAGAAGGCGGAACGGACGATGAAACCAGCGATGGCGGCGAGGGCACAAGGAGTGGTAGCAACCTCCTAAGAAGAAGAAGAAGAAGAAGAAGAAGGACCGGCGCCCGGGCTGCAGTCGGACGCGGTCGGGGAAATTAGAAGTGAGCCCATCAGGGGTTCCTTTGAGCCCGCCTTGTCGTCAAGATGCGGTGGGCAAGTGGCGGCGATCACCGGACAACCATCTCGATCAACACCGAGAATCTCGGCATAAAGATAATGGCCATGCACACTCCTCTTGAAGCCGCGAAGATACAAGTTCCCGCTAAGTATCGAAACACAAATTATCATGGGAGCAGTAAACAAATCCGCCCTCACAAAGATGAGCACCGCCGGCAATTGGAGAACCGGATAAAGAAGAAGATCTATAAAGAAGGCAAAAGTCTCGAGGAGATCCAGAAGATTGACCCTTGATCACCAAAGATGTTAGGGAGTTCAAGGAGGTGTGAATCCGAAGAGCCACGGCCAATAGTAATCGGGGAAAGGTCTTTGAGCGATGAATATAGGTCATCACCATCTCGGATCTGGTGGATACAGAACCCACGGAGGCCAAATGGAATAAGGAGGACGAAGAGTATAGATCCAAGGGATAGAAAACCCTTTGCTAATTCGAACCGAAGGTTCGAAACTTCATCGAGGCCCGTTACCATGTGGACCCAAAAACCAAACAACTCACCGCGGATCCTGCGGTGAAGGAATTCAAGAAATTGTGGTAAGTATAATCTAATTATCAGCGGATCAACACGATTGAAATCTAATCGATGATCTAAATGATTCACGTTACTTCTTCCGCAGGAGGAGGAAATTGTTGCTAGTCATGTATCGGGTTCCTCATCCTGTGGGTCGACGGCCACCGGTGGGATAACCCTTTTACAGGCGATGAACCGGGCCAAGAAAATAGAGCGATTCTGAAGAAGCCGTCATTGGGCGTCTGGCCGGCCTCGGGTAAGAATTGGGTGGATCATTTTGGTCCACCGCCGAGCGATGTGGCGCCGTCGGAAGGAGCGAGGAGGAAAACCGAGGTTCAAGAACTTAAGGCACAAGTGGCGCGGATCCCGCAGATCGTCCAAGACAACTGGCAATCACCCTCACGTCCTTCCTGCCTACCTTGGTGGAGTCAATAGCAACCGGAGGTGCGGTGGTCGAGTAGGGCCGTGCGATTCAAGCATGGCCCGGCCACGCGAACAACGGGCGCCGGAATTAGGGCGAACTACGTGTTCGTGACTCACTTCGCCAGCATGGCGCCGCAAGTGTTGGTGACTCCCCTGCCATCACCGTGGCGGAGTACATGTTGGTGCCCCGCCATCGCCGCGGCGGCAGGAGCTCAAGCACCCGTCGGTGGGGAGAATACATCGGCAAAGACCGCGCCATCAAGCAGCCTTCCGTCTCTTGCGCCCGTCGCCGTATGCGGTGCGTCGACATTAGCCAATCTCGACGCCATCACGGTAAACAAATTTCTTTAATTACCGCCTTTCATGCCATCTATTACTCTTATGGCATCTCGCTCTGACAACGCCGTACATGTTTTCCGCAGACGGATGTTCCTTGCACTCTCTTATGCTACGTGAACAACGAAATGAGGATGTTGCCAAGGTACCATCGTTCAACCCTTGCGCGCACGTTCCACTCAAAGCCGATGCGGATGGCGTGCAGGGTTAAAATTAGTCGGGGGCTAAGGGGCTGCTACGACCTGGAACCTCCCATTCAACCCCCAGGAGCGGATGAAGAAGAGCCGTATGTCTTCAGAGGTTGCTTCGGCTTATTCTTGCTATGGCCAAAGAGCATGATCCGTTTGGGGGCGGGGCCATCACGCCATGAACAAAGACCACGCTGTCGTGCGGCGACAAGCGGTGGCAACCTACCACCCTCGCCGTCACCTCCACGCGATGGGTCGGATGATCATGTTGATGATATGCATGGCGCAGGATCCGGCCGAGGGGCATTTAAGGAATGATCACTTCTTCAAAGACTCGGTTTGGCAACGAAGAAGACCTAGCTGGTGGCCCCACAGAAAGCCACTATCACCAAGCGTCTGTTTGGTTCTCGAGACGCCTCGACTTGCGCCTTTGAGCCGGTGATACAACCAACTGCCCTTTATTCTAAGCCACGACACACTACATAGGGGCGTCCGGTGCTAGATTGTGGTGCCCGCTCTCCAAAAGGAAAAAGGGCAGAAAGAAAATCTAGCGACTCGAGCCGGTAGGTGGCGTCAACAAGCTGAATCCGATCAGGTTTCGGGATGGGCCACCAAGACCCGAGGGAATTATGTGGAGGATTCATGTGGCGGTGAGCCCATGCTACCTAATAATTTGCGGAAGCTCGATTCGAACTACAGAGTGTGCATGGCGTCTTGACGATAGAGAGACGCCTTCTATCGGAGAAAGATCCCTCGCACCGGTATTCGTGGTTAAGGTGCCACCGCTTGGGCTTACGACAATGCCCTCGGATCTGTTCTTCCTGCGTTCGACGACATCTTCAATATGTTCCACCTATACCCGCTGCACTATACCATGGTCCGTCTGTTTCTCTCGGCCGCCATGCAGATCATTAGAGAACACACCGGCATCGCTATAGTGGACCCCTACTACATGCGTGGCTGCTTGGGTTCCCCAACGGAGCAGTGGCCTCGTGCCTCAAAAGAATCCCGTGGAGAACAAGACAAAGGAATACATTCTCGTGCCTTACTTTCCGAGTAAGTTGTTATTCACTCGACCGTCGATTGGCTTTATTAGATCATCATCATTCTTTTTCCAACACATTCCATTTGAATTTTTGGCAGAGATGAACCTTTACGATCATCTCCTTATCGCCAAGCATTCCCACGCCACGTATTTCGACTCGGGAGTCTAGAAAAGAAGAAAAACTATGACAAGATCAAGGAAGTTCGGATGATGCTCTCCGGCTTTGCCTCGACGGAAGGCACCACCTTGATGCGTGAAGGTCAAGTTTCGAGCCGTCTTCAACCACGAACGGAGTTCCCTAGCGTGAAGCGATGAAGAAGTAAGCCTACTACGCACTCCATCACATGAAGGCGTTCCTACTTGACCAGCAAAATTCTACGCTGCCAAATCATCTCAAACAGTGGGCCGAAGCAAAGGCCAAGATCAATGATTCGGATATTAGACAAGAGATGTATCGCATCCAAAGATTTGGGGCAATCATCTTTCGTGATGTCATGACTTCGGGGGGGATCTTCTACGGAGGAAATATCCCGAATAACCGTGACATAGAAGATCGCCTAGAGATGCAGGGTGACTATAGGAAGTTCATGACAAGACAGGGCGTCCTCCCCTTCCCTAAGCCGAGCCAGAAGGCTTGATGTTGGCCTAGTTGTAGTTACAAACTATAGATGACCTTTGTGTGTGTGTGTGGACGACAAGTGAACTTATTTTGCTTATTATTATATATCAATCAATGCTTGGTTTTTTTGCTTACTCTTTGGTCCTTTGCTCATTTTGGTCCTTCTTTTTTTCCTTACTCTTTTTTCGAGAATAATGCCGATGATTGAAATGTCGTGGCACACTATATATGTGAATGTGCTACGATGGGATTGTACGCCTTGTGCTATGCACAAGTCCAGGTGTTGTGCATCCTACTTGGCGTACGGTTCCATCGTAGCATATTCCTGTCCAACGACCTATGTATATATATGAGGCATGCTTTTGAGTTACTTTGGTCTTTTGAGAATAATGCCGATGATTGAAATGTCGTGGCACACTATATGTGAATGTCTGCGATGGGATTGTTCGCCTTGTGCTATGCATGTGTCCAGTGTTGTGCATCCTACTTGGCGAAGTTCCATCGTAGCATATTCTGTGTCGAACAACCTAGTTATATATGAGGCATGCTTTTGAGTTTGGTCTTTTGATTTAGGAGTACTTTCTATAAGTGTATCTTCATATGCGACTTTAATTATATATGTTTTTTTCAATAATAGGTTAATTATTGTCAACTTATAGATGACGTGGTACGTCAGGTACAAGGACGGAGTTCGAGTCTCGATGATTGGAAAGACTTGGGAGACAGTGCACCGTTTGATGCAATAGCTACAAAGGGTACAACACTATGGCGGGCGGAAGCTAGATATACTGCACGCTATCTAGCGGGAGTTAGGATAAGGAAGGATGAAGACCTACACCTTCGTCGCATGGCGGTAATCATGCTTATCTTCTTTGGTTATTTATCCGCGTTTGTGTCTAGCTAGCTAGTTTAGATGTCTAGGCGAGCTTGAGATCTAACTTGTTCGATCGACACATGTATTCGCATGTCACCAACTACTACTTTGTAACATGATCGAAACAATGTAATTAACTTAGACTATGTATTCATGTATGAGACTTATCTATATGTATTTGTTTCAATCTTGTTTTCATATTGAGTATTTATATATATAATTGTATATCTTGTATCTGTGTGTATATATCTGTAATATTGTATATAATCTGTATTGCATATAATGCCTGGAAATTAAAAACAAAAAATACATCTGGCGCACATGGTCTACATACGTGGCGCACTACACCTAAGCGCACTATGGAAGTTTAGTGGCGCACTAGGTAGTGCGCCAGAAGATCAGTGGTAGTCAGAGACCCTCGAGAATCGGCCCTATGCAAGTTTTAGCGCTTCCGCCAAACCCGCATAAAGCGATTCAAAGGTGCCACCAGCACTTGCGTGCGGGTGGAAAGCAGTAATAACATTACACAACAGTCCTCGATGGGACCCACAGGCAGATGTATATAACACGACTCCAAGAGTCAAGAATACAGATATACAAAGATCCAAATCACCTTGAAAGCGATACGGCGTCAAATGCGGACAAGATGCAAATTGAGCTAAGAGCCGGAAGAATAACCAATGGCGTCCATAACCCCGAGCCAAGCCGGAAGGGTAACCCTGCTAACGACGTCGAAACCTGCTAAAACAAAAGGGGTGCCGACAAAGGGCAAAGGAAAAAGAGGAGCGGTCAGTACTGAGGCCAGTACACGGCGAGGCTAGAATTCGGCGGTCCTCGCCTACATAGGTATGGTGGACTGAAGCGGCAGCGCAGCATGCACTAAACAACCTATAGAGACTCGGGATATCTGTCGACTATCAGAGAGGGATAAGAAAGACCTATCCGGAACCATCCTGATACTACCACCAAACATACCCATCCTGGTATTTCCCCCTCGAGACCAGACGAGGAAGTCAACCGAGGAACTCACACCGTTGGCAGTTTTATTTATTCAGTTATCGTTGCAGCAATTACTAGTCAGGTGTAGATAGTCATCCCGATAGAATAAGCAGTGGGCAGTTTTAGTTAACCATTCCGTTGTAGTTGCAACACTTACTAGTCAGATACAATTAGCATGAGATATCCCCGAACCCAGCAGTTGTTGGTACTTTTATTTAGCCATTCCGTTACAGTGAAGCTGATTACTAGTCAGATCGGATACAAGTCAATTTATAACAGTAAACCTTAGTTATAGTTGTCTATGATCGAGACCTGTGCTCCAAGTCGTCCATAACCGCGGACACGACTTCTCGAAAAGATTTAACCCTGCAGGAGTGCACCAAAGTTTCCACACGCACCTACACCCTTGTTGTCAGATCAGGTAGGTACAAGATCACAAAACATACACCCAACGGTATGTCGACGGGGTTTCGGACACGACGTTTCCCAGACCCAAAGCAAGCACGGGGCCACCCACTAAGTATACATAACGAAGTCGGCGGTCTCGAGACGGACTCGGGGTTTGCGCCATGGTCAGAACGTGGGAACCCAAAGCGGGCTTGTCGATACCGCGAAAACACTCCGCTTACCTAAGCGACACGTGCGATTACCTCGCACAATTTAAATAAAGCAATAAAGCATGGCATAAGTCTGAATAGTAATAAAGCCCCAAACTACTTTGTGGCCCCTGACAAAGACTTGGAATCGGTACTAAATCGATGGGGTGCCCATACACCCCAATGTGGTTAGCGCGCTTGATCTCGGAACATGTGTCAAGAACTCGGGGTCCTACGGGACACAAGTGAACGGTTAACAACCAAATAACATCTATTGCCCACCTGTGCCTCTGCATTACCTACTTCAATTTTAGTTATTAAACAACAGTTGAATTAAACGATAATTAAAGCCATGATCATCTCCAACATTAAACACGCGGCAATACTCCAACAACTGGGGTACTTGACGACACGCAACAGCTCTTGAGCAAGCTTTACGACACGCCAGTCCAACTATCTACCAAACAACAGGTAATAGGATGTGTCCAAGGCAATATGAGGCCGCAAGGGATATCACGGGTACGAAATCTAGAGCATCGCAACACAGATAGCAATAGATCAACAGGAGGGAATAAATACTATAAAAGTAAGATAGGTAGAAAAGGGGGAGGTGCTCGCCTGAAACATTGCTGAAGGTTCATCCAAGATCGGGTGGACACTCGCATCAACTCAACGGCCTTATCCGCGAAGAACCAAAACACTAGAATAAACACCGGTTGGACTATTTAATACTACGGTAGAAAATCGGGCATGATGCATGTATGATGTATGACATGGCAAAGGTGCAATGCAATTAGGCAATATTAAGCGGAACCGGGGTCCCGACAAATACTTATTAAGTTCATGTTGTTTAGATACCCCGCAATTTTAAATGTTGTCTTAACAAGGCAAAAGATAACACCGGTTCTCTACACAAATTTAAATGGGACCGATATACGACTAGATTTGCCCGCATATGGATCCCATATTTAATTATAAGGTGAATCGGCATAAGGCCCCCAAACCACAGACAAGTATGCATGCATAAATGATTTAATATGCAACAAGTCTATATTACATATATAAAAATAGGGCTCGAGAAAGGGGTCACACATTAGAGGGTCTCGACGAACTTGGGGTTCCGGTTGGGTTGATCTCGTGGGCTCGTGGTTCGGCAGAATCAGTGCGGATCGTGGACTCGGGTCCGAGATGAAGAGCTTGCGTTGGCGTCCTTCGGTTTCATGTCGGCGTGCTTGACGTCCAAGATGGAGAACTCGGCGTATCCGTGTTGGCGGCCTTGGCGGTTATCGGGTTCGGTCTTCGAATCCGTGAGGGAGAACTTGACGTGGCGTCGGGTTCAGGATCGGTCTTGGCATCCGAGATGAAGGGCTCGTCGTCCGGGGATCCTCCGAGTCCGTGTTGACGACCTTGGGGTTCCGATTTTGGTTTGCCGATGTCGCTCTTATCTTATCGGGTGGCTCCTCTTTCATAGCAGTAGCACCAGTCTAGTAACAAAGCTAGGTAGAGCTTGACGGACAACTCTTAAACCACATCTGCGGTCATATCAACACCACTACCCCCATCCATCAACACACTTCGTCTATGTACGCACATACCACAACATCACATCAAAACGAGGCATCAACCGAATGTCACTGAGGACGAGAAGTTGCTGAACGCGACGTCCATGGTCGGTCGCAAGCACAGCAGAGAGGCACACACGCGGTGGCGGGCGGCGAGCTCGAAGCAGAGCGGGGGCTCATGGCGGCGAGCCGCGACATCGAGGTTGGCGGAGGCGCGGGGTACCACAAGGTGGAAGAGGCTCGAGCTCGGCGCTGGGAGGCGGCGGCCGAGGCGGGTCTCGACTGTGGCCTCGCGTGACTGGTGCCAGGAGGCGGGAAGGCAAGATGAGGCCTGCAGGCCGGCCGGTGGGGTGGTCGACGACGGCAAGGTCAGCAGGCGAAGGACACAGGTATGGTGGCGAAGGAGAGGGGGCCCGCGACGAGGAGGGACGCCCGCGGCGGCGGCAGAGCTTGAAGGAGAAGAGCGGCGACGGCGGGACCTGCGCGGCTTGGTGTCGGAGGCGGGGTAGAGGGATGCGCAGGAGGACGAGAAGGGGAGCTCGAGGGCACGAGGAGACGCCGCCTAGGAGAGAAGCTGGCGATGGCGGCCAGGCTCTGACGCAGCGCTGCGGGAAGATCCGCCTGCTAGGGGGGGCGAGCACGGGCTGCAGAGAGGAGGAGCTTCGGGGGGAATGGGTTCTAGGCGAGGGGGATTCGGGGTCCCTGGCGGCGGGCGGTTGGGGAAAGAGGGAGGGCTCGCGAGGGGAGGAGGGAGTGCGGAGCGAGGGACGTGGGATGGGGAGGTGGGCACGACGCGTCAGGTGGGACCCGCGGGTGGGCCGCGGTTTGACCGCGTGAGTCCCACGCGGGGTGGACGCGGGTTGGTCTGGGGTGGGTTCTGGGTTAGCAGGGCGTGTCGCTGCAGGTGGGGCCGAGGTGGGGACGCGCCCAGGTGGGGAGGCTGTCGGTGGGTGAGGGAGTGGGGGCTGTGGGCCAGGTGGCGGGCTAGGATTGGATGGGGGGAAAGGGAGAGGTGAGGTGTCGACAGGCTATTGGGTGGGGTGAGGTGGAGGCAGTGGGTAGAATAGGTGGGTAGGAAAGGATTTTGGGTAGGTGATTTTGTCTTGGGGGTGGTCGGGTCGGATCGCCCGGCCCCCTCAAAATATTTAAACATTTTATTTATTTAAACCGGGACTTTTGAAAACCGGGGGTGGACAAAACGAAATAAACCGGAGACCCAGGTTTGAGTTGAATTAAAGACGGGTATTTAGAAAACAAAAGTAGGTTTTTCCGAAAATAGTTTTATGCGAACAAATGCAAGATGATGACGATGCTCAAATGCAAGGTGGCATGATGACATGAGCATGCAGTCATGATGATGCAATGCACAAAAACAACGCGATTTTCTAGTAGTGGTTTTGCGGGGCGCCACAGTAGCGCACCATCCCAAACTTCCGTGGCGCACTAGGAGGTGCGCTACGCCTATCTCTACACAACCGTGGCAAGGCGCCACTGGAGACGAGAGATAGCAAGAAGGCCGTGGCGCAGTGCTAGTGCGCCACGGATGGGCATTTCGGGTGCTCCACTAACAGCCTGTTTCCTAGTAGTGCTAAAAGCTCTCGTAGAAAGGAAAGGGCGGGAAAACTTGGCGGGAAGCGGTGGGAAATGGCGAGAAATATCTTTAGTTCCAATTTGTGACTACAATCGGGACTAAATGGATATTATATTAAGATTCTTTATAATAAAAGATATGATTTTCCAAAGTTTTTATATCTGATTTGAATTAAAAAAAGAAAATTTACAAATGAAATAATTTATAAATGATGCAATCAGATAAATGGATATTATATTAAGATTCTTTATATTTTTCTAATAATAATAGACATATTATTTGTTTTATTTGGATTATTACAATAAAAGATATGATTTTCCAAAGATTTTATATTTGATTTGAATTAAAAAACAAAATTTACAAATGAAATAATTTATAAATTATGCAAACAGATAAATGGATATTATATTAAGATTCTTTATATTTTTCTGATAATAATAGACATATTATTTGTTTTATTTGGATTATTACAATAAAAGATATGATTTTCCAAAGATTTTATATTTGATTTGAATTAAAAAAAGGAAAATTTACAAATGAAATAATTTATAAATGACGCAAACAGATAAATGGATATTATATTAAGATTCTTTATATTTTTCTGATAATAATAGACATATTATTTGTTTTATTTGGATTATTACAATAAAAGATATGATTTTCCAAAGTTTTTATATTAGTTTTGAATTAAAAAAAGAAAATTTACAAAAAACAATTAGTCATGGTCATGGCTGGACCGGGACTAAAAAGCTTCTTGCAAACACGGTAGGCCGAAAATAAAAATAACCTTTAGTCCCGTGGCTTAACGCGACTAAAGGGGGGTCTTTAAGTGGGTTAAGCCACGACCGGGACTAAAGACCTTTAGTCCGCCCCTGGCTTAGCCGGGACTAAAGGGGTGGGGGTATAGTAACTTGCGCCCATCCTGGCCTCCCGCACTGACTTGGCGAAATCGGCGAGGAGGCAGACGGTGAGAGCTCAATCGACGCAGGGAGGTCTTGCGATTCCACCGCGCCGCGCCGTCTCCGTCATCACGCCACGCTGTCATTGCTTGCCAGCGATCTTCGTAAAGTCTTATGCCGCCTGCAGCCGTCGTCATATAGCCTCAACGTCGTTTTAGGAATTTTTAGTTTCTTTTTTTAGTATCTTAGCATTTTTAGTATCTTAGCATTTAGTTTATTTTCTTAGGAATATATAATTGCTTTTAGTTTCTTTTTTAGAATATATATTTGTTTATATAATTGGTTTTAGTTGTTTTTAGGAATATATAATTGTTTATATAATTGTTTTTAGTTTTTTTTTTAGGATATATAATTGTTTATATAATTGTTTTTAGTTTCTTTTTTTAGGAATATATAATTGTTTTTAGTTGTTTTTAGGAATATATAATTGTTTTTATTTGTTTTTAGGAATATATAATTGTTTTTAGTTTCTTTTTAGGAATATATAATTGTTTTTAGGAATATATAATTGTTTATATAATTGTTTTTTAGGAATATATAATTTTTTATTAGGTTTATTAGGAATATTAATTGTTTTTAGTTGTTTTTAGGAATATATAATTGTTTATATAATTGTTTTAGTTGTTTTTTAGGATTATTAATTAGTGTTATTAGGGTTATTAATTATATAATTATTAGGGTTATTAATTTGTGTTATTAGGGTTATTGTTTTTTTGTTTTAATTATTAGGATTATTGTTTTTTCTAACCTGTTTAACTCTCTTTTTGTTATAGATAATTAAGTCATGGATCCATCCGAAGATCCTGGTCGCATCGGTGAAGGTTTTCTTCAGGGCATGATAAGAGGTGAAATTCCTCTTAATATTACTACCGACGAAGATATTTTGCTTGAGGAAGAGATATCCTCATATCTGAATCCATCCGGTGATGGACTAGAGGAAAACCTAATGTACCAAGGGGAAGACCAGATGGACGAAGGGCAAACAAATAACAACAATAATGATGGCCCCTCGACAGGATCCGGCGAGGTACATATATATATATATATATATATATAAAGTCTCGTGTTACCTCTATTCATTAACTAATCTAGATATATATTAATCACTCTCTCTTCTTATTTTAGCCCACCGGATCGAAGCAATCGACATCTCGAACGAAACGAGGGACGAACAAAAAGTTGGATGGTAATCAGAGGTTCACCATCGAAGAAATAGATGATGATGGTGAACCGATTGCTCCAGAGAAGCACCAGAGGATGTTTATAAATCAATGCGGGGTGCTTGTTAGGGAAAACCTGCCGATCACCATCTAAGAATGGAATAAGTCAAAGAAACCCGGTGAAGAATCCAACAGCTATGTCACCGATGATGCCAAAGATGACCTTTGGCAGAACCTCATAGCGCATTTCATACTATCTCCAGAGTATGAGGAATTTGAGGTAGTGTTGCCTGCCAAAACTCACCGGCGAGCAGCGACGAGCAACACGAAGAGCCGGGAGGCTCCCAGAACTGCTGGTGGGCCCTGGTCCCTCGGGCAACGGCCCGCAAAACTCCGGCACACGTCCTGGCTTGGTTCGAGATGCCACCGACCTATACCGGTCGTGAAGGTGAAGGATTGCTCGATTGATTTCTGCATGGTAAACAAGTATACGTAAAATTCGAGCCGTGACCGGCTCCTGTTTCACAATAAATCGGCTCCTAGAGCCGATTGCCCCATGGTTCGCATTAGATTTACGATAACATGGGGTTTTGCTTGATCACTACAAGTTAAATCGATCTACGACGCTTTAATGTTTTCACCACGTAATCGAACGTCCTACACGTAATTGAGCTGGTATGTACAAAAGATGAAGAATATTAACCCTAGAGGAGGCCTAATAACCAACGAAAGTCAATTACCGAACAACTTCTCTAGAACGAATAAGACACGCCCTACGTACTCTTGGATCGCTCAACCCGTTTGTAAGGCCCGACTACGATATCAAACTAAACCTTGGCGAGCAAGGCACAACCATAACAGATCGAATCACTAAATAAAGATCATAAGGTGCTACCCTTGCACTTGGGAAAAGGTGCAAAGGTAGCGAGACAACTAGAGGTAGCAAAATCAAACGATTATAACGAAGAACACCGATGCTAACCTCAACAGATCTATGATAATAATGTTACTCGCCATCAACAAGGCTTCAGACGAGTAACACCAAATAACGATAGTAGTATCGCCTAGATCGCAAGATGCAATCTAGGCAAGATGACACTTACCCGAAAGAAACCCTCGAAAACAAGGGGTGGCGCGCCGAGATTGTGTTTGTCGTGAACGTGATTGTCCTCCTTTTCTTGATAACCTTAGGTACATATTTATAGTCCGAGACTCTCTACTTTTGGAATAACTCTACAACTCTATCTTTACCTAAACTGAAACGGAACCTAAACTGAAACGAAACCTACTATGATACAAGATACACGGCAGTTTATCCCAATTCTACGTACTAGGCCGATCCAACAACACGTTGAATATACGCATCTTTCAAGCCCATCTTGATCACGGCCCATCTCCTTCATACAAAATATGGCGATAACACATGCCCCTGGTTTTGGCAATGATAATTCCAAAACCACTCGTGTTTTTTCTTCTCCTCTTTTTTGTATCGGGCTGCGCGTTGATGTAATCACGCTACCCCTTCATCATGATGCCTGTCTTCTCAACTCCTCCGCATGCATGATTTGACGATTTTGGCCAAGTAACGGGAAACCGCTATGGCATTGAACCGTCTCTCCACTATTCCCTTATTTAAATTCGCCGAGCAGTTCCTCCCCATCTTCCTCCAAGAGCCAAAAACCCTCTTCCTTCCGAAAAACCCTTCTCCTCCGCCATGGCTTCTTCCTTCCGCCTGTTCCTCCCGTCTTCCAACAAAGATCGGACCGAGCCGACGCGAGCACCCACCCACGGCGGCAGATAAGATTTTCGCCACGATGGTGGGACGAAGGATCGGGATTTCGCCGTCTGGTCGGAGGACGATCGCCCCGATCGACGGCGGAGAGCCTACGCCTCGACGGGAACCGAGGCGAAGAGCAACACGACGCTTGGTCTTGGGGCGGCGTCGAGTCCTCCGACGAGGAGGAGGAATCGGAGGAGGACACCCTCCGACGAGTACTGCCGACGAAGCGCTTCCGCCGGTCCAGAGGACACCGAAGATGACGAGGATGAGGAGGTCCCCGGCTTCTTCAAGAAGAAGAAGTGAAGACGACGCAAGAAAGCTACCAAGACAAGAAGAAGACGGCGACGACAGCGGCGACGATCTCGCCCTTTAGATTAGGAATCAGTAGCAGCAACAGTAGTAGTAGGCTCCCTTTTGTAATCAATCATCCTTTTGTAAGCAATCATCTTTCGAATGAATGAAAATCCGTTTCCCAAAGATTGTTCTGTTTTGCCCCAATTTTGCCGAGTCAAATAGGTCGATGCTCCAGAAGTCGATGACACTGTATCGGCTTTCAACATACTGCACGCATACAGTCAAACAAGTCAAATCGCAAAGAGCCGATGACTACCCATCGGCTTCTCCCAAAAAACGTTGACAGGGTCAAAACTTGGTCGCATCTTTAGGCACATTAAAACGGCCACTTCTTGGTTTCAAACGGTGACCTGCGACCTTTCTCAAAACGGGCGACCTGCGCCCTTTTTCAAAACGGGCGACCCAAATCTCCAATTGCTCATCGAAAAACGTGCCCTGAACAAACAACTAGTGACAAGCAAGGATGAAGATGACGAAGCTGAGATCGCCGAGGTGGATCGTGTCCGTCGACGCCCACGCCTTGAAGCATTTCTTCAAGAGCTTATGCGTAATCGGCACCTTGCTTGTAACGTGTGAACCTCTAAAGTCGATGACCGTGCATCGCTATACATTTTGTTTTTATTCGCCGATTTTCAGCATCGCCCCCACATTTTTACTGTCCATCGTCTCACGTGCTTTTACTTAGCCGATTTCATGTATCGCCCTCAAGTTTTTGTCCAACATCCCACATGCTTGGGAAATATTTCTTGAGATGTTGACCGCCCTTTGGGAATTTCACGCCCATCCCTCAAGCATGTACGCGTTTCCTCTTAAAACTTGGTCGACCTGTTACCGTGCCAATTTGGAGACCATTTACCATATGTTGCATCCTTAGTCCCCAAGGGCAACACCGCTTCCCATACCGGATCACCAACGTGGAGCTCCTTTGGCTTCACTTTCTTGTTGTATGCACGAGCTACTTTGGCCTTGTTCTCTTTGATTTTCTCCGGACCACGGCTGAGCTCGGTTAAATCCTCCACATCGTCACTCATCGTGGTTGCGTATTCTTGATCGTTAGATCGTCACGAAAAGTGACGTCTCGACCCAGCCGTAATTTCCCAGGCAATCGGCTTGTCCATATACCGGATGGTATGGCGAGGTTTTAATCGCCCCATGGCATGACATGCGATAAGCCCACAATGCCTCGACAAAACCTCGTGCAGCGCCTAGGGTGCTCATCGATTTTCTCTTGATCAGCTTGATGAGGCTCGTTGGGCCTTGACTTGCCCATTCGCTTTGAGCATAGTATGGAGATGATCTGATCAGCTTAATCCCCGTGTCCTCACAAAACTTTCTAAACTCCTGAGAAATAAAGACCGAACCTCCATCGGTCGTGATAGTTTGGGGGAATCCCGAATCTATGGATGACATGTTCTTTCACAAAGTTGATAACATCCTTTGAGTTTCTTGATTTCATCGGACAGCCTCCACCCATTTAGTGAAATAATCAGTAATGGCCAAAATCCACATGTGGCCTTTGCTTGATGGGGGATTGATTTTGCCGATCATATCCATGCCCCAACCTCGGAATGGCCAAGGCTTGATGATGGGGTTCATTGCCGACGCGGGTACCATCTGAATTTTCCCAAACTTCTGACATGCTTGGCACCCTTTGTAGTACTTGAAACAGTCCTCAAGCATGGTGGGCCAATAAAACCCTGATCGCCTGATCAACCATTTCATCTTGTGAGCTGATTGGTGAGTTCCACAGCCTTCGTGTACCTCGTAGGAGCCGATTAGCCTCATTGTCCCCGACATTTGAGCAATAATCCTTCCAGAGTCCTCAAAACATGTCATCCCCAATAAGCACATACTTCATGGCTTTGTACCTTATCTGTTTAGATGCCCCCGAATCCTTCAAGTAATTGAAGATATCGGCTCTCGATCGTCAACTTCAGTGAATGCACGAACATCGGCTCCTTCGCTACATCCTTGTAGCCAAGCCATTGTGTAAGATCATTTGCCTCAGATTCTGCGACCGGGATCGGTGAAGTTTATGTACGAATCGCGCCATCACTCACGGCGAAGGCAACCATAATGGGAAGAGGGACTCGCTCTCACACTTGTACTCCTCCGTGAGTTGGGAAATCACCAACTTGGAGTCTCCAAAATTTCCACCGCTCGCCCGGCCGAGGAGTAACTTCATTCCCGTATGCGTCGTACTCGGCTACATTGTTAGTGCGAGGTAGACAATCGATGGAGAAGGAAAATGTTGCCCGGCGACACGAGTAAAATGCCGATGCCGCAGCCATCGTCACAAACCGATCCGTCGAAAAACATAGCCCACGCCTATGGACGGTTGCTATGTTAGTGTTGATCCTTTCAGCGATAAGATCGGCCGCTTGTCCCTTAATCGCTTTCGGCGGGTTGATACCGGATGTCAAACTCGATAATTCAAACATCCATTTGCCCGGGTTTTTAACATAGGAGCCGAAAGATGTGCTTTATGACGTCTGATTTGCATATGATGATGATCTTTGCTGATAGCAAAATGTGGCGCAGCTTGGTGCAGGTGAAAAACAGGCAGAGACACAACTTATCGATATCGGGATACCTTGTCTCCGCGTCCAGCATCCTTCTGCTTATGTAAAATACGACTCGCTCCAGCCCATCATAAACTTGCACCACCACCGAGGCGATGGATGTGGCCATCGACAAGTAAATGTAGAACGGTCTCCGTTGGGGTGGAACCAACATCGGCGGCTTCGTCGATATTCTTTGATTTCCAAAGGCTCGTTGTTCTCGCCCCCGAATTCCTCGTCGATTTAATTTTCACTAGTCCCATGAACGGCTCTATTCTTCCCGATGATTGAGATGAATCTTCCGACGGTTGATCTTGCCGATGAGAGATCAGTTCTTTCTTTGTAGTGGGTGGCTTCATTGTTCAGACGCCTCCACGACTTTTCAGCCGATCTCAATTCCTGCTCATGGACCAAAAAACCCAAGAACTGACCGGTCGTCACCCCGAAGGCACACTTCTTTGGATTCATCCGTAGGACGAATTTTCTTGTTCGGTCCAGGACGCGTCGTAGATCGTCTAAGTGTCCTTGCGCTGAAGCAGACTTGACCACCACGTCATCGATGTAGATTTCCACCAGCTTGCCGATCAGATCATGAAAAATATAATTCATGGCTCTTTGGTACGTGGCGCCGGCATTCTTCAGTCCAAACGTCATGACTACATACTCGAACAACCCCACCGAACCTGGGACTCTGAAAGCAGTCTTGTGTATATCTTCTGGAGCCATAAAAATTTGGTTGTAACCGGCATTGCCATCCATGAAGCTCAAGATCTTATGACCAGCCATTGCGTTGATTAACGTTTACGCCACGGCATCGGATACTCATCCTTTGGGGTAGCTCATGAGATCCCGAAAATCTATGGCAACACGCCACCGCCATCCTTTTTCTACAGTACGATACTAGAAATCCATTCAAAGATACCGCATGGCTGATTAACTTGGTCACAACATTTTCTCAACCTCTTTCTTGACTTCTTCCGGATTTCGCCTTCATTTGTCGTGCTCGCCTGAAATGGCGAAACTTTTTTTGAGCGGAGTCGATGCTCAATGATGCTCTGTCAACCCAGCATCTCTGTAGTCGGTAAGCGCCCGATATTGTTTCAACAGGCTATCATCGGGCCCGCAGATTCGGATCTAACTTTCGGCGATAAATGTTGGTCGTGGCTTATCCCGGTGACCAATGTCGATCTCTTCTAGCTCATCGAATGTAAACCCATACCCTAGCTTTCCACACTGTCAAATCGACGCTAAACACAGGGCAACAAAGAGGTGAGGGTAACACAAATGATTTGGGCGATTGCAGAATCGCCCCTTTGATTGAATTAGTTAAGGATGGTTTACACCTTATTGTGTTACAATGGCGGGGCATCTCCTCACGACTACGTGATCCGCTTGTCGTGCGATTGGTGCTTCCTATTTTTAGTGGCGTCGCGAGGATCGCCGTACCACGCTCGTGGACCTTGCTACTCTGTGCCGTGGATAAGACCAGCCTCACCCCGCTTTTTGTAGCTTCACGCGCCACCCGTCAGATCGATTCCAGATCGGCTTTTGGTCTCCGCTTCCTGCACGTTCATGCCGGCTATGGAAATCTCGATAGAATCATCTGCATGGATGACCTCCACTTCATCTCCGTCCCAGATTGTTAATCGTGCATCGTGGATGGAATGCAGCAATTAGCGTGAATCCGGTCTCTACCTAGCAAGACAGCGAGGTACTTTTGCCATCCACGACGAAAAATGACGTGGGTATGGTTTTCCGCCCATCGGATCCACGTTCAAGACGCCTTTGCTTCAAGATCGACCGTTGAAGTCGCTTAACGTGGCGTTGGTTTTGATCGATCTGCGGTGAGCGTCCTAAACGTCGTAGCATGGAGTGCGGCATGATATTGATCGCCGCCCGGTGTCCACCAACATCTTGCCGACAGTTGCCCATTGATGTAACCTCGCAGGCTGTGGCTTTCAGATGTTTGTAACCCTTCTCACGTGGCTTCTCAAAGATAACGGCCGTGGACCGCAGTCAAACTGCCACGGTAGCTCATTGGTTCTTGGCGCCAGACTCAAGGAAGTACGAACACCATGTTTGTGCCGGCCGATGTCGTGCATCGGCTTTTACCGGTTTGGGGCGCCATTCTTTCCTTGTCGGGCGGTCTTCCGCTTCTGTGGTTCGCCTAATTTTGACGGCCACATCGGCCGTGCTTTTAAAGCGTGAGATATCGCGCTTGACTTCCTCCAAGTTACGCAGCTGCACTCTACGCTTTTGGGTGTGTCTGAGTCCCGGGACACCACCTTGATGGTGATATCTGTCTTCGTCTTTGTCATTCTTTGGCTTCTCGAGGTCTTCGCCGAGCGGACTCCTATGCTTGGCCTGGGTGGAAGAGGCCCTAGACGTTTGAACACCGACATCGGCCTCGTGTCCTCCTTCGCCGACCGCATTCGGCAGTTGTCGATCAGAGGCAATCGGCTCATTCCCGCCCCAAAGAATACTTGAAGAAAGGACAATCCCAATGCTTGTCCGCCTTCCTTTTCTTTAGACGGTCCCTTAGCGAGGTGCTCATATCCTTCATCGTCTCCATCGCCGGGCGACGTTGGTCATACTGACGCTCATACTTGTTAAGGAGATGGGCGGGATGTGGCCTCTGATACCGCACTCTCCTCACCTGTTCCTCTGTTAAGTACCGCCTGTCATTGTGGCTGGGCCAGTCGCCGGGACCAGCCTCCTTTCTTTCTTTGCCCCGAGAGCGGACACCTCCTCCTTGTAATGTCATGGCGGTACCCAGACCACCGCCATATTAACACGAGCGAAAAATCCGATTGACGCCATGAGCGATCGAGTTCTACCATGTTGACGCGGGAAATGGGTTCGTGTCCACTTTCATGGCGAACGCCCAAGGATCGACGGCCTTGTTCTATCGCCATTTGGATTTGGCGAAGCTCTTTGCACTCATTGGTGGTGTGGGTGAACGAGTGATGCCACTTGCGGTATGGTCTCCGCTCATTTCTCGAGCCGTAGGGATTTTGTGGCCTTCGGTAACCTCCGCTTCTCCTTGAAGAATCGAATATCTGCCGGCTTTGCTCACATCAAGTCGAACCCTTTGCAGTGCCCTGCTGTTTCACCCATTTGCGTGCCACGATCTGCCCCGAGCCCATTCAGCCACGGCCACTTCCTGGTCCCGTAGGATCATCTTCTTCAGCATCGACCAGGCCTATCGGACGCTTGAATTTGTCTTGGTACAACTCGGTGGTGGCGCTGTTCATACATCGTCGCTACGGGCCATGTGCGCCAATGAGTTGTACTCACTTGAAAGCGATCCTTGATGGGTGCCGAGAGACCCAACACCGCCATCGATCGCTTCCTTCTCGCTTAAACGAGTTGAGTAACATCGGTTCTTAGCGGTCCCGGCTGGATGTACTCGGCTACGCTTCTCCGCACGCGACTGCGCCAGTTCGCAATGCCACCTCGAGCCTCCGAATGGTCTTGGATGTGGAACCGCTCTTCCGCTTGCTTCCGTGTATGAATCGAATCGGTGGCAGCGAGGTGTACCACCCAAAAGCTGGTCTGCCGATTGGCAAGAAAACCTTACGCAAGATCCGATCCGATGCGAAATTATGCCTAGCGTGCGGTATCGGCTTATGTGCTCGATCGAGCTTGACCCTTCTGATCCGCTAAACCTTGAGAACTCAGGGAGCCGATACTTGGGCGGCAGCGGAATCAGATCAAACTCGTTGGGGTACGGCTTTGAATAGCCGATTGTCCTTCTCTTCGACGTTAACCGGTCTCTCAGATGGTACGGATTTGCTCCACCGCTTGAGCTGCAGGGCTAGATTCTCATGACTTGTTCCATGGCATACTTGGCTAGCCACGCCTGTTTGTCGTCTATCCCGCATATCGCTGCTCTAGAAACGCCGCTCTGAAGATCCCGCCCAGAACCCGCCGGTAAACTCCGCGTTGCAATCTGGTGGTGCGTGTCGTTATTGTCCGCACGAGGTGCATATATATCCGTGTGGGATTTCTTAGGTGGCTCAAACAGAATTGGCAATCGCTGGGTCGCCTCAGCCTTTGTAGACGACGTAAGCCGCTGCTCTGGCGGCTCGAGCCGCAAGTGTGAATGGCGGTGTGGTCTGGAGCGGTCTTTCTCCGGTGAGTCCCTAAAGTAGGCCCCGACGGAGAGTCGATGTTTCATGATCTCTGAACTACGCGAACCGCGACCCGCTCAGCGTTCACTGTGCTCGAGAATGGCGGTGCAGAGAATGAGCCACCATGTAGTTGACTTCGTCAGAGCTCGTGCGCCTCCGAAGGAACAGCAGATCTACCTCATCAAGAGCACCCTCGGGAGAACCCCCTCCACTTGATGCCATGCTTACGGGTCCTCTCAAAAGAGCCGATGAGATCGGCTTCGAAGAGATTTCTGATCTCATCGTACTTCGCCTTGTGCTCTTCGGGCAGCTCGTCGTACGTGACTGGTCTGTTCTCCATCGCAGCGTCGGATGTTGATGTAGACGTTGTTGAGTGTCCCACCGGCGTGCGAATGTGTTGCCTGCCAAAACTCACCGCCAGCAGCGACGAGCAACACGAAGAGCCGGGAGGCTCCAGAATCGCCGGTGGGCCTGGTCCTCGCAACGGCCCGCAAAACTCCGCACACGCCCCGGCTTGGTTCGAGGACGTGCCACCTGACCTATACCTAGTCGAAGGTGAAGGATTGCTCGATTGATTTCCTGCATGGTAAACAAGTATCGTAAAATTCGAGCGACCGGCTCCTGGTTTCAGAATCGGCTCCTAGAGCCGATTGCCCCATGGTTCTGCATTAGATTTACGATAACATGGGGTTTTGCTTGATCACTACAAGTTAAATCGATCTACGATGGTTTAATGTTTTCACCACGAATCGAACGTCCTACACGTAATTGAGCCTGGTATGTACAAAAGATGAAGAATATTAACCCTAGAGGAGGCCTAATAACCAACGTAAAGTCAATTACCGGAACAACTTCTCTAGAACGAATAAGCCACGTCCCTACGTACTACTTGATCGTTCAACCCGTTTGTAAGGCCTGACTATGTAGATTTCAAACTAAACCTTGGCGAGCAAGGCACAACCATAACAAATCGAATCAGCTAAATAAAGATCAAGCAAGATGCTACCCTTGCACTTGGGAAAAAGGTGCAAAGGTAGCGAGACAACTAGAGGTAGCAAAATCAAACGATTATCACGAAGAACACCGATGCTAACCTCAACAGATCTATGATAATAATGTTACTCGCCATCAACAAGGCTTGACGAGTAACACCAAATAACGCATAAGTAAAATTACTGCCTAGATCGCAAGATGCAATCTAGGCAGCATGACACTTACCCGAAAGAAACCCTCGAAAACAAGGGGTGGCGATGCGCCGAGATTGTGTTTGTCGTGAACGTGATTTTCCTCCTTTTCTTGATAACCTTAGGTACATATTTATAGTCCGGAGACTCTCTACTTTTGGAATAACTCTACAACTCTATCTTTACCTAAACTGAAACGGAACCTAAACTGAAACGAAACCTACTATGATACAAGATACACGGGTAGTTTATCCCAATTCTACGTACTAGGCCGATCCAACAACACGTTGAATATACGCATCTTCCAAGCCCATCTTGATCACGGCCCATCTCTCCTTCGTTGGCCAAAATATGGCGATAACAGGTAGATGGTATTACCCCAAGGCCGGGTGGGCTTGAAAATAGAGCGAAAGTCAAGGAGTGGGCACTGAGCATGATGGCTGAACTGTACCGGAACCACAAGAAAAGTTTATACGCGAAATATGTCGCGAAAAAGAAAACTCCAGACTTCAAAGGAGTAAACGAGAAGTTGAGAGAACAGTGGCACGATTTTGTACAGTACAAGCAATCTGATAAAGCAAAGGCAAAGTCGGCAAAGAACGCGTTAAATGCTGCCAACAAGAAATACCATCATAAAATGGGGACAGGTGGCTACAAGAGTGCCGTCCCTAAGTGGGAAACTATGGAGAAGGAAGTGAGGGCTAGAGGCGTCACTCCTGGTACAGATGGATGACCCGAGAGGTCAAAGCACTGGTGGAACTCAATTTGTCTTAGTCATCTTCATGTAGCTGATATGATATATATATTCATCAATGACCATGTAATTTCAAAACATTTCTTCCTTTTGATATGATTGATTATATGTATGCTTGCAAGGGATCGACTAATTATATAAATGCATCGACGTGTAGTGTGTATGTAGTAGCGTATAATATGTATACTGAAATATATGTTTGAATTATAGTGAAACACAAAACGAAAAAAGAACGAAATGACAAAAAAAAGGAAATACACAATCTCTGCCGCGGCAGAAAATCTTTTAGTCCTGGGTGGTGTTATGGCCCGGGACTAGAGGGTTTCCGCCCCCCGCGGTGCTGAAACAGCCACGTGGCTGTTATCAGTCGTGGGCCATAGCGAGCCGGGACTAGAGGGGGGGAGGGGGGCTCTAGTCCTGTTTTCGCAGTCCCGGGCCCAAAACCGAGACTAGAGCTAGTTGCGGCCCGGGACTGGAGGCCCTTTTTCTACCAGTGGACGTGATCAATACAATGGAAAAAAACGGCCGTTTGTACGCAGCGATTAGCACGGGAACAGATCGTCAGTATTTCAACAGACAGACACACCATTTTGCCCCATTCTCTTTCATCCACGTCGTCTAGTTTCATACGTGGAAAATTATACAGACGACTGAGTGTATACCATTGTACATGCCCTCAGGAGGCAGGGCCCTGACCAGGTTGTTTTTCTCTATTACTTATATGATAATGACATCCAAAGGTGTAATTGGTGCCCCCAATGGGCTCCTAGAGAGGTCTGATGATATGGACCGTCTGATCAGGCCTCCAGGGGACATCTAGGCCGTTGGCTGCTGAAAATACGGTTTTGCCTACTTGTGCAGTGAAAAGCTAATGCGTTCCGTGCACCCGTTTTTCGTACATAGACTGGTGCCACTTTGCCCATGCTCGTTTAGTTCCCCTAGGAAATGGGCGATCCCACCTATCAGCCATAGTGGTATTAATTTTGTGGAGTATTTACTTGGTGCGTGAGGATGTGAGAGGCCGAGCGTACCCTTCCGCCCCAGCCCAATCCCCACCCACGCTCGTCCCCGATCCCTACTCACGGTAGAATCCCTAGTGGTGAAACCCTAGCCGTCCTCACCCCATGCTCACGCCCCCTCCGCTTCCCACAGGTTCTCTTCTCCATCGCGCCGCCGACTCACCGCCCATCTCCGCATCTCCTCTCACGCCGATGTCCTTGTTGCCATAACCGAGCGTGCGCCACTGCAGCTGTACACGAGGGCTAGGCTAGGCAGGGGCCACCATGGCCACAGCTCTCCTGCTCCACGCGCCCTCCTGACCTCCACGACACCACCGTCCTCATCCTTGCCCATTGGCACGCAGGAGGTAGAGGGACGGAGGAGGAGGCAGACGTCCTCATCTTCTCCTCCCATCCCCAAGCACGCGGGAAAGAGGCGCAACAAGTGGGGACGCCGGTGTGGAGCGGTCCTCAGCTCCAGTTCAACAAGGAGGAAAACGATGGCCAGCAGCTCAAGGAAGACACCATGGAGTTGCCGTTGCCTCAGGGAGGATTCCCTCGTCGTCCTTGCACTGTCCCCAAGTATAACTTTCATCCCCTTCTCATCCCCTACATTGAGCATCTCTTTCTTTCAGGTGGCAGGTGTATACAGAAGGTGTTTGTATAAATGCTTATGAGCAAAATCTGTTACAACTTGGATTCATAAGTTGTTTGTTCTCTCGCATGGATTCTTGGTTTTATTAATTTATAGGTTATAGTGCATCACTTTGTGGGCAGCTCAATTTGAGTGGAGAGACACTAAGGCAAAAAGGTATCTGCTCTATATTTGCAACGGCTCGAGAAGGAAAAGTAAGCAAAATGTTGGTGTTGCTGCTCCCTGATACATCACAGATCACTGAATTTTTTCTTCGTTTTGTAGCTACAGGTTCCTATGGTGAATGATTACCATGATTTATGCACGTCTTTTATCTAGGCATACAAGGTGTTCCATTAAAATCCAAGAAGATTGACATGAGAGGACGATTAATCTCTGTAACTAAGATAATTTTATTTTTATGAAATTTAGCCAGTAAATGATAGAAATGTCAGGTAGTCAGTTTAGCTATTCAAAATTTGGTAGTTCATGTATTCAAGGATCAACATGTTTCTAATTTGTATGGTCATGGATTCTGATTTATCTCTCTAACAAATCCCGATGCAATAGTTGTCTATGGGGCCTACGCAGATCAGTGTGTTGGTGTCGGGCACCTGCACACATGATGGCACTCATAGGTGTAGTATGGCAATGGTCAGCGGCGACGTTTCATACCACGTACAGGTCAACAACCTCCAGCACCGATGGGTTGATTCCATCGTGGCCTTGCCTAGGTACGTTTTATACTACTAAACATGAATAAATTTTATCACGGATTTGTAATATATCACATTATCAACAAGATAATTTTTGTAGTGGCATGTATAAGCACTTCTTCGGTTCATGTTCAGTTCTATTTGGAGCATGAAAACGCAGATTGCAAGCTCTGTCCTTGCCTCGCCTATTGCCGGTCAATTATTCAAGCAAAACTCCTTTGCATTTTGCAATTTCTCTACTTGCATATTCAGATTACAAGAAAGTATCTTAGTTTTTATGTCCTATGCACTTGCTTATGGGGTTAGTATTTACCGTCGGCTTATTTCAAACATAATTGATCTTCTAGATCTGTGTAAGTAGATATAAAATGGTTGCTTTATAGTATTAAACTGTATTATGTGATCTTAATACTCACATATGGTCACATTGGTCTTGACTAGGGAAACTACAAGGTTGCAATATTCAACATGTGTTGCGTGCCTATATATCATGCAAATTTATATTTCATTTATGATTCTCCTTCTATATTCTTGGTAAGCCTTACGCTCCAATTTAAGTATTCAGTTTGGTGGCCAGTTTGCTTTCATTATATTGG
Source organism: Avena longiglumis (assembly GCA_030063025.1). NCBI lineage: Eukaryota > Viridiplantae > Streptophyta > Magnoliopsida > Poales > Poaceae > Avena > Avena longiglumis. Next base: position 19,252,997 of record CP125974.1, read on the forward strand.
AACACAGAAGGTTAAGGTCTATATTTGAGCTGTTATCCATGATCTGAGCAAAGTTGCATGCAATGTTTAGGGGGGAAGTTGTTTCAGCGCTGTAATATTGCATTTGCACAGCAAGCTATTGTTTTTTACATTAAAAGTAGCTCATCACTATCTCTTTTAGCCATTAGGTTGCCGAGCAATTTAAAAAAAATATGTACACATGGTACCCATCCTCTTTGTATATTCTCTACATAGTGTAATTTTTTAGACCTTTCAGACCATAATGTGCCGCAGACTCTATTGTTTAATTGTTTAGGGTCCACTTGGTAACACGGTTTTTTCTCATTATTTGGAAGATACCACAGTTTATTAAAATACCATAGTTTGCAGTACTTTGACCTGTTTGGCTACAATCAAATACCATAGTTTTGAAACTGTGGTATAGCAAAAATTGTGTTATTTTTGCCTTACTAAAGAAACAGGTATAGACCTATTTTTCCCGAAAACTCTGGTTTTATTAAAAATGAAGTTTCTCATTGACAGGCGTAGCAATACCATGGTCTTGAAATATTTTGGTTTTAAAAAAATCAAGCAGCCAATCAGAGCCTTAGAGTTCATGTCCATCTGATTTTACCCTTTGACTATTTAGTTCAGGTGTATTTTGGAGGAAGATGAAGTTTCCATTGTTTGGCATCTAATATATTTTGATTCAGGTGTGCCTCTCTGCTGGTCTAATGTTTTTTCCAATCACATGCTACAGTTGCCGGTTACTGTATTATTATATCCTATTATATGGTAATTGGCTATATCATGTTGGCTTCATCAATTAATATCTGTTTCTTGCCCCATTTTCTCCTATTCTGCATATTTTAATGCTCCAGCATCAAATATTGTAATTCTTCTGATCTTATGCATGTTCTGTTTCTTGAGATAGAAATGTAGATATGGAAATCGAGGTCACAGTTGTGTAGATGCACACATTGTTTCATAGGATGGTTCAGTTTCATAGGATGGTTAAGTATGTACTGATTATGGTCTGTAGATATGCTTCAGTAATGTAAAAAACTCTAATAGTCAACGGTAACGTAGCTGCATCTTTCTTAGTTGTCATTCAGATATATTTGCTTCTATAATGTACCTAGCTCTTTCTTTAAAGCGCTATTTAGATATTATATTGACCACATGATGCTAATTTTCTTTGTTCAGAACTGGAACTTTTATGTTCTACTCCAATTTCTTAGTTATCAGTCAGGACTGAAACCAGAGCCGATGCAAAAGGTTTGCAAGATTGAGGAGTGGTGCACACTGCAATTTGGCCTCCATGGTAGTGATTCAAGCGGCAAAACCCAGCTTCTATGTCGTTGAGGTATTTTATCTGTCTACTTTAGAGCCTTCATTACCGCTTACACATAGTTATTTTTTAAAGTATAAGATGTATTCTAGGGTAATGACAACACCCTAAAGTGAAATTTGATCTCGTGGAGGGTGTGCTCTTCTTTTAAGCCATTGCACAAGTGAAATTTGATCTGATGGAGGGTGTGCATTTCTTTTACTGAAAGGTAAAGGTTTCCTCGATGCTTCCTATTTTTTTGTTTCATGGATTTGTTGTTGTTTCCATCCAGTCATCTTTATTATTTCTTTTGTATATTTGTCTGCTCTTGGCCTGGTCGGTCGATCGTATTATGGCAGTCATTCTAAGCTATTTCCGCCCAAACTAGAAAAGGCAAAGGAGCAAGGAGAGGAGGATAGTGTCGTACCTGGAGATGTTCTTGGTGGGGAAGATGCGTGGATGCATCTCAGCATGCGTGCGTTATCCACTGGAAGGTGGGGCTTCTCTCTTGTCTCCTGGTGCCGCAGAATTTTTACATCACCCTTTCATGGAACACCACCTCTGATCGAGTTTTTTGCTATTAACAATCTGTAGAAGATCATTAACCTCACAGTGAATTCTGTAGGATTTTTGCAAGGCATACCACAGTTGAGAAGTGAATTGAAACATATTTTCTTTTTTTGTCTGTACCTTCAATCTTTATGAAGCACTGAATAGCTTCCCCTTGGTCACCGCCTTCAATAGCAAAACCTTCTATATTGGTAGGTCTTGTCACCAAAGCTGTCCTGAGAATTGTTTGCGCTGCTCTTTCTGAAACAAGCAAGCAAATAACATTATATATCAGCACACACTACAAATCTTGGACAAAATTTAGTCCGGGCAATAGTTTAACTTTCTTGAGACTAAAATGACAAGAAATCATCTTTTCAAGCATGAATGTTCGTTACATGCACTGTTTAGAAACAATCTTTTCTGTTTTATTGTTACCATCTTTGAACCTTGAAACCAGTATTTATGTTTTCTTACATTTGCTTTCAACAGTGCTTTGTTATATTTTCATTAACTTCAGTTATTTAGTTCAAAATAACTGATTCACATGCAGAATCTGATTAAAAGAGTGGAAATTTGTAACTTCTTTATAATTAAATTAATGCTATGTAAGAATGCCATGTTCAATTTCTCAACGAGCTAACATATTAGAAGAAAATTATGAACAATAAAAAAAGAGGTGGCACATGTATATGTGATTCTTTAAATTGATTCCTTTGCGCTGCGAGCTGCTTGATCATGCCGCTGTGATTTTCCTCAGGTTTCAGCAGCTCAGTCATCTCTGAACAAAGAGAACGAGAAAATCACTCAAGGAAAAGAGAAGCAAGCTCAGCACAAATTCCAGTAAATATGCAGAATTAAAGAGTAAGATAGGTACAAGTGAAGAAAAAACCTTTCGGTCTCTCTTCGTCACTCCACACAACGGGTGGACCTGCGTCCATGGAGTCTAGAGAGGTCCCAGCGGTTCCATTGACCCTGTGGTCGCCTCCGTCGAGCAGCCACAGGACATACAAGGTCGCGGCTACCGTCCCCAAGGATGGCGCGGTGGCGCATCCGGATCCTATTCCAGAGCATCACTGCCACCGGTGGGTGAGCCCCACCTTCATCCAAGTGGCAGTGGCGGGACGGACCTTAGCTTCTACCGCTTCCCAGCTCCTCTTCTCCACCCCAAGCAACGGTTGCACGAGGCCATGTGCTCGCAGGCTGGACTGTGAGCACATGTTGTGGGCAAGGGCAGAGAGACATGCCTGTGGTGACAAATTGGCGGTGTAAGCCACAAGGAGCATTGTAGTGCGCTCGCCTGCGTCGATTGATACCCTAGCGACCATAATTGAGTACAAACGGTGGCAGTAGCTTCACGGGAAAGAGAGAAGAATGGGATCGGATGGTCTGTGCCATGCTTGTGACTCTTTTTCTATTTGAAGTTTGGCTGCTTGTGACTCTTGTGCGCCTGTGTTGTCTTCTCCTTGACTGTGCATTTGAAAAATGGAATCATTACTGCCTTTTGTGTACCGTGTAGATTATTGTTTCTTTACTTAATCATAAATATAGTAATCAAAATTATCAATTAAATAAAACGTTAAACCAGATCCTATAAAATAATAGGACGAACTATTACTAATAAATCTATTTCATAAACATTTAGAAATATGATCAAATTTGAGTAATGAGCTTGTATAACACAGCATCTCTTTTACATTAATTTATGTTGTGAAATTGGAGAACGTTCACACTATGGGCATGGCTTTCAAAATTTCTAAGTGGCATCTACCGTGATTTTTTTGTTAAATATATTAGTGCCTTCTCTTCATGTAAACCCATGGCATATCTTCTGAGTTATCCTTTACTTTATGTGATGTACTTGATAGCGTTGATATTGTTAGAGCCCAAAACATTTTCATCTGGATTGTACCCTATAGGCTATAACAGTGGATCTATATTAGGCTTTACACATCGTCTAACCATCCAATTGTATTAATCCACCTGATATGTGAGGTGGATATGAATTACTTTCATTGTGTCAACACAAAAAAACTACAAATAATACATAAACATATTATAGTTTTTCTATTTTTTAACGGTACACAAAGTAGAAACCGGTACGAGTGTCACAGGTCATGTGCCAAGGCGCACCCCTAAATCGCACTCACCTCACTCACTGCTTGCAGCGGCGGCTTGAGATCTTGGTGAGGGAGACGATCCGTGTCCGTGATCCCCGACGGCCTCCGACCTCCTTGTTCCGGCCCGACACCTCGCCACCCTGGAGGACATAGATCATCCACATGGCGACAAGTTAGGATTGGGGATTCTTTTGTCGACTTTGGCTGATTGGGAATTGCAAACACAAGCTAACAGCTCCAGACGAGGAAACCCCGGTGGCAAAGCTCGTGAGGCCCATGTTAACCCGATCCATCGTATATACTCCCTCAATCCCAATTTATGTTGCATATAAGATTTTATCAGAGTCAAACTATACAATGTTTGACCAAGTAGTTTGATTTAAATATCAACATATACAATAGCAAATTAATATTATTAGAATTGTCTTAAAATATTTTGTTCATAATATATGTATTTTATATTATATATATTCATATTATTTTGTATATTTTTTATCAAACTTGCAAAATTTGACTTGCACGTAAAATTATGCGCAACATATTATTGTAAGGAGAGAGTACTTGCTAGGCTTTTCAGAACAAAACTTATCTTACACCAGCCCTCGAGTTAAGTTTCAGAGATTTATTTTAGTAGTAGCGCGTTTTAAAACAAATCAAACAATAATGGACCGTGCTATCGCGGGGCGTCGCATGGTTGGCGCCCGTTCCGCCGACGGAGCATTCTGCCCGCTACTCTTTTTTTTAAAGGACGAGAGGACATAGTAGAAGGCTGACACTACATGCATATAACTTTTTAATAAACTGACACATAGTGGCAGACAAACATAGTATGCTGCATGCATATTAATTTGTACAAGAAAATGACACAGTGGCACGACATGCATAATTGCAAAATACAGTGTTAACACCAGTGCGTGGTTTTTACTAGCTGTAACTCTTGTGGCTCTACCCGTCTTCACTTTTGAGGTATCATCACGAGACTCCGCTCACTTGCTTAACATCATCCTCTATAAAAAAACAAAAGAGCACTTTCCAGTTAAGTTAGTAGCACAGTTGACAGCTACCGAATTGTAGTCAAAATTATCAGGTTATCTATGTAAAACTTAAGAGATTATCATGGCTATCAGATTATCCCAATACATATTACAAGATTAACGACTCACAATTACCAGTTTATGTATAGCACATACCAAATTGTGCAGAAAAACAATTGCCAAATTATCCCAGCAGCATTACCAGATTAATTTGTCGCAATTAGCAGATTATGTACAACACTCAACATGTTGTTTACAAAAAAGCATTCTTCAGATTATCCAAGTAGAAATTACCAGATTAATTAACCATAATTACCAGGTTATAAACACCATCTTGTTTATGAAATCAACTACCAGTTATCATAATAGAAAAGGCTACCGGATTACTTAGTCATAGCTACCGGATTACTTAGCCATAGCTACCAGATTACAAATAGCCATGTTGTTTGAAAGACAATTACTACTAGTTTTTCCTGGTACTACCAGTGACCAGATTAATTTTTCACATCTACTAGATTAATAAGTGAGATTACCAGGTAATTAATCACATGAATACCAAATTATGAGCTATCCCCAAACCAACTACACTCACGGTTTATTGGAGCTCTAGTCTTGCCGCATTCTGCAGATCCCGCGCCACATCGTGTTCAGAGCATCACCGCGACACCCGTGAGAACATGCATGGGAGACACAAGAGCTCATCCACCGTCCCGTTGAGAGTGTGCGCCAACGATGAAGACGACGACGCGAAAGGAGACTCCAGCCACAAACGCGCTCGCGGCGAGCAACAGTCCCGCTAATATGTCCTTGTTCGAGCGCACCAGCGGCCGCGCACCCCGCCTCTGACCGCATGGCCGCCGAGCGATGCCTCGACGGCGACGAACCGTCATGCTAGAACACCGCGCCCTTGGAGCTGCGTCGTCCCTCCGCCGCCGTGCCCACCAACCGTGCGTCAGACCACTCCGACGCCGCCGCCGCGCCTATCCGCCGCTTCTCGACCCGCCCCGTCGCCGCGCCCCTGAGCCGCGCCTCCAGCTCATCCTGGCAGTGCAGTTGCATGGAATCGTCCTTCACGGCGAGGACTCGCCTTTGAGGTGGCTCTCCCGCGACCTCATGGCGCGACGCGGATCTCCTATGGCGGCCTTGCGGTGCTGTTCCCGGGCACCATCACCTTATGGCAGAGACGCATCCTCCAGGCTCCAGGACCTCCGGTCGAGAACTCGACGAGAGAGCGGCAGAGGGAAGTTTGGCTCGAGCGGAAGGGGTGAATGGATAAGATTAGTTGACGTGATAAAAGGTGAGATCTAATATTTGGTGAGGCGAATCAGACGGTTCGGGGTGCCGCACGCGAGAGAGGGGTGTGTAGCGCCTGTCAATAGATTTTCCCAACAATAATTCAAAGAGTCGTTGGTTATGTTTCAAGTTAGTTAGAATATTAATAACTTTGCTTTAACACTTATAAATCAATATTCATTTTCCCCTCAATTTCACTCTTTCACTCCAAAATTATTTCATGACTTAAATATCCGGACCGTTTACCATCTACTATTTCATTACCGTTAAATAACAAGAGATTAAATAGATACGAAAACCACAGGATCGTGCGCCAAGACGTATCCCTAAATTTAGTTCTATGGCAAAGGCCCCTAGTCAAGAAATGCCAAGCTGTAGCCTGCACGATGCACCACTATGAAATAGAGACGAGCAGCAAATCAACCATGGCCCATAAGCAGCGAAAGAGATCGTCAAAGGCCCACAACCAGCAACCACGCGGCACAGATGGAGTCGTAGAGCGCTGTGAACACCACGCTTAAGATTAAGTAGATACGAAAACCACAGGATCGTGCGTCAAGACACACCCCTAAATATAGTTCTACAGCAAAGGCCCTTAGTCAAGAAACACCAAGCTGTAACCTGCACGACGCACCACTATGAAATAGAGACGAGCAGCAAATCAACCATGGCCCATAAGCAGCGGAAGAGATCGTCAAAGGCCCACGACCAGCGACCACGCGCGGCACAGATGGCCTCGTAGAGCGCTGTGAACACAACGCTTAAGCTATAGTGTAATGGGTGTGGAGCCTTGATGGAAAACCCGTGAAAGACATTGAGTGGATGCTTAATGAAACATGATATTGGTTCATTTTATCCTACATACATATTTGAAGGAAATTTTCCATAGCCTCTACCAATATTGGTACAAACCTTGGAAACAAACATAACTGAATTACTCCTATAAGAGCATCTCTAGCAGAATTTTGTGCCGATATACGTACTGAAACTAAAAAATGGCTTTTCACATATCGCATCTGGCCTAAAACCGCAATTTTTTTTGTAGTTTCCCTCGTTCTGGCCCGCCCGTCCCATATATTCGGAGCGGGGGGCGAAATGGGGTAAACCACATCCCATTTTCCATCTTCCCCACGCGTAGAAACCGTCGCCGTCGTTGTCGTCCCACTCTGATTTCAGCCACCTCCGTCGTCGGCCGTCAAATCGCTACCGCCCACCACCTCCCAGCCACTCGCTCGCGCATCCACTCGACCTCCCCAGCGTGGGTCGGGTAAGGTCTCGCAGATCTGCTACGGTCTCGCAGATCTGCGACACCGGCTTGTCATGTCCGTCACTGTCTCCTCCGTCTACGGCAGCTCCTAGCCATCTTAAACCATGGATGTAAGCACCGACCCCTACTCCCCTCGTCCCCAACGTTAGCTATGTACCTAGTTTGCTAGACATTGCGGATGATTTGTTAGGTACTTACACACCGTCATTTTGGTTAGGTCCAATGGTTCAAGATTTTCATCTAGGAAACTACCCTGATGGCTGTGATTCAGGCCTGGATGCTTTTGATACAGAGAATAACAATTGCGGCCAGATGCGAAATATGCTCCTTTGGTATTTCGGGAAAGAGAGAGGATGTAAAATCTGAACTACATCTACAACAACAATGTTGTAGAAGCTATTTCCATGCTCCGGATGAAAAGACGCCCTTTTAACTAATTTGTGCAAACATTAAGGAGTAGGGGTTTGCTTACAGACATCATCCATTGCTGTATCGAAGAGCAAGTGGCACTGCTCCTCAATGTTTCAGGATATAATCAGAGATTTTGAGTGATTCACAGCACATGAAAGAGATCTAGGAGACAATATCTCGGTATTTCCATCAAGTGTTGTATGCTATTGGACAACTAAGAGGAGAGATGATCAAGCCGCTATCAACTCAAACTATAGCAAATATACAAATTGGCTACGTATGGTTCCCGTTTTTCAAGGTGAGGGCAACTCCTGAATGTATCTTAGTGGGAGGATCATTCTGCACTCACGACTAACATTTTCTTTATTTCAGGATTGTATTGGAGCAATTGATGGTACTCATGTGACTGCTAGAGTGCCGAAAGCCTAAGCATCTGCATATAGGGAGAAAGCACTACACCAACTAGAATGTGCTTGCCACAGTTGATTTCTACATGAAGTTCACATATGTGCTTGCTGGATGGGAAGGATCAATCGACGATGCACGATTCTGAGTGACAGAATTGAGAGAGATAATGGCCTCAAGATTCCTGAAGGTAAGCTCTAACTAGCACATGTAGGATTTGCTTGTCGCCCTAGAACACTACTGTTGGAGATATGTCCTAGAGGCAATAATAAATGTAGTTATTATTATATCTTTGTGTTTATGATAAATGTTTACATTCATGCTATAATAGTATTAACAAGGAAACATTGATACTTGTGTGATTTGCAAACTTAATTTTAAGTCCCTAGTATAGCCTCTATACATCACTAGCTTGTTGGTTGATAAATGACTATGGTTTCCCTATCATGAACATTGAGATGTTATCAACAACAAGATCATATCGTTAGTAGAATGATATGGTGGACATACTCCTATAGATAAGCGTAGCATAAAGATCAAGTCATTTCAATAGTTCAATTGCTATATGCTTTCTGATACATAGTAACCTAATTCCTTCGACCATGAGATCATGCATATCACCTTTACCGGATGGATGCTTTGATGACATCAAACACCACACCGAATCGGGTGGCTATAAAGGTGGCATTGAGTGTTCGGAAAGTATTGGTTGAGACACATGGATCAAGAGTGGGATTTGTCCATCCATATGACGGATAGATATACTTTGGGCCCTCTCGGTTGAATGTCATCCAATTAGCTTGCAAGCATGTGACCTCTCACAAGGGATCACATATCACGGAACGAGAAAAGAGTACTTATCGAACGAGGTTGAACTAGGTATGTAGAGATACAAGCGATCATAACCTCGGATAAGTAAACTATCATGAGACAAAGGGAAATTGGTATTGTATGTAAGTGGTTCATTCGATCGCAAAGTAATCAGAAATATGTGGGAGCCATATGAATTTCTAGATTCCTCTATTGGTTATTGTTCGAGAAGTGTCTCGATCATGTCCGCATAATTCACGAACCGTAGGGAGACACACTTAAGGATTCGACATTGTTTGAGTAGTTATGGTATTATGAGAAAGAGACCGAATGTTGTTCGAGTCTCGGATGGGATCCGGATATCACGAGGTGATCCGGAATGGTCCGGAGAATAAGATTCATATAAGGAAAGTCCCGCTTTGGAGTTCGGGAATGATTCCGTGTTTTCATGAATGTTCTAGAAGGTTCGAATGTCCCAAGACCGAGGGAAGGGGTACATGAGTGTGTCATTGCATATTGGAATGATTGCATCATGTACTTAGTGTCCTCGCTGTTCCAAATAAAGGATTAAATTGAATCCTAATTTGAAAAGTCAAATAGCTAGTTTGAAAAGTCAAACGGCTAAAATTGGAAAGAGGAAAAGAGGAAGGAGTGGGAAACCGTTGGGAGGGTATCCTCCTCCAACCGTGGCGCCCCTCCAAGCCGAGTTGGGAGGGACTCCTCCTCCCCTGGCCGGGCCCCTCCACCTATATAAGGAGGCGGGCTCCTCCTCTGACACAAGTCCCTTACCTCAAACCCTAGAAAGCTGCAGCCCATAGCCGCCGCCACCACCTAGGGTTTTGCCCTAACGCCGACTTGGGGTCTCGAACCCCAGACGCTCTAGCCCCTCCTTGGTGTGTCTAAACCCTAGATCGCCGAGGAGCTCTCTCATACTCCACCATACTCGCTCGGCTTAAGGCGAAGCCTGGGATTTCCTCAACTTCCGTACCACGCCGTGCCGGAATCGCGAGGAGAGTGCTACAACCTCCGCCTTCTGGAACACGGGAGAGGAAGGTCTTCGCCGAGTACCGAACGGTGACCGATCTGGAGCGCCGAACTTAACGCCGAAGGATCGTCTCACGATCTTGAGATCAGGAAGAGTACGACTACATCATCCACGATAATCTGCTCTCGTTAAACACTTTGGAATCTTTGAGGGTAAGTTATTCCATTGACTCGTTGCTACAATCTAGTAGATAGATCTTGGCTTGTTTGTTTGTATGCGGTAGAAATTTTTTGTTGTCCATGCTACGAAACCCAACAGTGGTATCAGAGCCGTGTCTATATGTAGATTTGTTGCACGAGTAGAACACAATGGTCATTGTGGGCGTTGATGCTTTTATTGTCGATTGCTTCTTGTGTACTTTGCATCTTGCGGTATGTTGGGATGAAGCGGCCCGGGATAACCTTACATGACATCGTTCATGAGACTTGCTCCACGCTTGACATGCAACTTGTATTGCATAAGTGGCTTTATGGTGCTGCTTTCTCCTAGCATAGTTAAGATCCAATTTACAACAGGTGATCAACAATGCTAGTATCAATGTTGTGGTTCTTGTTCGTAAGTTAGAACGACACTTATTGAAAGCCCCAAACCACGTAAAATATGCAAAGAAAGTAGAGGCGTCTAACTTTGTTTTGCAGGGGTGTGCAGTGATGTGATATGGCCATGATTGTGATTATATTTGATGTATGCAATGATCCTTATTGTAAGTTGGCAACCGGCAGGAGCCAGATGGTTGTCTTTAATTTATGTTAAGACCCACGTGTCTATTCAAAGTAGTTGTAATAGTTGAAGACCGGTGGACGAAAACCATGGAGAGGCGTCATTGACTTTGATGCAATGCCGATGATGATGGAGATCATGTTCGTGCTTGAAGATGGAGATCGGAAGCACAAAGAAGAAAGGCCATATCATATCACATATTATTGAATTGCATGTGATGTTAATCCTTTATGCATCTTGTATTGCTTAGTAGACGACGGTAGCATTATAAGATGATCCCTCATGCACATGAATTTCAAGTCATAAAGTGTTCACCCTTAGTTAGCACCGCTAAAGCTTGTTTCAAGCACCACGTGATGATCGGGTGTGTTAGATTACGCAAGTGTATACCACGTGAGCAATCTAGATTTGCTCATGAGGAAACTAAGGTTTGATCTGACGAGCCTAGCATGTATGCAGACATGGTCTCGAACACGGATCACCGAAGGTAAAGCATGAATCATATAGTAGATATGATGAACATGACGATTGTTCCATTGAAACTATATCAACTCGTGATGATCGGTGTTGATGTAGTGGATTTGGTTCGTGTGATCACTAAAACAATGTGAGGGATGTTGTTTTGAGTGGGAGTTCACCTAGTTTAATTTCATTATTAATTTGAACTCAATTTGTCATAAACTTAGTCTAAACTATTGCAAATATGTTGTAGATCAATGGCAGCCCTACCATCAATTTTAATGCGTTCCTAGAGAAAGAAAAGTTGAAAACAATGGAAGCAACTTCGGATTGGTTCCGCAATTTGAGGATTATCCTCACAATGGTAATTTGACCTATGTGCCGGATGCACTGGTGACCCACAGAATGATGCTTCCGATGAAGTAAAGAATGTTTACCTCGCTCGGAAGAATCAGTACTCCATAGTTCAGTGTGCTATCTTGTATGGTTTGAAATCGGAGCTTCAGAAAAGGTTTGAAAATTCAGACCCATATGATATTGTCGAGGATCTCAAATTGATTTTTGATACTCATGCGACAATTGAAAGCTATGAGGCTTCTGAAAAGTTCTTTAACTGCAAGATGGAAGAGGGCAGCTCCGTCAGTGAGCATGTGCTTAAGATGTCTGGGCACGCAAACAAACTTCAAAGCTTGGGTATAGTGATTCCTAATGCTTTGGGGATTTACCGTGTCCTCCAATCACTACCACCAAGTTACAAGAACTTTGTGATGAACTACAACATGCAAAACATGAACAAGCGTTGCTTAACTGTTGCTATGTTGAAGTCTGCAAGTGGAGATCAAGAAAGAGCACCAAGTGTTGTTGGTCAATAAGACCACCAAATTCAAGAAAGGCAAGTCTAAGCAAGGGACACTTCAAGAAGGGTGGTAAGAAAGTTACCACGCTTGCGAAGAAGACCAAGGCTGGACCCAAGCCCGACATCGAGTGCTTTACCGCAAGGGAGAAGGTCATCGAAGCGAATTGCCCAAAGTACTTGGCGGATATGAAGAACGGCAACATCAAGAAGAAAGGTATATCCGATATACATGTTATTGATGTGTATCTCACTAGTACTGAGTAGTGCCCGGTATTTGATACCGGTTAGGTTGCTCATATTTGTAACTCGAAATAGGTGCCGCAGAATAAACGGAAGCTAGCGAAGAACGAGGTGACGATGCGCGTGGAAACAGATCAAAGGTTGATGTGATCGTCGGCACGCTACCCCTTCATCTACCATCGGATTAGTTTTATACTTAAATAATTGTTATTTGGTGCTGCTAAGCATGAACATTATATCGGATCTTGTTTATTGTAGACTTACTTGTTTAAGTCCGAGAATAATGGTTGTTCGATTTATATGAGTAATATGTTTTATGCACATGCACCTTTGATAGATGGTCTATTCTTATTGAATCTCGATAGTGAAATACACATATCAACAACATTGAGGCTAAACGCTTGAAATCGCGATAATTCGACCTATATGTGGTAATCACTGTCTTGGTCACATTGGAATGAAGCGTATGAAGAAACTCCATTCCGATGGACTTCTTGAATCACTTGATTTTGAATCACTTGAAAGATGTGAAGCATGTCTAATGGGAAAAATGACTAAGACTCCATTTTCTGGTATGATGGAGTGAGCTACGGACTTATTGGAAATCATACATACCGATGTGTGTGGCCCAATGAGTGTAGCATCGTGCGGTGGTTATCGTTATGTTCTTACCTTCACGAATGACTTGAGTACATATGGGTATATCTATTTCATGAAACATAAGTCCGAAACTTTCGAGAAGTTTAAGGAGTTTCAAAGTGAGGTAGAGAATCAACGTAACAAGAAGATTAAGTTTCTACGTTCTGATCGTGGAGGTGAATATCTGAGTTACGAGTTTAGCGAGCATTTGAAGAAATGCGGAATACTTTCACAATTGACACCCGGAACACCACAACAGAATGGTGTGTCCGAACGTCAGAATCGAACTCTCTTAGATATGGTTCGCTCTATGATGTCACTTACAGATTTACCGCTATCATTTTGGGGTTATGCATTAGAAGCAACCGCATTCACTTTAAATAGGGCACCGCCTAAATCCGTGAAACGACACCGTATGAATTATGGTTTGGGAAGAAACCTAGATTGTCGCTCCTTAAAGTTTGGGGATGCGGTTATGTAAAGAAGTTACAAACGGACAAGCTTGAACCCAAAGCGGAAAATCGCGTCTTCATAGGATACCCAAAGGAAACTATTGGGTATACCTTCTATCATAGATCCGAAGGAAAAATCTTCGCTGTTAAGAATGGATCCTTTCTAGAGAAGGAATTTCTCTTGAAAGAAGTGACTGAAGGAAAGTAGAACTCGACGAGGTTGTCGAACCTTCTCTCGAATTGCGAGTAGCGAAAGCACCGAAGAAGTTCCTGTGGGTACGCACCAATAAGAGAGGAAGCTAATGATGGTGATCATGAAACTTCGCTGAAGTTGCTACAGAGCCCTGAGGCCAGCGAGAACTCGTACACCTGCATTGGTATGATCCCGTTATGAGTGTCATGTTGGTGGACAACACCGATGACCCCGAGACATATGAGGAAGCGATGATGAGCCCAAATTCCAATAAATGGCAAGAAGCCATGAAATCCGAGATTGGATCCATGTACGAAAACCAAGTATGGACTTTGGTGGACTTACCGGATGGCCGGAAGGTCACGAGAACAAATGGATTTTCAAGAAGAAAACAGATGTCGATGGTAATGTTATCGTTATAAAGCTCGACTTGTCGCAAAAGGGTTTCGACAAATTCAAGGAGTTGACTACGATGAGACTTTCTCACAAAGAGCTAAGCTAAAGTCTGGAGTATTATGTTAGCAATCGCTGCATATTATGATTATGAGATATGGCATATGGATGTCAAAAAAGATTCCTCAATGGAGACATTGATGAAGAGTTGTATATGATGCAACCCAAAGGTTTTGTCGATCCTAAAGATGCTAACAAGGTATGCAAACTTCAACGGTCCATCTATGGATTGAAGCAAACATCCGAAGTTGGAATCAACGCTTTGATAAGGTGATCAAAAGTTTTGGTTTTATACAAACTTATGGAGAAGCTTGTATTTACAAGAAAGTGAGTGAGCTCAGAGCATTCTTAATACTATATGTGGATGACATATTGTTGATTGGGAATGATGTAGACCTTCTTAATAGTGTCAAGGAACATTTGAATAATAGTTTTCAATGAAGGATCTTTAAGGAAGCCTTACATTAGGCATAAAGATTTATAGAGATAGATCGAACGCCAAATATCATTGTCACAGAGTACATATTTGGACAAAGTTCTAAAGAGGTTTGGAATGGAAGAAAGCAAGAAAGGGTTCTTGCCCATGTTGCTCAATACGACCTTGAGTAAAACTCAAAGTCCAACATCGGCGAAGATAGAGAAAGGATGAGTAAGACTCATGCCTCACCCATAGGATCTCTAATGTATGCCATGCTATGTACTAGACCCGACATTGCATATCTTGTTAGTTTAACTAGCAGATATCAAAGTGATCCAGAGTGGATCATTGACAATGGTCAAAAACATCCTTAAGTACTTGAGAAGAACTAAGGATATGGTTCTTTCTTATGGAGGTGATGAAACTCGTTGTTAATGGTTACACCGATGTTAGTTGCAACACCGATCCGATGATTCTAAATCACAACTGGATAATATTTATTTTGAATGGTGCAAAGAAGCTGGAGGAGTGCAAAGCAAAGCGTTGTGGCGAGATCTTCAACTGAATCGGAATACATGGTCGTTTCCGGAGGCTTCACAAGAAGCGATATGGATGAAAGAGTTCATTACAGTAGCTGGGTGTGGTTCTAGTGGCTGACCCAATGTCTATCTATCGTGATAACATGGGCGCCATAGCCAATGCGCAAGAACCAAGGTCACAAGAAGTCAAGCACATCAAGCCGCTGCTTTCACGCTATTCGAGAACATATCCGGATGGGGATATAAAGATTTGCAAAGTACACACGTATCTGAATGTGGTGGATCCGTTGACTAAACCTCTCCCGAGGGCAAAACATGACCAACACCAAACCGCCATGGGTGTTCTAAGATATTACCATGTAATCTAGATTAGATGACTCTAGTGCTAGTGGGAGACTGTTGGAGATATGCCCTAGAGGCAATAATAAATGTAGTTATTATTATATCTTTGTGTTTATGATAAATGTTTACATTCATGCTATAATAGTATTAACAAGGAAACATTGATACTTGTGTGATTTGCAAACTTAATTTGAAGTCCCTAGTATAGCCTCTATACATCACTAGCTTGTTGGTTGATAAATGACTGTGGTTTCCCTATCATGAACATTGAGATGTTATCAACAATAAGATCATATCGTTAGGAGAATGATATGGTGGACATACTCCTATAGATAAGCGTAGCATAAAGATCAAGTCATTTCAATAGTTCAATTGCTATATGCTTTCTCGACATAGTAACCTAATTCCTTCGACCATGAGATCATGCATATCACCTTTACGGATGGATGCTTTGATGACATCAAACACCACACCGTGAATCGGGTGGCTATAAAGGTGGCATTGAGTGTTCGGAAAGTATTGGTTGAGACACATGGATCAAGAGTGGGATTTGTCCATCCATATGATAGATATACTTTGGGCCCTCTCGGTGGAATGTCATCCAATTAGCTTGCAAGCATGTGACTGCTCACAAGGGATCACATATCACGGAACGAGAAAAGAGTACTTATCGGTAATGAGGTTGAACTAGGTATGTAGATATGGCGATCATAACCTCGGATAAGTAAACTATCGTGAGACAAAGGGAAATTGGTATCGTATGTAAGTGGTTCATTCGATCGCAAAAGTAATCGTAGAAATATGTAGAGCCATATGAATTTCCAGATTCCTCTATTGGTTATTGTTGAGAAGTGTCTCGATCATGTCCGCATAATTCACGAACCGTAGGGAGACACACTTAAGGATTGACGTTGTTTGAGTAGTTATGGTATTATGAGAAAGAGACCGAATGTTGTTGAGTCTCGGATGGGATCCGGATATCAAGAGGTGATCCGGAATGGTCCGGAGAATAAGATTCATATAAGGAAAGTCCTGCTTTGAGTTCGGGAATGATTCCGTGTTTTCATCGAATGTTCTAGAAGGTTCGGAATGTCCCACCGAGGGGAAGGGTACATGAGTGTCATTGCATATTGGAATGATTGCATCATGTACTTAGTGTCCTTGTTCCAAATAAAGGATTAAATTGAATCCTAATTTGAAAAGTCAAATAGCTAGTTTGAAAAGTCAAACGGCTAAAATTGGAAAGAGGAAAAGAGGAAGAGGAGTGAAACCGAGTTGAGGGAATCCTCCTCGGCCGGGCCCAAGCCGAGTTGGGGAGGGACTCCTCCTCCCCTGGCGCCGCCCTCCACCTATAAGGAGGGGGGGCTCCCTCCTCTAGACACACAAGTCCTCACTCAAACCCTAGAAAGCTGCAGCCTCCATAGCCGCCACCACCTAGGGTTTTGCCTCAGCCACCGACTCTGGGGGTCCCTGTAACCCTAGCCAGCTCTAGCCCCTCCTTGGTGTGTCTAAACCCTAGATCGCCGAGGAGCTCTCTCATACTCCACCATACTCGCCTCGGCCAGCGAAGCCTCATGGATTTCCCTCTACTTCCCAGACCACGCCAGTGTCTCTTAGGAATCGCGAGGAGAGTGCTACAACCTCCCGCCATGGAAAAAGGAGAGGAAGGTCTTCGAAAATTTAACGATGTGACCGATCAAGAGCGCCAGGAACGCAGCGCCGGAAGGATCGTCTACGCGATCTTGAGATCGGGAAGAGTACGACTACATCATCCATGAGAATCCGCTCTCGTTAAACACTTTGGAATCTTCGAGGGTAAGTTATTCCATCGACTCGTTGCTACAATCTAGTAGATAGATCTTGGCTTGTTTGTTTGTATGCGGTAGAAAATTTTTGTTTTCCATGCTACGAAACCCAACAACTACGACCCTTCAGGTCAACAAGGTACCATATGAGTGAGTTCTCTGCAAGGTTATATCCTCAAAACAAAGAAGAACTCTTCAATCCAAGGCAGTCTAGCCTTAGAGTCAGGGTAGAGAGGGTTTCCGCTGCTCTGAAGAATAGACTTAGGATCCTAGATCAGAAGCCATTATGACATGGATATACCCTACGGGTGCACGACATTGGTATACCCGGTCCAGCCCAAGGAAGGCCCACACGAGGATTTGCAGCCCGGGAAGATTTTGGGTGGCCCAAGCCCGTAGCGATTTCGACTCCTTGGAGGACAAGTCTAGATTAGATAGAATTTCAAAGGGTATCAACCCTAATTTGTAACCGACTCGACCTGACCTATCTATATAAAAGCCAGGAGGGTACGGCGAGAAGAATCCTCAACATCTCATACACACCTCCATGCCAGGTTGCATCTGCGCACCCCTGTAATTTTCGGTTCCGCCGTAATCAAGAGCAGACAAGCAGGAGTAGGATTTCCCTCCGGGGGCCTGAACCTGTGTAAATCTCTTGTCCCTGTGTTGCTTGTCTATTAACCGTTCCACGACTTCCAGCATCCCCATCTTCTCCAAAACCCAAGTCCATAACAATGGGCATTGACGAGATCGAACCTCGTCAATTAGCGCCGTCTGTGGGAAGTGGGGACGCTGATCGTGCGGTCGTGACGGTTCCATCCAGAGCGATCTATGATTCATCAGCAACGGAGAGTCACAACCTCTTCGGCACCTTCGACTTCACCGCCCACTCGCTGGACACCCTGAAGGATTTCGAGTCCGTTGATGACGGGCTCGAGATGCTGTTCGGAAGCTTCTGCTTCCAGGTGGGATAGACCGGTACCCTCCGCCTCCCAGAGCGGGTGCCACTTCCATCCATCAGGCCCGCTTCGTGGGTCCTACCTGTCGACGCCCTGCACATCAAGGATGACGGGAGATTCGGATGACAACAACAGCTGCAACTCCGATCTATGTGGTCCCCCTTCGGATGAAAGAACATACGGTTCCAGATCTAAAAGCTGCGGCAGCAGCGACTCACTCCGTGAGCGCTACCTATGATCCGTCATCAACAATGGAGCGGATACACCATTAGGTTCAGGTGCCCAGCCACCTCCCAATCCCCCTCCTAACCCCCAGGCCGAGAATAAAGGAAACAGAGAAAACCCGGCTAATAGAGCCAACGAAAGCGGTAATCACGCCTACAACCAGATCCACCTCAACGAGGAAGGCTGGCGACAAGCACGTGAAGCCGTAGCAGGCAACAAAATCCTACATGTGGATTCCTCTCGGGATCTACTTATGGCCTACCACCTCCTCCTGATCAATGAGCACAATCGACAGGTGAAGCTGATTGAGGAGTTCGACAAGCGTAAGTGCAATACGAGTCCACACAAGAGTGCGCTCTCGCCAGGCGGATCCACTTCACATGGCAACAATTCCAACAAGTACTGCTCTCGCATGGAGCATATGGACCCTGCCGTGTGACACGAGGTCACCAGGGCCCTTAACACGTCCTTCATGACGATGGACTCGCATGACAACGTCATGTCGAAAACGCCGCAGGCTGCGATCATGGCGGCCACCACCTATCTCGCATCCAACCCACCTCCAACGGGTGACCCAAAAAACGCAATGCATAAGTCTGCACTAGTAGGAATCAGACTCGTTGGAGCTACATTCCATGACGAAACTCCTGCGAAGCCAAATAAAAAAGTTGCGGTCAAGTTCACTCGAAGCCGCATAACTCTCAACTGATGAGGAGGAGAACGACCTGCCCTAGCGCCGTCAGAGCCCACGACTCCGCAGCCACTACGATGCTCGTAGCGAGCTCACTCAACGCAAGATCGACAAATCACGTGCTAAACGCGCGTGTTCAACTGAGTCCGAAGAAGAGGACGACAGAGAGCTATGTGGAGCCAGATGCTTCAGTAGATCCGTTCGGCAATCGTGGTGCCAAAAAATTTCAAGCTCCCTTCGGACAACCCAAAGTTCGACGGCACGCAGGAGCCAAAGGCCTGGCTCGATGATCACCTATCATCCGTCAAGCTCCACGGCGGGAACAAGAACACCACCCTACAATGCCTTCAACATAGGCGGCGGTAGCGGCCAGGTCCGCTCAAGACCTATCCTCTGATCCATCCGAAGGCTGGAAGAGTCATGCATGTATTCATCCGAAACTTCAAGGGCACCATCAAGAGTCCAGCATCAATCGAATAGCTGCGGGCTTCACCTAGAGGACCAACGAGTCCATCCGCTCATACATACTATGTTGGTCCCACATCAAGAACTCCGCCGCACACATCTTCGAAGAAAGAGCAATCGATGCCTTCAAGTACGATGCCAGGCACCTAGATTTCAAGGAGGAGCTCGGTCGCGTCCAGCCCAAAACCCTTGACCACCTCATGGACATCGCCAACCGCTCGGCGGACGGCAAGGATTCTGTCAACCGAACGCATTTGGATACGATGATGACTTCAGCCGTAGACGCGAGCGCCGCATCAAGAGGAGATCGTGCGTCTATGATGATCGCGATGGCATCGATATGGTCGTGGCTGGATATGATGATCGCCGCGATGACGACAACTGCAATAGCGGATACCGCAGTAGCAACTAACGTGACAACGGACGACCCACACAAACGTGGCAACGTCGCAACCGCGACGACGAGCCCTCGGCATACGACAAGTTGTATGACCCCTGCACCATCCACTTATACATCGACAAACAAGATGGCAAGAAGAAGGCCAGCCACATGCTCAAGAACTGCTGAGAGTTCCAGAAGCTCAGCGAGGGCCTCACCCAAATGCGACGCCAGCCGATAAACCCTGGATTCGCACCTGCCCCAGGTGTCATCGCCCATGGAGCTCCTCCACCACCACCCAGCGGACCGTCGAAGCCGCCAGTTTCACCAACACCAAACAACGGTGCAGATGGGTACCTGATACGTCGTAAACGTATCTATAATTTTTTATGCTCCATGCTTGTTTTATATCATTTGTCTTATGTTTTGTCTACACTTTGAGGTATTTTTATACACTTTCTGGAACTAACCTATTAACAAGATGCCACAGTGCCAGTTGCCTGTTTTCTGCTATTTTTGGTTTCAGAAAGCTAAAAAATGAATATTCTCGGAATTGGACGGGACAAAAGCCGAAGTTCATATTTTTCTCGGAGCGATACAGAAAATCAAAGACGAGACGGAGGAGGAAACCAGGGTGGCCACACCCTAGGTGGGCGCGGGCCCACCCTAGGCCGCGCCCATAGGGGGTGTGGGCCCCCTGGACCTCCATCGACCTTGCCTCCTTTGCCTATAAGAGCCTCCCGATGAGAAAACCCTAAAACATCCAGAAGAAATCCACGAAAACCTTTGTAGCGCCGCCACCACCGAAGGGGAGATTTGAGGGACAGAAAGTCTCTGTTCTGGCACCCTGCCGGGATGGGGAAGTGCTCCCGGAGCCATCTCCATCGATCTCCACCACCATATCCAACACCGTTGCTGATTCCCATGATGAGGAGGGAGTAGTTCTTCCTCGAGGCTAAGGGCTCTACCGGTATCTAGCAATACGTA